>CM073765.1:31733389-32129690 GCA_037127475.1 Arma custos
AATGTATTGATTGAATAATTTGTTTACATTTTTGTATTTTTCTATGTGACAAAAGACTAACTGTATTTCCTGTGTAGTGCTATTCATAGTTGCAGGTTCACATTGTATGAAAGGAAACGTTGTAGTTTTTCAAGATTCCTTTCTGAAGTTTTTGTTAGTACGGTTTTTTTTTAATGGAAAAATTTATGTTCAATCTTCATTCCTTAACAAAATATTTTATAAAAAATCGAATAAGCATTTTATAATGATAATATTTAATAAATCAGTTTACTGTCCTTGAAAACAACAATAAATATTAAATTGAATGAAGTGAGATATGTAACAACAAACTTTAAGCAAATACGCAGTGGAATACTCTTATTTCCAAACCGACATTGTAAGCAAATAATTGAAATTTAAAAATGCTTATCGTCCAGAACTAGGGGATTTGATACCTCAGTGTGTAGAGCGTTGAATTGCTCTACTGAGATTCTCGGGTTTAAATCCAGCTGTGATAAATTATTTAATCTGTCAGTCAGTCAGAGAAACACCCTGTGGGATTTGTAGATCCTCTTGGGGTTCACCCAGCCTCTATAAAGTGGCTAACCTTAGTTTGGGTTGTAGTCGTACTGACGTTATTGGAGATGATACAAACAAAAGTATAGGATTATTTAAATTACTCGTTTTAAAAAATTACATCCTGGTCATTTTATTTCTTGGAAATCCTGAATTACTTAATTGTAAATTTTGTTACAACATTTGAAATGCTGATTTTACTTTGTTGTGTCCTTTACTGCATTTATCCAATAGTAGGTATAGTTCCCTTACCTGAAGGTCCCTGATTAAAATCCGGATGTGTCAAATTGCATTTAATCATTTAAGAGCCGGGGTTCCACCCCTTGGGATCTTGGACCCTCTTGGGGCTCATCCAGCCTTTATGATTTGCTTTCCTAGAATAAAAGGAAAAATCTGGCGGTTTAACGTGATCTAGGGCAAATCACCTCCCTGCATAACCGTTGTCCAAGAAAAAGCTCAGTCTCTGCCATGTACTGAACTCAAGACCCTTCACAGGTGTTAGTGGTACCTTAATACCTAGTAGTACCTTATCTGGCTTATTGGTTATTAGATCATGATGTTCGTTTAACTTCGTGTATCATCGGCTGTCCTCGCGAATTTTCCTCCATTTCTTGTCTATTTCAGTGCGATGAAAAGCTTTGTGTCGGAAAGGTGTGCTTAGCTGTGATATCGAGAGATCGTTTTAAGAGTGATAAGTTCATTGCGAGGGAAGATGGACATGCAAGTGGTAATTAAAAAAATATATATACAATACATCTAGTGAACTATTTATAAAAATTAAATAGATACTTGGTATATTATTAATTGCCTTTAAATACAGTTATAATGATTATTTACTGGAATACATAGTTCATGATATGTTTATAATGTCTGTGTTAGAAACCACCCAATAAGTTCATATAAAAGTTATATGCTTTGCCTCAGATTATTTATATGCTTATTAAATTTTAGAGTCCACAGTAAATTAACTGAAAAATATATAATGCACGATGTCGTTTAAAATGTATCGAATACATAGAAGGTCATAGGCTAAAGGATTTTAAATGACTCAATCAACTAGTTATGAAATAATCTTTGGTTGTTTGCATGAAAAATAGGAAGTAATTGCATGATCATAGAACAGTTTTCTACCATCAATGAAATAATTTAAGTCAGTTTTTCATCCTTTATTATTATTTAATCATCTCGAAAATTGTTTTATACACTTTACATCTCTTTTTCACTAATCACTCAATCACAATCCTTTATTTTTTACAATATTTTTGTCATTATTGGTGTTTTATCTCTTTCATAAAGATAAAGTTATAGTGAAAAATAAATTTACTGTTCATTAAAATAAAATGTTCCCTTCTGGATAGTTTATTATAGATGCAATGTATCAAAATAAATTATATAAAATTTTGGAAAACTATACTAAACAAAAATTCAATTCTTTTGTCCTTTTATTAAAACAACTAAGGTAGGGAATTTATCGTAATAATATTTTATAGTCAAGAGACATCTTTCAAATTACTTTCCGAAAAGTAGCAGAAATTCTTAAGAAATTATTAATGGTGTTTAAGGTTAATGAAATTTTGTTACGTAGTGAATAGTTTAAAAACAACTTTTTATTAGTCTCGAAATATCTTATGCTATGTGAAGAACCTGGATTTCTATCGGACCTGTCTAATAATATTTATTTTGTTTGGAGCTAAATTTAACTTTCATATTAAACAAATAATCCTTTATTTAGTAATTGAATGATTTTATAATGTATATATTTTTTAACATAATACATTATCACATACTTTTATTAGTAATAGTAAATTTTGTCTCGTTCATAAAGAAAACAAAAATTTAAAAGTAAACTTATCGTACATTAAAATGAAATAGTCCCATCTTGATTGTTTATTTTAGTATATTTCTATACGAGTTTGGAAAATCACTACCAAAAATAACGATCATAGAATCTTATTTATAATAAGAAATTGCCTAATAAAAATGTTTGTTATAAACTTGTTTGAAAGGAAAACACTTAAGAGGTAAAATAAACTCAGTAGTTTATAGATGTAAAATTTTAATTCTTCAAAAAAAAGTTTATTTTTAGAGTTAAAATTTTCTTCATAAAAATGCGTATTACCGACTTTGAAAAAACTGAAAAAAAATATTACATTTTTCCTGGAACAATTTAAAAATTAAGAAATTAAAGAGGAAACTTAAGATTTGTTAAAACTACACTAGCGCTATCTCTTACAATTTTCTATTACTTATCATGCAAATTATAACTCTAGGACGCTGAGGAGGTTCTAATACATTTAAGGTTATATTAAATATTTCTATAAAATCGCTTCAAAATAAATAAATTCTATCTTGAATTAAATATAAAATAGTTCTAAAATTATTTATTTTAACATTTTAGGAATATAAAATGAATAATATTATAATACCGCCATTTAACATTTTAAATAACACAGTGCTGATTGTCAAATTTGATCTAGGTGGCTGTTACTGTTACTAGTGAGGGAAAGTAGTTTTCCCTTTTGCCAGAAAAAGTTTTTCGTCTTCAATGTATAAACGATTAAAAATTGATATAAAGTCATCTATAAGGGTCAAAAATAACGTACTAAGGCAAATTTAAAATACGGTTGATGTGGTCTGATTTTGTATGAGCATTTAAAGTTTTTCACTCTCCTGAAAAGGTTTTTTTTCTTCACTCTCCATACTTTGCATTCATATCGACTTTATAAACTTATAATGAAAAACATATAAATAAATTTACTTGAATTAATTACTTTATCATTAGGTCTCATCATAATTTTTTAATTTCAAAACAGCCAAAAATATATGTAAAATACACGACAAAACTATACATACAAGGACACATCAGATCCCTGCACAACCGTTGTCCAAGAAACAGTACAGTCTCTAATACGTTCTGAATCCTTGACCCTAATTTGGTTGTAATGGTACAGGTTTTTTTATATAGGTATATAAAAATACATAGAATAGAATATAACAATAGAATAGAAACACCAGCCCATGTGCTGGGAAAATGCCCCAACAACTCCCTCCTCATAACACGCCAACACCATAGGGTCCAACACGAATTAATGAGGCTCCCGAAGAAAAAAGACTTCGCCTGCTTTGAGGAGGTCTATTGTATCGACACTGAGGGATTCACAAGATGTGCGGATATTGTCGCATTTCCGAAGACCGGAAAGATAGCATGGGTATTGGATCCGACTGTTAGATTCGAAAATAATGACCTTGACCTCCACCTGGTGGAGTGGAAAGGAAAAAGAACGAAATATATGAAAAATGCAACCCTTTCCTAAAGGAGAAATTCCGCGAGACCTTCGGAGAGAGAGAGTTCACCGTGAGAGGCCTCTGGTTTGGGTCTCGCGGAACGATTCCGAAAAGAACATGGAGTTTCCTCGATGACCTGGGTGTCAATGGCAGGGATGCGGTAGTGCTCGCTGAGAATTATTCTTGACTCCCTGGGGATAATTCATCATCATATATGTAGTAGCGGATGCCCCACATTCTAATATTTAATATATTTTCTTAATTTCCTTGTATATACAGACAAAAAAAAAAGGGAAGAAGAAGGAAAGAAGGAAGGAGGAAGAAAGAAAAAAAAATACTGATCAATCCATATCGGACATACTGTAGTTTTTAAGTATGCATTTAAAACAAATTGTAATTTACAGTATGTCCGATATGGATTGATCAGTATGCTGTGTATTACGGCAATCCAATGTAGTTGGACAGCATTGCTGAAAATAAAGCATTTCTCTCTCTAGACATAGATACGAAATTAAAGAGAAAATAAATACATAGAAGAAAGCAAGTCCTTGACCGTAAACTCGAATGCCAATGCCGGGGAACTGGGCTAGCAACCTTTCACCGATCCTCTGTAGGTTTCTTCAGGTCTTATCTATTCTGATAACGCGATAGTTTTCTTATATCTTTAGTAGATACTTCCTGGAGATTTCTTTTATCTATCGATATATATTTTCAGTAGATACCTGAAGTCAGGAATTTCACTTGATTAGATATTGGTTCCGGTATTTTTCAGTTTTTTTTTTTAATATAAGTTTTTACATGAAAAAAAAAACACTATTAAAATACACAAGTGATTTCATGAACGTTTATATATATATATATATATATATATATATATATATATATTTTTTTTTTTTTTTATTTACAGTTACTGAAAAACATGTAAGAAAGCCTTGAAGTGACTATATTAATACATATAAATTACTAAATAATAATAATTAGCAGTCCATATTAAAATAAAAAAAAAATAGTATCATAAACAGCTGCTGTTAAACAATTAGACGTGCATTTTGTCGGTCAAAATAGCATTTTTCTATTATTTAAATTTAAATCAATCTAAATTAATGTTCTACCTTTATTTTATTAAAATTTACAATATCACATTTTTATAAATCTTCTATAAATTCTATAAATTAACTGTTATCGCCTTTGTAAAATATGCTTTTATATCTACAGCTCCGGTGAATAAGTGGTTAAGTTTAATTTTCTCCAAAATGAGTTTTTTGTACTTAAGTAATTCGAGTTATTGTCGTAGTGAATAAGGGGCTAAGTAAGGCATTGGCTTGAAAAGGAATTATTGTTTATATTACAACTCAATTTAAAGCCAAAAACTACCGAGAATGATACGATTCCGGTTGTCTGGAAGCAGTTAACTCTCTCTGGACAAAATCCGACTTAACCACTTATTGTAGTGGGTGTACTAATAATGGTCCAATTAAGATTTTTAGAGTGAATTTTATTTTTAGTCATCAAATTTTATTTTGTTTTTTCCTTTCGATTCTTGAGATTCAGTCAATATTTGTTGAATTAAATTTTCAACATTTCAAGACCACATTGTTCTCATAATCATCCCACAACAGTGTAAAATAGGCTTTTAGTAAATTATATTAAATAACACACTAGTCTTAATATAAAGTTGAAAGTTGTACGATTAGATGGCAATGTTAATATGTAAATTGTAATTATTATACAAATTTCAATTTTATCACTCAATGAATATACATGTACAAAATTGACATATATCTCGCAAATACCGTCGCCAAAAGTAATTTTATTTCGATTAAATTTATTCTTTGTCGTTATTTGCTGTGTAAAACTTAACCTCTACACTACAAACCTTGAAGATTCTTGATTTCAGTACATTGTAGAGACTTTACTGTTTTTAGTACGTTTGTGCAAGAAGGTAATTGGTCTGGGATCACGCTCAGTCACCGTGTTCACGCTCAGTTAAGGGTACCCACTTTATTGAGGCTGGATGAGTCCCAGAAAGACCTCAATTTCCCGCCGAATCAATCCGTGGCTGTTAAGAGATTAAATAATTTATCTGCCACAATCGGAGTTCAATTCGGAACCTTCATCATAATTATAATTTAAGTTTTAAAAATTACATAAAATACAAACCTAATGTAGGTGTATATGAAAATTTTAGTTTAAAAAAAATTAAATGGGGAGAATTCCCAATTTCGGTTTGCCAATTTTACTTTTCATAATTATTTTTTCTCATTTAAATAAATATTTTTATTATTATTATTGGCGAATTCTCCCCAGAAATGGAAGACGTTAAGCAAGTAACTCGATCAATTTTTCTTTGGGTTCTTCTTGTTCTTCCATTCATTCTTTCCGAAAAGGCTTGTCTACTCTCTTCCGACCACTTTGGTCTGTACTGTTTTGTTTTGGTTGCTCTGATACAACTTCCCATTGGTCTACTTTGTGTCTGAAGGTTTGTCTTACTTTTGCATTTTTAAGGCCCTTTCCAATTTCATCTAGCCATGGTGTGGAATTCTTAAATGAAGTTACATAATCTATTATTAGGGTTGCCAGGAGTCCGGATAAATCAGGACATAGTTCGGCTTTTTGGTTGCGTGTCCGGCCAAAATAAACGGTGTCTGGACATCTGGATTTGGCGTTTTATTTATTTTTCATTAGAATTTGACAAGATTTATGGTGATAATAAAAAAAACTTGATTCTACATACAAAAACTTTTCGTACCAATTAACACTGGGAAAAAAATCCTCGATAATGTAAGGTGTCCGGCTTTTTTACCCAAACGTCCGGCCAAACTGGCTGGTCCGTTCGGCTATTCGGTTTGGCGACCTGGCAACCCTATCTATTATTCTTTTCGTCAATTTTGTCAAATTCTTTTCGATTTAATCAATATTTTTTATTAACTTAGCGAGTTATGAGTGCTGCCAATGCAGTGGTTTGTAGACTTGTTTAACGTGATCCTAGATGTAGGTCATGCAAAATCAATGAAAAATATCACATTTTCCTTTAGCCTTCGTAGGACCTTTATTCTATCCGCATTTCCTTTCAAGTAAGTGAAGAAACAAAATCGAGAAAGTTTATATCAGACTTGGCTTTCTTTCTTTTATTTTTTTTTTAAACTTTCATTTTACTTTTTAAATGATAAATTGAAGTCACAATTATTTGCAAGCTTGTTGTAAATTTGTTAAACTTATTTCAAACCAACTTATAAAATTTAGATAATACTTTATTATGTTATTCACAGTAAACGAGTACCAATTTTTACTATTATGTTTTAATAAATTATGTCTTATAGTGAATAATTGAATATGCCATTATATATAAACCAAGGGCTATAGCAAATAAAGGTTATGCCGTCCTTCGGGAGAGACGTAAAATGGGTTCCCCGAACTTGTGAACTTATGACAGGTATTTATTGAAGATCCCTATCCTAGTTAAACCTGGATTTACAAAATTTAGGGCTCCCACTGTACCATCCTCCGATTAGCCATAGCAGCGTAAAGGGACCTTATATGAATATGCAAAACAAAATATTTACGAAATACAACCTTTTGTAATAAAAATAATGTATTCGATTACATTAATATGAAATATAAAAACGCACCAATTCTAAAGATATATATTATTCTGATTTAAAAAGAACAATACCTTTATACTTCTGTAATATGCATAAAAAAAAACTTTGACAAATGACAAACAAAAAAATCCTGCCAGATTGATTATATAGTGTAACAGCGCCTTATAACTAAAAAGTTGTAGTCACCCATGAAGGATCATGGGTTCAGTACATAGTGGAGACTGAACTGTTGTTTCTAAACGCAACCGTTGTTTTGGTTATAAGCCAACTCCAAATTTTTATCCCGATTTTGGACTATCGCCCGTCACTATAAACTAAGTGAGTCCAAGAAGGGTCTGCAGTTCCCACAAGGTGCATATTTGGCTAATAACAGATTAAATAAGTTATTTGCTTCAGCCAGATCTGAGCTTGGGATCCTTAGAATAGCCACTCAGTGCTCTAGCGCTCAGCTCCCGTATCTTATAACCACAAAATTAAATATTACATAGATCGTACGAGTATCAAGAATAAAAGGTGCTAGGATGGCATCTGTCAATATTATTTACATACTATTTTTTATTGGTAATCTTCAATAGTACCAACATAACATGATACTACTAAAATTGAAAATGCTGAATCAATAAATGAGCGAAGGATTGAAATAGAAAAATAGTCGTATGTTTAAGGAATTGTGCATTGTATTTATTTTTGTCTAATGAATAAAAGATAAACAAACGAGAATTTAGGGTAATTATGTTAACGACACTTAACTTAATGGTGCACATTGTCTTAGATGGTAGATGTTTTATTGATTACTAATTATGAAATGATGTAATTATTTTATCTACTTACCCCTAAAACACTTTAGTGCATAATTAAAATTAAAATTTTCTTTTAAAGAAGCAGGCATAAGGACTCAAAACTACAAGGAATAACTCAGTTCTTTTTTGAATATCTAAATCTGAAGAAGAATTCGAATTATTTAAATTTTGAATTCTTCAATTAAAATTATTAACGTTAGTCTGATATTCACATCAACTGGCACTACGAACAATAATTATATACATTTTCGAGCAATGTATTTATTATTCTGAACATATGATGGACTGCACATACTCAATACGAAATTTCAGTAATTTAATTGAAGTAATAATTAATATACAGTTATATCATATATACATAGAATTTGTATTTACATAGATTTCGTTCTTTTCTTTTCGATGTTTGTCCAGAACAAAAGTTGTATATGGTGTTACTAACACGTGCTATAAGAGATTTTCAGTAAATTTATAGTAACGCCTAATAAAGATTATCAGGTTGCAGTTTGTTTGTTCATTTAACGTCACTTTATGCTGCTAATCGGACGATGCTACATTGGGAGCTCTAAATTTTGCCTACCCAGGTTTAATTAGGATAGGGATTTTTAACGAGTAGTTGACATCGTACAGGCTCGGGACCGCCGTTTAACGCCTCTTCCAAAGGACGGCGTAACTAAGGATTTTTTACTCCCTTAAAAACTCCTAGGGCCACCTGCCGGGTTACGAACCCGCGATCTTGGGATTAGTAGTTTGTTACGCTAACCACTAGACCACAGGTGACCGTCGTCATTAGGTAGCAGTGAAAAACTATTGACATTTAACTTTTGACTCAGGCAATCCCTTCAAGGTTTAAAAAAAACTTCTTTGTTGACAATTTTATAACTCAACACCAAACACAAACGTTGCCAATGCCGCGCAGTGCAAGTCGAAAACTGGAAAGTTGTACGTACCGTTCTGTCTGTCATGCAAAGTGTCAAGTGGCAAGAACTATCAAGATCAAAGGCACCGACATCGATGGAGTAAAAAAGTTAAGATCCATACCCGTATCCGCGGATCTTGACACAAAATATCCGTATTCGGATCCGTATCCAGGGGTATACTTTGTTAACGATCCGGCACATCACTAATACATGTTATCTCCATGATGACCTTCAAGACGGAATAAAACGTTAAAACTTAGAATGACTTCCTATGGTTGAGACCCAACGATCGATTTGTAATCGATATTACACATAGCCGTGTTGTGAATTAATTACTTAGTCTTACCTCCAACAGCGTTTATTAGTCCCTGAATAATAATAATAGTTATGCAAAGAGGTCACTATGGCCTACACACTCTTAAGTGATCCAACTTTCTAAGCTTTCCCATATACAAATGTACTTGTGAAATCCTGGAATACAATGCCTATTAGTCATGTATTGTATGTACTTTGGTTCAATAATGGAGCGCGGTAGATCAGTGGGTAGAGCGCTTAGTTGCTATGCCGAAGGTTCCGGTTCAAATCCGGCTGCGGCAGATAAATTATTTAATCTGTTAAAGGCCGTGGTTGGACCCTATGGGATCCGACAACTCCCTCGGGGCTCACTTCCTTTATAAAGTGGATATCCTTTGTTGGGTGAAAAATCCTGGTGGTTGAGGGTTCGAACAAATCACCTCCCTGCACAAACCGAAACTTTTTTTCAAAATTAAATTTTTGATTTATTGTTACAAAGCTCACAATGGTTGTTCTTCCTTAAAGGGAGGTGACGCCCCGCAAATAAAAAAAATATGATAAATAAAAATGATATTATTAATAATAAGCTTTTATTCTGACATAATTTGTGCGATTATTATTTTACAGATACATGAATCTGCTTATCTAATAACCTCAACAAAAAAAAACAGAAAAACTGATGATCTATTGCCAAATTCAGCTAAAATTTAGTTTATTCGCTGTCGAAATTAGCTAAGATTGAGTTCATTCGCAGTAAAATTTTATTCTCTACCGATCTTTTTTCTTATGTCATTACCCTGAATATTGGAAAACTTCTTTTTCTGGCCCACACTTACAGGAACTTTTTTTTTCAGATTGGATTTTATTGTTACAATAGTTCTTCTTTCTTGAAGGGTGGTGACACGTTATAAATAAATAAAAAAGTGATGTGTAAAAATGATATTATAAATAGTTACCATTTATTCAGACATAATATTTGCTGAAACCAATTTATCTCTATTATTAGACTATTTCATGTCAGATATAGTTTATGGGCTTTCTCTCTACTCAGTCATAAAGCAACAGGTATTCATATGTCAAGATTAAGTGCGGGGGTAGAAAATTAAACTCATTATATTATTTAACACTTTCACTGAAATTGTAATATGATAAGGGCGAAAACAATAAATATATAAACAATGTATATTGGCAGTAAAACAATGTATAGATAAAACTTAATATAATATTTTTATAAGTACTTAAAATTAATATTATGTGCGTAAAATGTGTAATAAATGTTATTCAAAAATAAAATTAACAAAAGCCGTTTTTAGTGAGCACTTATAATACTTTTTTAATGTATTATGACGAGTAAATTACTATCCAACTAAGATTTTTTAAACAATTATTTAACAAATGGGAGCGGCGCAGATCAGTGTGTAGAGTGCTGAGTTAACATGCTGAACGTCCCGGGTACGAATCTGGTCTTGGCAGATAGATTATTTAATCTGTTTAAAGCCGTGGGTGGAAAACCCGGTGGTTGAGCATGATCTTGGACATCTCCCTGCACAACCGTTGCCCTAAAAACATTGCAGTCTCTACGATGTCCTAAACATTTCATTGTATTGGTAATTCTTTTTTTTTTTACAACGTAGTAATGTAAATTTTATAGTAATACAATGGATTTCACACACTTTACATCTCTACCTTTCTCCCTTGGTAAAATTATTGATTTAATTTTGATAAAATTATTCTCATTCTTGAAGATGTATAAAACTCAATTAAGGGATAAAATATTATACTCGGAGTGTGATTAATAATATCATATTATAATATAATAATAAATAAATATAATATTGTACAGAGGAGTAAAGAATGCACAAAGGAGGGATATAGAAAGGCATTCCGATATTATGATCTTCCAATAAATGATTTTGTTTTATATTATGTTTTATTTATATTATTTGGAACATAAATAAATAGTTAAGTTAAAATTTACGGAAAATAACACAAGACAGGGTACCGTTACTATGGAAGTAAATTATTAATAATTAATTTGATTTGTTAATAAAACATGTAATTATACAGAGATTGAATCGTAACGAATTTTCTGAACTAGTCTTTCATGTAAATTTATGATTTAAACACGTTAAGCGGAGTGGCTCAGTGGCAGAGCGCTCAGTGGTTCCGCAAAAGGTCCCTGGGTTCAAATCCCGCTGCGGGCGATAGTTTTATTTGATCTATTAGCGGCTGGACTTAGATCCTATGAGATCTTGGCCCTTCCTGGGGCTCACCCAGCCTCCATAATGTGTGTACCCGAAATAAGGGAGGAAATCGAGGGTTGGGCGTGATCTAGGACAAATCACCTCCCTACGCAACCCTTGTCCAAGAAATAGTACTGTCAATACCAAGTACTGAACCCCAGACCCTTCACGGGTTGTACTGGTATAGGTTATTTAAGCTCGCTAAGAACTTTTTTTTTAAATTATATAATTTCTAAATAATATATCTATCTGTATCTAATATATCCAAATATTAGTAATGTAACGTTTATCAGTATTTTTTAGATGACATAGGAACCTTCATGTTGCCTGAACCTAATATACTCAACCCCTATCTTATCTTTTGTAGGAACAAATAAGCTACGTGCTTATCATAGCTAAAAAAGTTGTAATCAGTTATGAAAAATGTAGCGAGTTATTACAACGTGTCTGAAAGTACATTGTTTATTATAAAAAAATATGAATTAATATGATAAAATGAAAAAAAAAAAAAATAAAGAAATAATAATAAATAAAAAATATTACGTATTATTAAACAAAATTATTTATTCCGTTGAACAAAACTGTAGCTACGCTATAACCTAATGTGGAGAAGTTGATGAATGGAAACGAAGAGACTAAAGGGATTTTTAAATAAATATTGTTTAACTTTTTTTAAATTAATTGTAATTGCATTTCAAAAAAATTGAGATTCACTTTCAGATAAATTGTTATTTATTCAATGCTTTAATTATTTTGTTGCTCATAACAGCGTAGGTATATTCGATTTATGTTTTGGCAGTATATTTCGAAATCAACCTCATAATATTATCTTAGTTTTTCTTACAAAAACTAGGATTTAAATACAAAAATATATATATTTTGTTATAAAATCGAAAGATAAAAACGGAATGATAGACCAAGAAGATGTCTCATTAGTGTCATATTCGTCAAAATATATTTAATAATATTTGTTTATTTATTTATTTGACGTAACTTTATGCTACCATGGGAGAGGAGTGGCTCAGTGGTAGAGCACTGAGTTGCCATGCCGGAAATCCTGGTTCAAATCCCGCTGACAGTACTTTTATTTAGTTTGTTTGCAGTGGGAGATGGATCATGTGGGATCTAGGACCCTCCTGGGGCTCACCCATTCTTTATAAAATATTATAAAAATCGGGAACCCAAAATAAGGGGGGGGGGAATCTGGCGGTTGAGCGTGACCTAGGACAAGTCACCTCCTTGCAGAACCGTTGTCTATAAAACAGTAAGGCCTCTATCATGTACTGAACCCCAGAGCCGTTCGCGAGTTGTAGTGGTACAGGTTTTTTTTAAAATTTTTAAAATGGATTTTTTTAAAGGATGGCCTATTAATTTTAAAAATTACTACCTTCTGGGCTGAGAAAGGTTTTACATCTGAATTATTTCGTAATTATTATTATTTTATCTTAGTTCGTTGAAACATAGTTAGAAAATATTTCTTTTTTATCTGGGCTGAAACATTCTTTTTTAAAAAGGATTTCGAACCAAAGACTCCATTACATAAAGATGAACTAAACTTTAAGAAAAAAAAAGAAAAATTCTTCACCGTTTCTCTTTATCTTTTCACAACGGAGTCTTTATTAGCCTGTTAAGAAGTCCTTCAGGCGAGAATACGGCTGAATGCTAAATATTACTTTGCATACATTTAAAATATATTATTTTAAAATAAATACATTACATTATGTATAATGTATATGTGCGTTCTTAAATAGAAACGTGATTAATATATTTTTTTGTTTAAAAAAAAAATCATGATTCATCGTAGATACACATTTCTAAAATAACCTGTTTAATAACCTACAGCCCATGAAGGGTCTTTAGTTAATTGCATGTGAGAGGCTGTACTGTTTCAAAAAAACTGTTATGCTTGAGGTGATTTGTCCGATATCACTCTCAATCACCAGGTTTCCCCCCAATTAAGGATAGCTACTCTTCTTGAGGCAAGGTGAGCCCCAGGAAGGATCGTAAGCTCCCATAGGATCCAACCATGGCTTTCAACAGTTTAAATCATTTATCTGACGCAGCCGGATTTGAACCTCGCAACTTAGTGCTCTACCCACTAATCTATCATGATTAATGGATACCCTAATCATCAATAAAAAACTAAAATTATTTACTAACAATATAAACGCATACAACATAGTGAATTATCATCAATAAAGAATTATGTTTTTAAACTATTTTTTGCCTTTATCTTCCTTCGAGGATGAAAAAAAATAGCATTAATTTTTGGAGTATATTTAAAAAAAAACATATTAAATATAAATAATCCACTAAATTTTTAAAATGACTTATCATAAATTTCGATCACTTTAATAATACGGTATATTTTCTCGTTTTTTATTAAATTTTTTTCACAATAAACTGATACCAAACAGTATGGCATAAAGTTTTTATGAGTACATAATTGTTTTATGATATTTAAGATTTTTATTTCTATTTTTTAAAATGGTAAGTTTTTTAAAAATTGTAATTGCAAATATATTAACAATTATGAATTATTGTCATATTTATTGTAAATATCATCAACCCTTGTACGTAACTGTCTATTTTTTATTAATCGAAATTAATTAAATAAATAAATATCATGTTATTTATTTTTTACAGTATGTACCAAATGCCATTTGTATAATATTCCTTGAATAACTATTTATTATTATTATTATTATATTATGTATTTTTTAAAACCATCCTTGAGATAGGCCGTTCCATTATTTTAAAGTAATTCATATTTTAAAAACTTTTCAAATGAACTATGTTATTTCGAATATTTGGCTAATTAAATAAATCACATTATTTCAGTCAACTAAATATTTATTTTTGAAAGCTTAATACTTTAACATTATTAATATTATATAACTACCAACTTTGATATGAATAATATCAGTGTTTTTTTTTAGTAATTTTTAGTAAATCTTTTATCTTATTTCTTGTCGTCTAGAATAGATTATTATAGATAATGGGGATTATTATAGATCTTTCTTTTAAAACATTATCTCCTTTTTCGTCATACCTCCACCTACACACTTTGTAGTGTGATCGCAAGGTTACCTATTATCTTGTGATTTAATAATTTTCTTTCATCTTCGATAGCATTTATACCCTAATAAATTAATAATAAAAATCCTGTTTACAGGAGGTAACTATAAAATAATGGTACTTGTCCGTTAGATATAGCAATCTTGCAACCTTTTATCGTTTGTGTAAGAGTGTATTTTCCGCGTGTTTTGGTTTTCTATTCCTAGAATATTGTGTAAATGTGGGATCTTTCTAAAAATGAGATCGAAGCCGTTGGATTTTTTCAAGAAAAAGGGATATCGCCTCGAAAGAAGCTTTGTCAGCAGGGTCACAATATGAAATTGTTTACAAATAAAATGATTTGGAGGTGTCAATAAAATTAACAAAAAAAGCTGCAATAAAATTAAACAAAAGTACCTATTCAATTAAATATTAAATGTTATTTCCGTAAATAGGCCTGCAGATATCTAAATTTCTATTGTATCATCATGTTCCTGGTTTTTTAAAATTACAATTGTATTATTATTTCATTATTCGTATATTTTGTTTTCTATATTATGTTGTATGGTTCGTTCCTTTTATTTCCATTACTATTAAATTATGCTATTATTAAATAATTGTTATTATTATTAATAAAAGGTTGCTTTTATTTTTATTACTATTACATTATTATGTTATTATTAGTTATTTCAAAGATATAAAATCATTTTCAAATGTTTGTGATATAAGTGGTTACGTCAAAACTCCTAAACAGCGGCGCTAGCATCCGGATGTAAGGTTCATTAAGCCTATCGCTGGGGCTCCTCTAACAAACAAGTAACATAATAATTAATGTAATAGAAAAATAAAAAACGTGAACCAGGAAAGATGTTGGGTTCAGTGTATGACAGATAATGTAATGTAACTAGGTGAACGGTTGTGCAGGAAGGTGATTTCTTTGAGTTCATGCTCAACCGCCAGATTTTCCCCCAAATTAGGGTATCCACATTATAGAGCCTGTGAGCCCCAGGAAAGTCGTCAGTTACCAATGGGTCCAACCTCATTAACTTTATTAACCAATTACACCGCTTCCCCAACTAAACAATAAGTTTTATTTGCGATGAAATAGTTTATAGCTTTCTTTATTATTTGTTGGTTCTGTTCTATTGCTACATTTTATTACTTTGCTATGTTTTTTTAATACGTGTTTTAAATGTATTCTGTGATCATGCATTAAACATAATTATTCAGAGAAAATATATTATCATATGTCTAATAGATTTTTTTTTTTTATTTCAGGTAAGTGCATTCTTCTTTAACAATGTGGAAACTATGGGAAACAAGTATGTTAAATTATCTTATTGTTGTTTGATAACAACTATTTTATTTTGATGTATATCATATCTTTTGTTTCCACATTAAATTCAAATAACCATAGGGAAACAACCGAACGGAAGATTTGTGCGCATGGTATAGTTTGGGTTGAAATATTATTGTTAATGCGAATATATGAAGAATATATCTAAAATATTTCAAGGTTAACGAATAAAAGAGTTAAAGTAATTTTATTAACAATTAATAATTAAATATATTGCTTAGTTATATAACAATTACTTACTTAATTGTTTTGATAACTACTTTAAGTTAAGTGTCTCGTTGTTAAGAAGTAAATTAACACAGGTCAAATTTGCTCAGGTTAATGACTTGAAATATTATGATAATTTCCTTATTACAAATAAAAGTGTTCAAATAACTAATTCTTAAATTAAAATCAATCAATAACTTATTATCTCCTGTATCCAAAATGGCATTTATTCATTTTAAACATGGGATTTTGCTTCTTTCTATAGGCTAAATTAAGAAAATAATGAAACAATCTATATTCGTCTCCAAAAACCAGATTCTGAAATTCCCTGATCTAAAGTAGGCCAATCCGTGGTAGGGTCAAACGTGGTTATACGGCACAATTGGTGGATTAGTTATATCTATTTTCATTTGATAGTTTGTTATTAATAATTAAATATAAATATAAATAAGTAACTAAATATTCAATAATTGATTTCTTAATTAAAGTAAATTAATGAATATCAAGTATTTAATTTATACCTTTATACATTATATTAAATCACAGGGTTTATTCGTATTATTTGTTATAATGTTTAATGGGTATAGTTTCTTATTATATTGTAGTATAAAGTCAACAAGGGGTAAAATCTTGGACTTTTCTTTTAGTTTTTTAATTATTGAAAAAATCGTTAACTTTTTTTTTTTAGATTAATTTATTGATATTTACAACTATAATAATATTACATCAATTTGCTGATTTGAACAAATGGCATGAAAAAAAAAACACTTGTGGAGAAACTGCCCATCGGTAGCACTCCAATAAAGTTCTATAGTAGAAGGTCTCGAGGACATCTTCTTTTATGACGCCTCGGAGGGTTTCCAGGAATAGTATGGGAAGCAAGTTGAGAGACTAGCGGATTCCAGTGTGTATGGAGCTTGTCATGGAAGGATAGGTATCTAGTTTGGGCCAAATCAGCAACATATGGGATATTAAGATCATGATGGATGAGTTTGTTTGTGACATAATAAGGAGCATTGAGGATTTTACGAAGGATTTTGAATTGTAAAGATTGGATACGGGATGAATTGGATGGTTTAGCTGAGCCCCAAAGCTCAACTACGTATGTCCAAACAGGTCTGATAACTGTCATGTAAATGAGTCTTTTGGAATTAATTGGGAGCTTAGAGCGTTTGTCCAGTAAATGTTGAAGCAGGCGAAAACGTCGAGCAGTTTCTTGTCTTTTCAGTCTTGTATGAAATGACTTAAAATGGAAACTAGTGTATTATATAGTTCTTATACATATAACAGTGTATTATATGTTTCTTATCTACGTACATTCCAGCTACCACATATAGTATCAATGTATTCCAGTCCAACGACTGGAATACAAATAAGTTCTTATCATTTTAATCTAATTAAATTTATTACTTAAATAACGATCATAATGATGGAATTTTCCCTATCGTGTGTATATTATGCTAGAATATTTTGTGTATAAACAATTATTTTCGTTATGTTTTAATAAATTTCTAGAAAAAAAGATCAAAATAATATAAAATGGCAGAATATATTCGTATAAACTGAGTGGTGAGCCCGGCGCCGGCAATGAACGAATTGAGGTTAATTAGGGAATAGACAATGTTTTTTACAATTGTCATACGCTAAATTCATTCCGTCAGTTGAATCCTCCTTTGAAGTTCAGTACTGTTTAAAAGACAACGGTTGTGCAGGGAAGTGATTAATCCTTAACCAACAAGTTTTTCTCTTAACTCACTCAGCCTCCATAAAATATTATAAAAATAGGGTACCCAAAATAAGCGTGGAAAATCAGGCTGTTGAGCGTGACCTAGGACTAGTCACCTCCTTGCAGAACCGTTATCCATGAAACAGTACAGTCTCTATCATGTACTGAACCCCAGACCCTTCATGGGTTGTAGTGGTACAGGTTTATTTTATTTTTCTCTTAACTAAGAGTGCCCTATTTTCAGAGGCTGATTGTGCCAAATGATACATCCGCGGCTGATAACATTTGAAATAATTTATCAGCCATTGCTGGATCGGAGCTCAGCAACTAAGTGCTATACACATTGAGCTACCTCACTCCCTAGTGCAATGTAATATTATAGAAAACAATGGAATAACATACTTCAATAGTCGTGATTCGAGTTGAATATAACAATTCCTGCTGCTGCACCATCCATATCAACTACCACCCAACAAGGGTCTTGGGTTCAGTAAATGTTAGAGACTGACTGTTTCCAAAACAACACGGTTGTGGAGGGAGGTGATTTGTTTGAGATCACGCTCAACCGCCAGGTTTTTTCCTTTTTTAAGAGTACCTGCTTTATAAAGTGGATGAAGGATCTGCAGAACCCACAGAGTCTATGAATGACTATTAACAGTTTCAATAATTTATCCAGATTTAAACTTAGAAATTAGAGCAACTCAGATCCCTATATAGTGAGTTACGCCTCTCATTCGACTTATCCACAATAAGATAGTTTTCTTAGCGATGGGCTAATTCGAAGTATCCATAATAATAATAAGATTTGATGCTTTGTAGGTTAAGCCATATTGCTGACACAAGAAGAAATTTGTAGATTTTTGGCAACTAATTTTGTGACGTACAAGACTACTATAAGAGCCAAGTGGACTTACTAAGTTGAGCCTTGGGGCTCCACTAAGCCATTGAGGATCTACTCTCGCATTCAATCCTTACTATCCAAAATCCTCAATGCTCCTTACTTTGTTACGAACAATGTAATCCATAATGAACTAAATGTTTCATTTGATACTGATTTGGCCCAAATCCGTTATCAATCTTTTCATGACACACCTTACTCTCAATCAAACCCACTAGTTTCAAACCTAGCAACATCTTAAATTTCTGATAATCCTCCGAGGCGTCTGAAAAGAAGATGGCCTCGTGACCTTCAAGTTGAAATTTTTATTTGAGTACTACCACTGGGTAAGTTCTGTACTTATCTTCATCCATACTACTATGGATCATTCCTGCCATTTACTTATTGTATTGTTATAATACAGTTGTCAATATTAATTTTTAAAAAAATGGTTGATTATCTGAACCATACAGTTCGATATTAGATAGATATTCGATATTCACATATAATCTACTGTTTACAACACAATATAGAAATCCTAAAATGAAATGTATTTAAAATTCATTTTTTTACTTCTCTAGTACCCTCTGTTTCATTGCAAAAAAGTCTATTATTTTCGAGGCAGATATACTTTTATAAAGGAAGAATAAACCTGTACTATTACAACCCGTGAAGGGTCTGGTTCACTACATGGTAGAGACTACTGTTTCTCGGACAATGGTAGTTCAGGGAAGTGATTTGTCCTAGATCACGCCCAACCGCCAAATTCCCCCCCTTATTTTTGGTACCCACTTTATAGAAGCTGGGTTAGCCCCAGGGGGGGTCCAGCCGCTAGCAGAGTAAATAAAGTCTGCCAGGGAACGGGTTTTGAATTTATAAAAGAAACAATTTTTATTATATATTTTTTTACGTCTACCAAACTTGAATTCCTGATTATAATGAACAACAGTTGTGCTTGGTAATAACATTGACATATATAAGGAAAGGATGAACTACAGGCGGTAGTTGTTGGCGTAACGTGATAGCGACTTGGCCGAGTGACACTCGAACGACAGACACCGATCCCTTGATTGGGTTTTGTTTGCTCGAGTCAAATTAATGTTTCCAATTCCATTCCCTACAGGCCAACGTCTGGTCGTGGATAACGTGAGGAAATGTTGAGTCTTCTTGAAGGATTAACTAGTCGTGCATAGGAGAAGCAGCTAAATAGCGTGTGAGAATTTACAATAATAATTTAAATATAGTTTAAATTATTAATAGGGATAGTGGTAAGTCAGTAAATTGGTTGTTGAGTTGCTGTGCTGAAGGTTTCAGGTTGAAATTCAGGTATGGTAGATAAATTATTTAATCTGTTAAAATCCACGAATGGAACGTGTGATATCAAAATAATCACTTCAAGTCGTTAAAAAAATTAATGTGTCATCTCGAGAGTTAGTATTTTTTCCATTCGTCCAATAAGTTAGTTTAGATTCCGCAAGTAATTTGCTATGGGATTTTATGATGTATTTTGGATTAAACGGATGGGATTCGATGGCTTTGTGGAGCCTTGAAACTATACTCCGTATAAATGCATTTAAAGCATTAATTTGAAATTTTAGAATTAAATGAATTAATAAATTATACCAGGTATCTCATGCACTGTTTGGATTTTTTAAAAAGAAAACAGCATAGAGTAGGGTGAAAGGAAAATTATAACTTTAAATAATTTTTTCTTTTAAATTAGTTTTTACTACTTTTTTCCAATTCAAATTTTCAGTCCAGTTTTCTCCATAAGGGTATAATCTTCGAAAACAGAGAGAATTCTTGAGACGGTTGTTTGAAGTTTCATTTAGTGGAGATTGCCTGATTCTTATTAGCCCGTTGCTAGATGTCTTTGCTCATGTTCTATTGTTAGCAGCGGCGAGCCCATATTCTTCTGATGTAATGCTTAAGGCCTGCCTCAACCATATCATGGCATATATAGGTATACACACACAAACATATAACATTGCCATTGAAATTGACCGTTCTATAAACTGTTTCATCAATTCATAAATAAAATTTAAATTTATTGTTGAAGTAGATTATGTGAAGCGTTCAGGATAAAAAGCGGATAACTCCAAAGTTTCAAAAATTAATTTTTGCAATTTCAGTTCTTAAGATTCAGTCGTAAACTTATTAAACTATTTTTTGTGACTATTTTTTTTTATATTACTAGTCATTTTTTTGAGTTTTAAATATTTTTATTTTTTAAAGAGAAAAGATAGGCCCTCGGCCGGGATTTGAACCCGGAACCTTTGTCTCACCGTGACATCGCTCTACCAGTTGAGCTACCCAAGGCCGCCTCCGATCGTATGAGAGAAAAGATTTGTCCTCGGCCGGCAGGCGGCCTTGGTTAGCTCAACTGGTAGAGCGAGGTCACGGTGAGACAAACCTTCCGGATTCAAATCTTTTCTCATTAAAAAATAAAAATATTTTTTGTGACGTTTCGAGACTGAATTGTTCTTAAAATTATGCCTAATTGAAGAAAAAATGTTTATTTCCACTCAATCAAAATACATGTTCACTTTTACCATGTATTCTGTGATCATAGTTCACGAGTTGTGATTGCTGAAGTCTGTCAAGTTGGATAGGCTATTTTGATTTTTGCCTGATAAGAACATTCTTCTGTGGTTTGCTGTTATATTTGGTTACATATTGTGTCCAAGAACAGACTATCCATTCTATTCCATTTTAATTGCCATATGCACTCAATAAACTAACGATTGTAACAATTAACAGAAAAATGAAGATGTGTAATTTATACAACGTAGCTATTATAGTCTGATTGTTATTGTATAAATTGGGTTGTTAGTGTCATAATTGAGAGATAAAATTATATGAATTAATTGACACCCTAAAACTTAGTTACGGTGAAGGAAGGAATCATTGTTTATCGACTTCGAATTGATGCGAATCAATAGAATACTGTCAAATTTGGGCACTTCTTGTTGCATTTAGGTTGAAAAATTATTGTAATGGTCCCAGCTCCTTTAGATTTGAACTTAATAATCAGTCACTGATTAATTTTTTTTTACTAATAGTAAAATAGCGTTGATAAGGTCAGTTTCTTATTAGACATTTATTATTATCAATAATAATAATAAGCAAACCCGAAAGCTATATACTGATAATACCAATTTTTATTTACAAACTTACTTTGTAACTAAGTAAGGCAATGTTTATTAAGAAGGATTTTCTCTTGTAAGGAATGGATACGAGAGGAATACGAGGGCTTAATGAAGCCCCGAAGCTCTACTCCGTAAGTACAAATAGATTTTGTTACGTGTATGAGTCTTTGTAATTAATTGAGAGCATAGAGCGTTTGCCTAGTAAATGTTGCAGTAGCCTGAAACGATGAGCAGTTTCTTGTCTTTTCAGTCTAGTATGAGGATTTCAAGTCAGGGTGTAATCCTAAGTATCAGATTTGTTCTACAGAAGGCAGTGGGATATGGTTAGTGATATGGGATAGAAGATCAATAACTGAATTAGTGTTGACTGTTAATGCACATGTATCATAAGCATACGTGGTAAGGATAGTATTAGGATTAGTTGGGGTTTCAGCAATACAAACTATGTAGAGGATTGGGCCGAGGCTACTGCCTTGAGGAACACCAGCAGACTTAGATTTCTTTGTCCAGTTGGAGGTGAAGTAGCCTGAAATTTAAATTATGATAATTGAACTTTTAATAATATTGGTAATATCTAAATTTGTATCCGAGCTGTGTACTTTAAGGTATAATGTCCCTGTTTAACATCTTTAAACAAATAATTGATTTAATATTTACCCTGTCAATTCTGACAACACGAGGCAATACTCACACCTCATCGCTAATCAGGAAAATATTGCTTTTTCTCACTTAGGGATAACAATCGGACCAAAAGCCCACGAGAGTAAACTTGGCTAGATTAAAGTGAATTACGGGGGGGGGGTCAATATTTGAGGAGACACCCCCCTGGTAAACACCGCTAACGACTAAACGTGACCAATTACACTCCCTGCTTATTATCTACATGACGATATTTTCTTTCACAACAGTTTGCGGTCTTGGTCAGTCGCCTCATGAAAGGCTGTCAAGAAGGCGATGAATTTTCCCTCCGTTATAAATAGAAACCAGCCTTTGCCTCTTCTATTTCCGAGTATCGCGGGAACATCTAGAGGCCTCGGTCGCAAACTGGCTATAATTATTTATTTAAATGTTAATGTATTCATATTTATGTATCAATTTATAATAAACCGTAAATTTCGTATATAGAATTTTTTACATTAAAATATCCTAGGGTAACACAAGGAGATGCTACAATTGTATTTACAGTTCAAATGTATTATATGTAGTAATTATTTATTAAAAAAATCTAGGAGAATGGGAAAAAAAATATTTATTTTAAATTTAACTTATTGATATTTACAACTATAATAATATTACAATAAGTAAATCTGCTAATATGTACAATATGACATGAAAAACACTTGTGGAGAAGCTACCCATCGGTAGCACTCCAATAAAGTTCTATAGTAGATGGTCTCGAGGCCATCTTCTCTTGAGACGCCTCGGAGGGTTATCAGGAATAGTATGGGAAGCAAGTTAAGAGACTAGTGGATTCAAGTGTGTATGGAGTTTGTCATGGAAGGTTAGGTATCTAGTTTGTGCCAAATCAGCAACATATGTTACTGATATTAATATCATGATGGATGAGTTTGTTTGTGACATAATAAGGAGCATTGAGGATTTTACGAAGGATTTTGGATTGTAAGGATTCAATACGGGATGAATTGGATGGTTTAGCTGAGCCCCAAAGGTCAACTACGTATGTCCAAATAGGCCTGATAACTGTCATGTAAATGAGTCTTTAGTAATTGATTGGGAGCTTAGAGCGTTTGTCCAGTAAATGTTGAAGTAGGCGAAAACGACGAGCAGTTTCTTGTCTTTTCAGTCTAAAAAAAAATATAAATCTATAATAAGAATAGAATTCATTATTATATGACATGGTTACAGTATAAAGGAAATTAAAGGAACATTATTAGAAGCTTAAAAAAAATGTGTGAAGGTTGTAAAATAAAATTAATAATTATTAATTGACATTATAAATTATATTTAAAAAATATCTCAAGTATAAAAAAAACTAATAATCAAAGCTGAATAAACATAATATGAATAAATAAAGTAATTAGAATAAACAGGATATAAAAATACAAATAATAAATAAGATAAAAATAGTATTAACAAAATTATTAAGGTCAATAGATTAATGTCATAGTAAATATGGTGTGAATAGAAGTCAAAATAAATTCTCAAATTGTAAGAAACTATTTATTAGTAATTAACGTTTCGAAGCATAGAAAAAGAAGTGACAAAGGTTGTAAAAATAATGGATAATTATCGAAATGAACAAAATTAAAAAATATATATTAAAATGATTGGATGTACATTAATAACACTATTGAAAACGATTATTTAATATTGTCTTGAAAGATTGTTAGGAAGTCAAACATCCAGACCAACAACACATTTTATAACAGGCTAGTTCAATTATTATACTATGGGAATGGTCTAGATATTGTTGCTCGCTTATTCGAAACACTGAGGACAACATTCTCATCAATGATGGGAGGCGGCATAAGAGATGGATCTAAGCATCAACAAAGAAAAAACTAAATATATGAGGACAGAATCTACAAGCAATGTAGTACAGGAGTTTGTAGAAATAGGTCCTTACAAGTACCAGAAATATTACTTATTAAGGTTAGTGTTGTTACGTCTAACGATATTTCTCAGGAAATAAAAAACAGAGCCATCAACGCTAATAGATGTCATTTTGGGCTGAGCAAGCATCTAAGGAGCTCACTACTAGCACGGAAAACAAAAGTCATGCTGTATAAGACCCTATTTAGGTCAGTCCTGACCTACGCCTCTGAAACATGGACTTTATCTAAGGTCAAGGAAAAAGAGCTGGCTGTTTTCGAAAGAATGCTGCAGAGTTTTCGGATCTATAAGTGTAAATGGTCAATGTAGAAGGCGAACCAACCGAGAAGTTTACGAGATGTTTGGGGAGTTCGACATCATTACCTGGATGAAAATTAATTGATTAAGGTAGGCCGGCCATGGAGGAGGAGGATTCCGCGAAGAAGCTGATGGAGGGAAAGTCGGACCGTGCCAGAGGAAGAGGAAGACCAAGGCTCCGGTGGGAAGATGGAGTGGCGCAGGATGCCAGGCGCATCTTAAACGTCCGTAACTGGAGGGCAGCTGCATTAGATAGAGCTGAGAGGCTAAGACCCACACAGGGTTGTAGAGCCATATTGTATTGTATTGAAAACGATAATATAAAAATATTATTTAGTAAAAAGATTAATATAATAATTAAATGAAGGCGATTTAATAATTAGCAGTGAACATAAAATGTGATTAATGGCGATACTAGATACAGTAAGTTGGAAATATAAAATCTAAAAAAAACTAATAAAGTATAATTTATGAATAAAAAAATTGTTTAAAATTCCAAATTTGTACAAATGACATGAGATACATTAATGAATTTATCCGGTAAATGATGAACTTTTTCATGAATGAAATAGGCATCGAAACGAGTTGAATTTTTTTTTTATTTCTTTCAAAGAAGGAAATGTGTGAATATTCCATTTTTATTTAAACACTAAATAATACCATATTTTTTAGAGGTATTAGTTTTAAAATTTGGTTACTCTTAGGGTATATTTTCCCTATAAATTAAATAGTTTAAAATATGACAATTTTAGTCGATTTTAAATCGATCCAGTATTCTCAAAGAAAAGTCGCGGGCGAACAGATTTATTATATGAGGAATTTGTTAACCGAATTTATCTTGAGAGATGTTGAAAACGGTCGGGGGGAGGGGCGTGCAGTCATTAAATTTTTCATAAATAAATAAACGTTTCGGGTTAATTTTTAGGCTGGAAATATACACATGATTTCATATGTAGGATTTTTTTTCAAATTATTGGAATAAGAAGGATTTGGTATTCCAAAAATCCCTGCCAATGCTACTCCTTACCGTCGGAAATGCCATGTAATGTGCTCAGGCATCTTACAAATTGTTGTAAATAGCCTGAGTGATGTAAGAATTATATATTAGTAGAAGTGAAATAACTGTAGGACTAGAGCACTTATTTTTAACTCTCGTGACTCGTTGATGGACTAGTTGGGATTTGCACTTAGCGACCCACTCCAAGGCCCCATTTAAAAATATCAGAATTTATTTTTCCCTACATTCCGTCAGATGTAATTTACTAATTAAATACCTGAAAGAAATCTTATTTAAATCTTGAAAAACGGCCTACTAAAAATTACCTGTGCTTATTAGGGTTTTGATTATGTTATAATTCTCTTGGCAATTGTTTTTGTAATAATATATTTTTACATATCAGCTAAACTTATCTATTTATATTAGATTCGAATTTTCAGCAAATAATGGATTCTTAATAATCAATAATTCATTTTAATGCCTATTTATAACCTCTTGAAATTAAATCCTTATTTTAAATTTTACTCTCATACCTTTTCAGGCTACTTCAACATCTATTAGACAAACGCTCTAAGATCTCAATTAATTACAAAAGACCCATGTACATGACAATCATTAGACCCATCTGGACTAACCAACCCCATCTGGGATGTCCCATTTGTTGCTGATTTGGCCCGAATCCGATATCAATCTTTTTATGACAAACTTCATTCCCACTCAAACCCACTAGTTTCAAACCTAGCAACCCTTCAATTCCTGATAATCCTCCGAGAAGAAGATGGCCTAGTGATCTTCTAAGTTGAACTTGCTATTTGAGTACTACCCATGTCATTGTATAAATTCATTCTATTTACTTGAGGTATTAGTATAATACAGCTGTAAATTATATTGAATAAATTATAAACAAAAAATAAAACATTTTACTCTGAGATTACTGGTCATTAATTTTTTAATTTATTATTAGAATACAATTTGAAAAACTAAGTCGAAAGTATTTGAAATGCTGGTAAATTACTAACCTGTTCAATAATTCAGGCATCAGGACATTTAAATAAAACAAATATGCTGCATTTGATCTTGTTTGACGCTTATTTTTTTACAATCCTATGAATCCTGAATTGACGAAACGTTGAGTGATCAGAAATTTTTCAGTATTTTAGATACTTAAGGCTTTGTTTTTTAGGAGTTTTCTTATTGCATTCTAATTATGGAGTTTAGTGAGGATTTAATATTTTCAACCTCGCACCATATTCAGAGGGTTACCGCTGGTTATTATCGGAGCCCATAGGATAAAATCTGGGGGATGAGCTATAAATCGGCTAAATTATCTACCTGCCCAACCGTTGACTTAGAAAACAGTATAAACTGTACCATGTATTGAACCCCTTAGACCTTTGTGGATTATAGTGATACAGGGTTTTTTGTTTTATGTCACGTGTATTTAAAACTTATTTTAATAGCGTTTTATTGCTAACTGGAGCGGAGTAGCTCAGTGGTTGCTATGCTGAAAGGATTCAAATCCGGCTGAGGCAGATAACTTATTTATTCTTTTAGCAGTGGATGAACCTTCTAGGATTCCAGGGAACTCATCCAATCCTAAAATGTACATTAGGTAATGTACAAAAGGTACATTAGGAGTACAAATCTGGCGGTTGAGCGAAATCTCCAAATCTCCTCCCTGCCTAACCTTAGTTTCAAAACATTATAAGTTCTACCATGTAGTGAACCCATACTTTTTTCATACTTGGTTATAGTAAGACAGATTTTTTTTCTTATATTTCGCCTTCTGCCGTAAAAATTATTTTAAAATTTAAAAATTTAAAATTTTTATGTTTGATATATCTTTTGTTTGTTGTTAGAGGCGTATAATAGTCTAAATTAAGTTTTTTAAATCTTATCTTATGATTAAGTCATCAGCAATCATATCTTACTTCTTTGTCTTATCTCCTGCGATACAGCTTAAAGATTAAAGATAACTTCTGCTCCGCAGGTTGTCGCTTCTAATAAAGTCACAGCAAGTGTTAACATTCCATTCGTTTCCATTTTATATTCTCGAAAATAAGAATAATCGTGAGCTGTAGTATGGAAAGAAGAGAGTCACATGGAGTTGATTCACAATTTCTATCTTTTCATTCGTTTTCTTTTTAGTATTCTCCAAAAATAGAAATATCGTTATTTGGAGCTTTAGTATGAAAAATCTTGTAATTATGGAAATGGCTATATTTCCATAATCATCTCATCAAGAAATAGAAGTTTCAACTAACATTTCGAAGTATAGATGGTATATTTTTATTTTATTTTTTAATTAATTGTTATAATTTTTAAATATTTTTATTTTGAAGAGAAAAGATTTGTCCAGGCCGGGATTCGGACCTGGGTCGCCCACGTCTCTAGCGTGGTGCTCTCTCTAGCAAGATTACGAGCCAGGTTAGCTCAGTTGGTTAGAGCATGGGCAACGTAGAGATGGTATATGTTTGTTAAAACGTTTATTTCTGGATAAAATGATTACCGAAATATACACATTTCCCATAATTCCTCTTTTCCATACTTAAACTAACGATAACTTGTATTTTTGGAAAATATTAAAAAAGAAACGAATGAAAAGTAAAAACTTGGTGACTCAACTCGAAGTGACAACCTGCGGGACTGATACCTTGGTAATAATCCATGTATATGGTATATGTTTGTTAAAACATTCATTTATCGCTGAAATGATTACCGGATACACCAATTTCCCACAATAACAATCTTGATTTCATACTAACACTCACAATACCTTTATTTTGGAAAATTTTAAAAAGGAAACGAATGAAAAATTAAAATTCCTTGCGATTTCGCTCGAAGCGACAACCTTCGGAACTGATACTTTGGTATCAAAACAGCTAATAATCCATGGATTGTGGCATGTGAGAGCTGCCATGATGGAAGTGGTTCAGTGCTACTAAGCTGGTGGGTTTGGAGGGCAGTGGGCCAGGGTTCCGTTATATCTCCTTCTTGTGTTCTCTTCTGTGTCTGCGTCTTCAGTTTCGTTACTTACCGTTAGTAACCCAATATCTATCAGGTCGTTTTGTATGAACTGTCCGTTTTCGAAGGAAAAGCAATCTAGCAATACAACTTAAAGAAACCACTAAATTTTTATTCAAAATATCTACTCCCTTTTTATATAAACGCTTCCAATCAAATTTTCAATCCAAGAACTGAAAAATTCAGCGTTTTATGATGAAATAAAGACTGAAAATGTGGTTTCGATTTGAGAATCACCCGTAGGATTATTCCGCGATGACCACTACACTATTGGTGGCCCGTTATTGTGTATTGATTAATGATGTAAAAATATCAGGCTATGGTGGTCTAAGAATGTTAAAACTTCACCTAAACAACTTCAAGTCTGCTGGGTCGGTTCGAATCCGGTCCGGTCGGGTAGAAATTTCTGTCTGATTCTCATTACTATTGACTGAAACCTCGAAATCTCGAAAATAAGTCACTAACTATTAGGAACAACGCCTCCTGTAATTAAAGTAAAAAAGAACGCTTTTAGAATACTGGCATTGTACTGGGTAGAGTTCTTACTGTTTCTAAGCCAACGGTTCTGCAAGGATGTGAATCGGCGCGCTATAAGTGGTCTGTAGATCACGCTCAACAGCCCGGATTTGGCTTTGGTTTTGGAAAGGAAGATCTACACATCTCACGGGATCGATCCTTGGCCATTGACAAAAAAAATAATTTAATTGCCAAAGCCGGTTTCTAGTAAATTAAAAAAAAATATACAACCAAAACCCACGATATTAAGACAGAAATACCTAAAACTAATACCTAACATCCTTACTTTAATAGAAATTTTAAATTAAGCACAAATAATAAGTTATTATTATATAAAGCCTGCTTACGACCTATACTAACATGCGCATGCCCAATATTTAGTTACATGTTTAAAACCAATTACAAAAAAATACAAATATTCCAAAACAAATGTCTTAGAATTGCTGGAAATTATGCATATGACACTAAAGTTAAAATTATGCATAAAGAATTAAGTATACCTTACCTTAATATATTTATCAAAAAACTATGTAAACATTATTTTTTTAAGTGTAAGAACAATAAAAACCCGCTTATAAAAAGTATTGGGAACTATACAAAAAATAGTACAAAGCGGTATGTATTTAAACGAACCATAAATTTATTATTGTAGGATACCAATTTCTTTCATTTCATTGATATTGTTATATATATGTCTATAAGTTACTAAGAATGTATAGTTACAATTTTTGTTTATTTTATTATTATTAATTTTTTTTTCTCTCTGTTGGAGCTTGTATATATTTATTTATGCATTTATTTCGTTTATATCATTGATTTTTTTATGGAATGATTGTAAGCTACATAGCACCATTACTTATTGCCCAAAAGAGGCAGATTGTAATGCTTCAATAAAGTGTTTTCTTCTTCTCTCTCTCTGTTGGAAGTTTTTTATACATTTTTTCTTTCATTGTATCTCTCTCTACAGATATATTTAAATGTGTACAATTGTTTTTAATTTGAGACTGGTCTATTGGTACAGCATTTTTATTTTGTGAAATGTAGCAAATTATACAAGAAATAAATAAATAATAAAAAAACAACAACGTGTTTTTGTTATAATACAGTTGTAAATTTCAATAAAAATCGATTAAATAGATTAAAGAAATAAAAAACAGTGACAATTTAAAAAAAATATTAATAATTTAATTGATAGATCATGACAGAAGACTCAAGAAAAAGTTGTTCGATACGTTGCTAAGCCAAGAGAATATTACATATATTTTTTATATAATAGAGAGCTATTATGTTGACTATTACAAATATATATTATAAATGAATAGTGATTTTATTGCCTAAACGTTATGAATAAAAGCTTAGACATCAAGAACGGTCTGAGTGACACCTCAGAAGAAGCACTAGAAATGCAATCTTCTTAAGTGGTTATAACCTTCCCTTATCTGCCACTATTCCTTTATTAATAAATTGAAGTTTCATTTTTGAAAAAATAATGGGATTATTAATAACTAGTGACCCGCCCCGGCTTCGCATGTGCAGTATAGCGTATAATGCCTACATGTTTTGTCCGTCGTAGGATCGCATTAATTAGAATATTTGGATTAGTTTTAAACGTAAGGTAATGTCTACACTACGTGATGTATTTTAATGTATTTTATTATGGAGATATTATAAACATTGAAAAAAAATCTTTTCACGCCCATTAACTTACTCCCAAGATATTCATTTAAATTATATGGTGTAAAATACTATAATCATGTGGGTGAAATTCTTAAGGTAACCAAAATACTTAAGTTGATAAGGATTAATAGTGTATCCGTCTAAATAGATTTCCAATTACCGTATTGTACGGTACCGTATTGTAACCAATTTTTAGAAGATATAATGGGTACGGTAAGATCTATTGCGGACTTTATTGTAGTTCTATAAAAGAGGAATATTCCACCATGCATTGCTATCTCATATCTCATATCTCAAAGGGATTAGGGAGCATCTCTGATGAGAGTTTCCTGGTGGCTTGACTTTTTCCTACAATTATATATTATATTATATATCCTATAATTATATGTTATATTTTTATACAATTATACGCTATATTCCAACCAATTTACACAAAATCTTGAATATATACTTAAACCTTCCACGTGAATCACTCTATCTATTGGTGAAAACCACATGAAAATCCGTGCAGTAGTTTCTGAGTTTATAGCGAACAGACAGACAAACTTTCCAGAGGAAGTCTGTACTGCTCAAAAATATTGTATTTTTCTTGAATTCACGATTTAAGTATTATGTGTAAAAAGACTAGCAAATGTTCCTTTTTTGTGGAAAACCCATTTTTAGCTTCTCTATAACCTGATTTGCTTTGCTGAAACTTAAACTCCTTTTACCGAAAACATGTAGCGATATGGCGGTAGAAAGTTCTATTAATAAAAGAAAAAACTTATACCACTGTAACCCATGAAGGTTCTTTAGCTCAATACATGATTGAGACTAAATTGTTTCTAGGACAACGGTTGTGCAGGGAAATGATTTGTTCGAGATCACGTTCATCTGCCAGATTTTTCCCCAATTCACGGTAGCCATAGTGCATAAGTCAGGAATTCTCAGGCATCATTTTTTTCTAAATTTAATGTGAGAAAATTTTTGAATAAATAAAGGTGAGGCTATTGGTTTAAGTAAATTATATGGGTCACCTGTGGTGTAGTGGTTAACATAGCACCCTGCTATGCCCAATATCGCAAGTATGCCTTTCAGATTTCTGATTTTCTGATCTTTTTTATTGTGGTTCACGGTTTTCAATGATAATTGGAGGTCATCAAGATCAAGATCAATGATGACCTTTAATTATCATTCAAAGCCGTGAACAACAATAAAAAGGAAAATTTAACATTAAAACTGGTCTCCTGTAAAGTTTGAAAAATGTCAGTTACCTCTGAGGTACAGATATGTTGTTTTTATATAACTGTTCAGACTACGTTTAATAACTGGAACGACTCGAAATAACTTATGGAGCTTACGTTCCAGCCTGTTTGTATCTGTGGGGGCAAAGAACTGGTTGTACACTAACCCAGAAGGCTCCCGGCCTTGATACCAGGTCACTACCCTACCTTTCTCGAAGGTCGTTTTTTACGTGTACGTACCTTTTCAGGTATAGCCAGGCAATGAGATGGAATCCGGAAGGCTTCTTTAGGATACTAGATCGGTTATCCAGATATTTTAGTCGCCCCATTGGGACTTAGAGTGCTCTAACTAGTATAGAAACTCACTTCCTTGATTTTTGATAGTAAGTGGATACGAGAGGAATTCGATGGGTCAGTGGAGCCCCAAAGCTTTACTCCGTAAGTCCAAATATGTTTTATAATAGTCATCTATATGAGTTTTGTAATCGTTGGAAGCTTAGTTCATTTATCTGGTTAGTGTCGAAGTAGTAAAAGATGGCGGTGTATTGTCACTTTATGCTGCTATGGCAAACAAGACGATGCTACAGTGGGAATCCTAAATTTTGTCTTTCCAGGTATAATTAGATCCCCATTTAAGTCCTTTCCAAAGGACGGCATTACCAAGGCTTCTTTCCTCCCTTTAAAAAATCATAACGCACCTGCCGGGTTGCGAGTCCGCGATCTTAGGCATAGTAGTTGAAGGATTAATTAGTTGCTGGTTTAATCTTTTCTCTATTTCTGATGTTCCTAACTGTTTTATAGAACTTGGATCATTTAATCAAGTTGTTTGTTCATTTAACGTCACTTTATGTTGCTATGGCTAGTCCGACGATGCTACAGTGGGAGCTCTAAATTTTGCCTATCCAGGTTTTATTAGGATAGGGATTTTTAACGAGTACCTGGCATCTTACAGGATCGGAACTTCCATTTTATGTCCCTTCCTAAGAACTGCATAGGAAAGAATTTTTCACTACCTTTAAAAAATCATACTAGGTTACTATGCTAACCACTACACCACAGGTGACCTACTCGTTTGATTAGTAGTTTTATATAATAAGATTTAAAGTATTATAATGTAAAAAGAAGAGAAAATGTTATGTTGTGTCATTAATTGACTTTTAATAAGTTGTTGGGTAGTCTTGTCGTTAAGGAAGATTTCATCATTTCTCTTCTCCTGATCTTCCTAACTGTTTTGTAGAAAGTGGATCATTTACTTAAGTTGTACTTGATTTAATGTTTCCTGCTTTCCTTTTCACATTTAGTGATTAAATTAAACTTTCTCCAGGTTCCGAAGGTTTATGATTCTCAACTTAACGATGCTCATCAAGGATTGGTAAAACGTGTAACTTACTTCAGTCACCTTGTTGTTTTATTATATATAACTTTCCAATGCCCTCAAATATTCACATGGGGAAGATTTTGTGCATTTTCAACCTGAGTTCTTAATCATCACGGTAAATCTTATGAATAAAATAGCATATCTTTCTTAGAGTGCTGAGTTGCTATTCTGAGGGTTCAAGTCTGGTAGTGGCAGATTAAGTTACGTAATCTGTTAATACCAGAGATGGCTGGTACCCTCTTAGATCTGCAGACCCTCTAGGGGCTCACCCGGCCTTTATAAAGTAGTTACCTTAAATTGGGGGAATTCCTGTTTGTTAAGTGTGATCTTTAACAAATCATCTTCAATATAAAGGTCGTCCGAGAAACTGTACCGTCTCAATATCGAACAGTTAGACACCCGTGTGGTGTCGTTGGATGTCCATGCAGTTTTTTGACAGTTTGTATTCGTACTTTTTTGTCAACTGTTTGTATTTTGAAGTCAGTGTGGATAATTTTGCAACTGACATACCATGGTGCTTTAAGTTTTAAGTTTAACTCTTTCATGTCCAAAGTGTCAAAATAAAATAAAAAAATATCTCCTCTGAATTTTTCTTTAAAAATGGCCTAAATAATCATAACATTTAGTCTTCAATTTTTTTGCCCCATCATTTTTTTTTTAAATAATCCAATATTCCTTCCAAACTGATGTTAGAAAGACTAGCTTGTCTTGCAATCTGTGACATATTCTGGAACTATTCATGTAGAATATTGGCTACACTGAGCATTAACAGGAGTACATAACAGATGTTGTAGCCAAACGGCTACATTAGGCATGAAAGGATTAAGTATTTTTTATTGAAACGTTTGTAGTATTTTCTGTGAGTCTGTTTAGCGATGCCATGAATTTGTAATGCCAAGTTGTTTGTCCAAACTGGTTTTAGTGTAAGTGCTAAATTATGCTTTAAGAAGTAAATTTTACTTTCGAACGTTTAAGAAATATTTGTACTTTTATTCTGTATACCTTATAACATATTCCTGTTACAACAAACAGAAGTACATTCCAGCACTACTTCATTCATAGATTATTAAAAACAATACCTCTACCACTAAAACTGATGAAGGATCTCGGGTTTAGTGCATGGTAGAGACTGCTCTGTTTCTAGGACAATAATCGTGTAAAGAGGTGATTTGTTTAAGATTACCCCTAAACATCAGGTTTTTCTCACAATTAAGGCTGGGTGAGCCCCAGTACAGGGTAAGTAGATCCCAGCATAGGAAATTAGCACTTAACACTTTAAGCTACCCCGCTCCTAAAAAATTTCATTATTTTAAATATAATTATTATTTAGTTTATTTTTTCAGTCCATTGAATCGATTCGCCTGCAATTAGTCATGTGCACTATTTCGCATTTTTTTTTTAAACTATAAATAAGTATACACAGTTTTTTATTTAATTAAAATATTAATATACTTATTTATTTTCGTGGTTTGGCCTGGGATTTCATTGCCAAGTAAGTAACTTGGAGCCGTTGAAGACAGTAAGAATGGCCTGTGGTTCATTACGGTACTTCACCGTGCTCAACGGTTCTATTGTTCCAAACTCATTGTCTCCGTTTGTTACTCTTGGAGGTGATAGGAAAGAACTCTACGATGGCAAAGCATTAGCTATTACTGTAGAGTTTTAAAAAATACTCAGGAGTTTTCATTCATTCCTTTTTAATATTTACCAAAAAGCCATTCATAATCACGTTTATGGAGTTAGATTTATATCATTTAGTATTAATGGTAGTGATAAGGATATATATTGAATGATAACTGAATTTATTTTGTAAATAAGTAATGAAATTGCCAATAGTATACAGTATAGTGGAATGTGCCAATAAATACGGTCCTTTCAAAGGACTTCTTTAAAAGGAAAGAAAAAAATTGATCACATTATCAAATAACTACGCTCAGAAGTATTATCCTTAAATTAGTCTGTTATCATGGTAGACTTTATCTAGGACAAATCACCTCCCTGCACGACCGTTGTCCAAGAAACAGTACAGTCTCTACCATGTACTGAACGCCACGACTCATCACGGGTTGTAGTGGTACAGGTTATAGACTATATTTTTATAAGAACGTTTTTAATTAATGGCTGACTTATGGGCATTGAGTTAATTCAGATTAAGAGCTGGCCAGAATTAATGATACTAGTGATGAATAAGGTATAAAAAAACATCACTCAAAAATTGGTATTTTCCAGTTTAGCTTTCAGTAGTAATTGTATTGGCTGAAGCTTTTCAATTCAGGAACGACATTCCTATTTCTATTTCCAATATGTTTTCTGTATGAAGTCATATTTTGAGTTGTATCATGGTTGAACATGTCATATTTTTAATTGTTTGAAACTTATACAACTTGAAGTTTTATGGGAATAATGGCATAAGTTAAAATTTAAAAACGTTCAAGCTTTTAAATATTTACTTTTATTGGTTAATAAAATAATTTCAATATTATCAGTATACTAGGAATAGTGATACAGTTCTTTTGAAGGAGCCAAGTATCATATCATTTTTCGGTATTTACTATTATAATTAGTGTATTACCTAATAGTAGCTGAATCCAAGCATATACTATTTTCCAATAGTAAAAAACATCATTTTTCTGGAGAGTGAAAATTTTTTTTTGTTCATGCAATATCATTACTTATCGTTAAAAGTGTTTTGTCCCTATTATTAATCCTAAGGCAATCGCTATAGGTCGAAGACGAATTTTGTTTTTACGCATTTGATATTTTGCACATGTAACAATGATATCTATAAACTTTAATATTAATTTTAAGACAGTAAAATGCAACCCGGAAATATTTCTGGATAGCATTTTGTGTGAATTTTCTATACTTTACTTCTATCAGGTCAGTTCAAAAGTTCGTGCGCATTTTGGCGAAATTTTTAAATGGTGTAAATAAAACACAATTTAACATTTTAATCTATGATATATTTTCCTCCGCTATCTACAATATCTCGTCATCTTTCTGGTAGCTTTTTTATTCAATTGGTGTAAAAAGATTCTGATTTTTAAGAAAAAAAACTTCATTTGGTATATCCTGTTTAGAATTAAAATTTGCCTTGGCAAAAATTTTGTAAGGCCCGAAATAACTGAAAATCATCTGGGACAATATACGGGGAGCATGCAGGATGCGACAAATGCTCCCAATTCAGTTCATTAATTTTTTGCAGCGTTTATAATGAGAAAAAAAACAGCACATTTATATGCGTTATCAATATTCATTTTTTATCGGTACTAATATCCGCCTGATCTTTACGAAATTCGGTGACAAACTGAAGAATGTATCAGTCAAGCGATGACAAGTTTCGACAGGTTCGGAATCTTATCGGTCTGATAATGAGTCAACGCTAATCATGCTACTAACATGCTACTAATGCGCAAGAATTTTTGGTACCTAATAAATAAACGTAGGATTATATTTGAATAATATAATATAATAACACATTATAATTATATGTAATTATATTTATATATAATATGTAATTATAATTATATGTAATAAATTTTAAATACATTATAAAAAATACAATAACACATATAATATGAGACACATCTTTTGACATAAAACATGATATATCTCCAGAGATCTTACAATACCTGATGATTATTTTTCTAAACAGTTTAAATTTTAAATGCTATCTGAGCAAGAAAATATATCTATCAAAAATTAAGTAATTTTAAATAAATAAATGTAATTAATGATACTTGAACATTAAAAACGGTACGCAGTGACATTGAGTGTGGGAATCGATGACAACGTTCAAAAATTTTTAGTAGTTTTATAAAGTATTTTCTGAATTTTTATGGTTTATAAACTTTATATGAGTAAAATGATATTATTGAAATATGTGATTATTAATACTTGGTCCTGAGTTTAGTTATTTTAAACTAAATAGTAATGTTAGCGTACCAAGTAGCAAGGTTGTCCTGAGTTCATTGTTACCGACTAATTTATTCAGAACTACTATTTTTATGATGAGCTTTTTTGTTGTGCTGCGTTACGTCATGAAACAAATGGTGAATATAAAATTGGATAATTAAATCTTTTCTTTTAATTTTTTGTTAGTTTTTGGGTTTACTCTTAAATATTATTACGCAATACATTTATTTGCTCATTTGATTTGTTTTTGCAATACATCTTTATTTCATATTCTGTATGGTTTACAATAGTGTTATATCGTATAATTTTGTTTATTGGTATTTTCCATTGTATGGATGCCAGGGGACAGATTTAGTGATTTATTTAACAATGAAGCACAATAATAATTATTCGAATGCTTAAAAAACCATAAGCCTTTTGTCTATACGAATCTTTACGAATCCCACCCCTGGACAAATCTTTTCTCTCCAAAATAAAATATTAAAAAAATTATAATAATTAATAAAAAAAAATTATAAATAATATAATGAAATTCTCAGATATATCTTTATTTATGAATTTAGCTATGGTGTTCTTCGGAGGGAACATAAAATGGATGTTCCCAAGCATGTGTCAGGTTCTCGTTGAAGATCGATATCGAATTATACTTGGATTGGCAAAATTAAGTACTCCCACTGTAGCATCGTCCTGTTATTATCAATATATATATATGTATAAAATTAAGTTAAATAAATAAACTAATAATGTTATTGTGTTTTAAACTTTTTTTTTTATGGGATTATATTATGAAGTGAATTTCGATATATATTGCCTTAAAATAAATCGAATATAAGCTGTTATATGAAACTGTTTGCTTTCATTGGAGGAAATAAAAGTGGAAGGGGTGGTGAGAAAATTCATCATCCCCTCGTGAAAACCCTATTTCCGAATAGAAGAAACGAGCGGGAGACCACCCTCGCAATATCTAAAAGCTGAATCTATGTCGGCTGTCCTCCCACACCAAAACTTTCTTATTCATCTGTATTGACTCGTTTTAAGAGAATTTAATGCAAAATATGAGTATATCGCAAAAATAAAATATATTAAAAAAGTTAAATGAGTTTCCACGAACAATAGAGCTTCAAGTCAGATTAAACTAATTGAAAACTAAGCTAAAAAAGACAAAAATGGCTTTAGAAATATTTTCTTGAGAGAGTTATAACAAAGGTAATTCGTCCAAGTGTAACCTTAACCACTGGCCTGTACTACTGCTCTCCATCAACTTTCTTGTGTTCATTACATGGTAGAGACTGTACTGTTTTTAGGACAACGACTATGCAATGACGAAATGTGATTTGTGCGAGATCACGCTCAACCGTTAGGTTTTCTCCTATAACTTTAGTAACCACATTGTAGAAGTCCGGTGGGGCCCAGGACCTGAACCCCAGTCTGTAGAACCTATAGGGTGAGCATAAAGCTTTGCTTGGATAATCGTACGAAAAATGTGAAAAAATCAATTTTTGAAACTTGGAGTTATCTGCTTTTGATCCTGAACTCTTCAAATATTTGTTTCCCTCTTAATATGGTTATTTAGAAAGCATAGTATCCATCTCGTACTTCAAGATCCGATTCACTAACTACGCAAGAAATAATTTACCAAAATAACACCGTCCCAAACTCAACAGCTGCCATAAAATCGGTCTGAAGGTCCCATAAGAACGATATAAGACAATCTGCTTAAACCTCTTCATGGATAAATGTCTTTTTCAATTAGATTATAGATAACAGTTAAGAATAGGAGTATAAAAAACCTGTACCACGAGAACAGAGTTTTATAGAGGCTGGGTGAGCCCCAGGAGGGTCTCCAGTTTCCACTGAGCCCATCTATGGCTGTCCTCAAAACGTACGATTTCGTCCTGTAAAAAGATTTGTTACAATTCCTGTTTAACGTGCAGTAAAAGCTTGTAACTTAAGTATGAATATAACTAATAATTTAGTATAAATAGTGTAACTAATTTTTTAACAATCCGTTAATAGTTTAATAAAAATAATTGCACTTTAACCCGGTCACTATTGTAATATAATCCACAACTATTGGCAGTCCATTATCGAATAAGTTGTGAAATGTACAATCGGGATGAACTCTTACACCGTTACTTCCTGGATTAATTTCTGGGTCAACCGTAAACTGGAAGGTGTGGTTTCGGAACAATATACACATATATATATATATATATATATATATATATATATATATATATATATATATATATATAAAATTCCAAAATCGTTGTTTTTTTAAACTGTACTGTAACCTTAAACCTAAAAAGAAATAAACAGCTAAAACCTTCTATTTTGTCATGCTTCAATATGCCTTAATAAAATATTCCTAGAGTAATTTCTAATAAATATTATTATAAAAATAAAATAAAAATGCTAGGTAAAGTAAATACCACCAAGTTAGCAGTTTAGATTGATATTTAAACTTAATCTCAAGTAATTCAGGCTTAAAAAATAAATATATAAATATTATATGACCTGCTATATTTGAAAGTGGTATAAGTACTTTTCTTCATATTGACGTTTTTTAATAAATACATATTTTGAATGTTATTATATGATTAGAAATAATAATTATTAAAACCATTTAAAAGAATATAAGACTTATTTTAAATCCATATGGACTTATATCACTACAGCTCATGTGGTTCATTGTAATTTATTAAATACTAGCGACCCACCCAGCTTTGCTCGGATAATAAGGCATAATATGCCTACATAATTTGTGTTTAGTATTTTTTTTTTATCACGAAACCGGACACTGAGGACTACGCGAATATCATTGGTTAGGGTTCTTTGGTAGTTCTTTCTTCCCACCTCAGCTAATGTACTTTATTATAAAGAAATTATAAAAATTAAAATAAAACCAAATATTTCTTTATATACGAATTTATTATATTGCACGTTAGATAAATTAGCACGGGATTAGGCAGCGTCTTCGGTGAAACCTATTGATATTCCAACCCATTTACACTAAACCTCGACAAAATACATACCTAAATCTTCCTGGTGAATCACTCCATCTATTGGTGAAAACCGCATGAAAATCCGTGCAGTAGTTATTGAGTTTATGGCGAACAAAAACGGCCGAGGACTTTGTTTTATAATATGTATAGATTATTTCAACATTAAATTGTTATTAATGAATTTGTATATATTTTAATTTATAAATTTGAACAATTTATATAAGAGGTTTAAACTTACCGTTATGAAATCATACTGATAAATTATACCCCTTTATAGTAATTTAAAGTAGTTAAAAATAATATTGCTTATTTAATTAAAGAATGATTTGATTAATAAGTCTATTGATCAATAATATTTTTATTTTTTATTTCCATATTATCCATAACAATATTTAATAGCTTAATATGTTTTTAATAACGCCTTTTTACTAAAACTAAAGGTTAAAAATCGGATTTTGGTTGAGCTCGGACAAAAAAGATCTCCGTGTATTCAAACCTTCATCAGCTGTAGTGGCAGATAAGTTATGTTTTATCAAAAAACCATAGAGTGTAGTATACACTTACAGTCATTATTCCCATATAAATACGCTTAATGGTTAAGTAATTATTGATATACTTTGATAAAGAAAGTAACTTGAGTGCTACTTAACTCAAACTGGAGCATGCGCAGAACTAAATCCGTGAAAGTTGCATCCCACCCAGTGACTCACTTCCCACATACTCATTACTTTCTCCAGAATTCCCCATCGGATTGCGAAATATATCGTAAATACATTATGTATTTGGAATTTATCTCAGGATCTATAGTGTATAGAGATTAAACTAGAGGAGGGAATCTGCAGCAAATTTTAACAGGAAACCATTGATTAATTCAATAAATTAATTCCATTTTAATGGAAGTAAAAAATCCTTATTTGTGCCGTCGTTTCTATAGGACGTTACATAACATTCCCAGGGCGATGCTATGTGACACTCGTTAAGATCCCTAAATTAATAATAAAATATTTAGGACTCCCACAATAGCATCGTTCATTTTTTTCACGCTTAAATATTTTCAGTAGTTAGAAATCTTTAAGTAGTTTATTAATTCGGCTGATAATATCGGATTCATCGAACGAAAGCCATACTATTAAAAGTTTTAAATTCTAGATACTCATCATGTGAACTCTCAACTCCTGTCAATCGATGTTGTTTGTTTATTTAATTATTACACACAACCGTTGTACACACAAATGCCCTGCACAACCGTTGTTCTAGAAACAGTACATAATCTAACATGTTCTTATCCCAAGAGCTTTTATGGTTTGTAGTGGTACAGTTTTTTAACGAATAGGCGAATATACGCTTATAGAAATATTACATTATTTTGATTGATTAGACGTAATCATTTAAGATGTATTCCCTAGCATTTTATTCATAAATATTTATGTAAATTTTTAAATAAATGAATCTTTTATTCCATATATATATGTAGTAAATGTATAACTTATCCCAAGGCAGTTACGTTGCATTGAAGACGATTACTCTTCCTGAGAAAATTAAATGTTTTGTTGAAATATTTTCATTTGTGCACTTAAATTTGTTTTAAAAATAAAAATAAGACATCTGTCTATGTTTGCAATAACTGCTCAAGACGTCATAATGATTGAGATCTCAAAAACTCCTTTCCCCAATCTCTTCCTCTTACTTAAGTTTTCGGAATGCTGCTTAAGCCCGCAACTTCTCACGGCAGTGTCAAAACTACACGGGACGAGGTAGAAAGTGTGGGGGTTCGAAGCCAGTGCTAAACAGTCCTAGTTAGCGATGATGGCCTCATTTCATTCAAGTTTCTTCTCAAGGGATTCACGAAACACGCAACTTGTCTTCCAGGTCTTAATTTCTCACCTTTCATAAAGTTTATTATCATTTAACGGATCTAAGTTTTAGTACTTAAAACGTACTTTTGTTCAAGTAAGGGAGCTCAAACACCATAAAGTCAGAACAATTCAATGCATATAAAAATGTTCATCCAATATCATATTTACTATAAAATATGCAAAATTAACATAAATGACTGCTTGATATACCGTTTGATTGAAGTCCTGTTTTATCAATTTATTATTACTTGACTCTGAAGATATCAAAAAAGCATTTTGAAAATATCATGCAAGAATATATTGACATGCAAAAGATATGTGGAAAGTGGCTGCCGCACGAGCTCAATACCGAGCAAAAGTTTTAACCTGTCGTTGACCTTAGCAATGCTGAGCGGTATTCAACCGTGATAACAAATGCATTTTTCGGTCGATATGTGACAATGGATCCAAAATCCAATTGACAATCAGCCGAGTGGATTGGAGGCGATAAACCGAAACCAATGCGTGGAAAGGCGCAACATTCGGTTGGCAAGGTTATGGCATCAGTTTTTTGGGATATTGATTACCCTAAAAAGAGGAACTTTTCAGCCCTATGTAATAAGAAGGTAGATGTTATCAGTATCAGAATTATCGGTGTTCTGGTTATAAATGGCGGCTAACAGTTCCTGGGTACCGCCTAAAACACAAGTGCCGAACAAAGTCGTTCTAATGTACCATTGTTTCTACAACTTACATAAAGAATTATAATTATTAAAATCAAAAATATAATAAAAGTTATTACAATAATTATTTTGTATAGGAAGGCAGGGCAAGGAAATGGGCCAAGTACCCCCAAACCCGTGGGATAGCACTATCGATTAACCGTCAGGTTTTATCTAAATCGGGATCCCGTCGCAAAATGAAACCTCCCTCTCACTCTCTCTCTCTCTCTCTCTCACTCTCTCTCTCTCTCTCTCTCTCTCTCTCTCTCTCTCTCTCTCTCTCTCTCTCTCTCTCTCTCTCTCTCTCTCTCTCTCTCTCTCTCTCTCTCTCTCTAACTAGTTATTTCCATTTTGTCATTTCCTTAATAGCATAATCGTCAGGTCATATCCCTCCGCACATCGCTTTAAATATCATAGGGCAAAATATTAACTTGTTTCGATTCGAGATAATCGCTTATTTATTGGATTTATTTTATTTTATTTTTATATCGAATATGAGGAAGAAAATGTTCCGGGGGAGGTCAGAAAAAAAATCTCCTAGGTTAGAAGAACTGTGTAGTTTTAAAGACGACGTTTGGACCAACTTACAGGTCTGCTGCAGCGCTATTAGTTAGGTACAACAGTTGACAGACAATTCTTCCATTCATATTCCAATCTTTTATTTTATTTAAATGCTTACAAATATTTTCATAACTAATTAACTCTTCATATCGTGCTTTTACACTCCAGAACAAAAAATAAAGAAATAACATACATACTTACTATATTGATAAAAAATTGCCACATTCTTGTTATTATTATTTTTATTATATTACATACCTGATATTATTATAATGCAAAGCATTTATCTAAGTCAACCAATTCTATGATTTTTCTGTTTCAGGTAAGTTTGATGTCTTCATTAATCCTGTAGTGAGTAATAACTTATATTTTCATCAATTGTTTTTTAAAATTATTAATCATTCATAAAAAATGCAAGGTAAATGGAAAATGTTTACAATTTTATGAGTTTATATAGGGTGTCCCATTTCAAGTGGATCAAACGTTTTTAACTTTTAAACGAAACAAAATTCAGAAAAACGATACAGGTAAAAGTTGTAGTTATTCAGGCCTAGTTTGAAGAAACAAAAAAACATTTTTTGGTTTTTCCCTTTAAATGGTCAATATCGACCTTCAAAAAATGTAGTTTCCTCTTGACCCCCATTTATTTTTGTTTTTCTGAAATGTACAATACAAAAAATGGAAAAAATGTATGTAACATTTTTTTCTATCTTTCATAGTTTAAGTAGAAAAAGCATTCAAAGTTTCTCTCTATACTTTAGTATTTCTCTCTATACTTTAGTATCCCTCCTTTACGAGGATAAGTAATTTAGCATTAAGTTATTTTATTTAAGACTTTTTAATCGAAATAACTTACTTATCAAGGCCTTCTGTGAAGACAGCATTCTGAAGTAGTGAGCTTCAGATACTTCTTCTACTTGACCTATGAAAGATAGAAAAAAATGTCACATACCCATTTTCCATGTTTTGTATTGTACATTTCAGAAAAATAAAAATAAATGGGGTCAAGAGGAAACTACATTTTTTGAAGGTCGATATTTACCATTTAAAGAGAAAAACCAAAAAATGTTTTTTTATCTCTTCAAACTAGGCCTGAAAAACCACAACTTTTACCTGAATCGTTTTTCTGAATTTTGTTTCGTTTAAAAGTGTTAAAAAGGTTTGATCCACTTGAAATGGGACACCCTGTATATATATGTATATATATATATATATATATATATATATATATATATATATATATATATATATATATATATACATAAAACTAAAATATAATTTTTTTTTTTTAAATGATCACTAAAATAAATCATTCTGTGGAAGTTAGGTCAGTAAGGCTATTAAAATGCCTAACATTATATTTATAATATTGTGTCTTGTTTTCCTTTTGTATCTGTAAATACAGAGCGTCGATTAGCCGAATTATCTGAATGATCAATTATTCGAACTCACTTCCCATAAAGGATACTTGGAGCGTTCAACGTTGCCATTACGATAATATTTTGATTAATGTTTTAATAGTATTTTCTCTGAAATTTGATTTTGTGGAACTATTATTAAATACTTACATATATACTTAAAAGAATTATAGACTTAGCTACCACGATGAAGAAAAAAATTTGAGGAAACTAATATTACAACTTTATTTGTGATACAACCTTCGTAAAGTTTGATCTGAACGTATTTTTACTGACGTGCAGTAAAGATAATTTTTACACACGCGGTGATTTTAGCCATTTTCCTTTTCAACGAAAATTCGGTTATTGGAACTTTTGGTTATCCGAAAAATAGTCCCGATAATCAAGGCCATACTGTATTTGTTTCTTCTGGTTAGTCGATTTACTAGTATGAAGGTTGGAATTGATCCGACATCGTTTCTACAATTCCCCTAACTGTTTATTAACCGGTTACAATTGAGAATAATTTGGAACCGGTGACTGTAGGTAGGCCCGTGATTAAGGGGAAAAGCATTTTCATAATGAAGGCTAAGGTACACGGCAGCTCCCATTATTATATATACTCACGTAACTTTGCGTTTTCTATTTAATTCAAAACGGGATAATGAACAAATAGAAGCGAGATGGCATCCATAAGGTTAGCCAATGGGTACTAATTAGTCAGTTCATAGATATTGATTTTTTTTTAGATTAATTTATTGATATTTACAACTATAATTATATTACATCAAGTAAATTTGCTGATATGAACAAATGACATAACAACAAAAACACTTGTGGAGAAACTGCCCATCGTTAGCACTCCAATAAAGTTCTATAACAGAAGGTCTCGAGGCCATCTTCTTTACAGGCGCCTCGGGTTATCAGGAATGGTATGTGAAGTTGAGAGACTAGCGGATTCGAATGTGTATGGAGCTTGTCATGGAAGGATAGGTTTCTAGTTTGGGCAAAATCAGCAACATATGGGATATTAAGATCATGATGGATGAGTTAGTTTGTGACATAATAAGGAGCATTAAGGATTTTGCGAAGGATTTTGGATTGTAAGGATTGGATACGAGATGAATTGGATGGTTTAGTGGAGCCCCAAAGCTCAACTCCGTATTTCCAAATAGGTCTGATAATGTCATGTAAATGAGTCTTTTGTAATTGATTGGGAGCATAGAACGTTTGTCCAATAAATGTTGAAGTTGGTGAAAACATCGAGCAGTTTCTTGTCTTTTCAGTATTGTATGAGGATAGATATTGATTTAAGTATTATTAATATATGTTATTCTTCTCGTAGAAAGATTATTCTTAAACTATCAAAGAGCTCAAATGGTAAGAGAGCTGCCACGGAGAGGCGGACGGCCCGGGTTCGAATCCCTGCCGGGTAAATCTTTTCTCTTCAAAATAAAAATATGTAATGGAGGATGGAGATAGTGGGGGGCACTCCCAACTATCTCCATCCTCTATTATATTTTCCAGTCAACTATTTTCCTCTCTAAAAAAATATATAAAGAGACTAACAGTTTGATCAATCAAACAAATGATCTTTGGTGAGTAGTCATAGATTATCCGTATATCCCAAAACCAGGGAGATTGGAAAGAAAAACTCGAAAATTTTCCATATTTTTTCCTAAAGGTTTCCTCAGATTAAGGCCTCCTTCAACCAATCGTTTTTCCATTTTCTTCTATCTTGTATATCTTCTTCCCCAGACTATGACCGTGATACTTTCATCAATACCTTTAATCCATCTTTTTCGTGACCTTCCTCGTCGTTTCTTCTCTTCAGCGCTTCAATTGAAAATTAAATCGGGTGATCTTTCCTCCTTCATTCTTCTGAGATGACCATACATTACTAATTAATTTTTCTCTTTGTTCCGGAGGACGTTTTGCTGAGTTTACATTCGGCATTAGTCCTTCTTTCTAGCCTGGATACCCTGGCAGCTACCAAATAGTCCACCTCAGTAGCAAGTAGCTTTTTTCCTGAAGGTATCGTCCATGTCTCTGTTCCATATACCAATATCCTTTAAATAATGGACTTGTATATGACCTTTCGTCATATTATTGCTCTAAAGGACCGAGTTGACCAAACCAATTACTTTGCTAGTTGTTTTATCCTTTTTTTCGGACGTTCCGTTTCTTTCACCACTTTTTATATTAATAATATAACTTTTATTTGAGAAAATGTACAAATGCTGTTGGGTGCAAATTGAATCTGCACCAATCTACAATATCTTCTTTTGTCTATCTCCCCATAGAGATTAAGTGAAAACATGGATGGAGAAAGCTCCCATTGAAGGTACTCCTTGTGTTTTCATGACATAACCTGTTATTTTGCTGTTTTTTCGTATAGACCGCTTTGTTTCTTTCCTTTTCTCCTTTTTCTTTTTTAATTTTTATTTAATGGTTTATATAATGCCATATTATTCCGAATTGATGGAATTCTAGTTTATAAATGAGATTTTTATTTTAAATTGTGATCTATACTATGGTAAATGTTAAATGGTTTGATTGATAGGCATCGTCGTATTTTCGATTCACCTGACTAACTAATAATACTCATATAATTTTCTCTTATCGTATAAGATCAAATACCTATAAAACGTTGTTATTAAAAGGCTGACTCATAGATATTGAGTAAATTCAGATTCTGAGCTGGCCACGATTAATGATATTACCGATGAATCAGATATCGTTCCTTCAATGATCTTTTTTCTCAAAAAGAAATTAAAAATTTCTATTTTTGAGTCAAGCCTTCAGTAGCAATTGTAGGGGTTGAAGCTTTTTAATTCAGGAACGGCACGTCTCATATTCCATTTCCAATATTTTTCTTTTTAATAAAGTCATACTTTGAGTTGCATTAAGCTTGAACTTGATGTATTATGGGAATAATGACGTAAGTTGAAATAAAAAAAGTCTCAAGATTTAAAAAAAAATCTAATGGTTAATTAAGAAATTTCAACACTATCATTTCAATAGGAATACTTTGCTTTACCGATACCTTGGTTTTTTTTTAATTCACGTGAAACTTTCGAATAGTTTGGAAAATAAGTGTTTTGAGTTATGGCATTACTCTTTTGAAGGAGATATATCTATTTACAAAATTAATTATGTGATAAACTTTAGATAGCAATTAAATAAGTACTATTGAATTTCCCCAAAGGAAGAGATAGAAGGAGGAAAGTGAAATTAGTTCAATTCGTGTAGGTTGACCGGGTCATGCGAGGGCATCCGGTGAGCCAGCTATTTCGGCCAACCTTCTCCACAATTCGCTTCACATCCATCTAACTTAATTAAATTAATTAATTAATACATAAAAATTAATGTGTTTATGTATCTCGCAGTAGCTCCTGATACGTAGTATTTTAAACTGTTAATTTTATTGTTTAATTGCTGTTTAGGCAATTTTTAAAAACTAAGGTGATAGCTCAGTGCTGTGTTAAAGGTCTCGGGTTTAAATCCAGCTGTGTAAAATAAATTATTTAATGTGTTGATAGTGATAGAAGGAGCGGATAAGTGAATACCGTTAATTGGTGAAAAACCTTGCAGTTAAGTGTTATATTGACCAAATAAGCTACACAACTATTGGCTTAGATATATTACAGTCTCTATAATGTAATGAACCAAACTTCCTTCATGGGTTCTAGCAGTAAAAATTTTTTTAAGCTATTAATAGTTGATATCAATACTTTTTTCACGTATGTATACAATAGCTCTGAGATATTGATTTACTGGCTTATGTATTTCACAAAACGAACATTAAACTTAAACCTGGTATTAGATTGAATATTAATTAACTAAATAAATTCATTTGATTTTATATTATTTAGAATTGATCTTGAAATAGTTCTATTTACGCAAGTTAATTGAAATGTTCACATTCACTAACTTCTGGTAGTTTTAATTTTCATTTTGTCTAATAAATATTGAATATCTAATTGAATAATTGATGAGCGTCCTTGACGAAGTGAGGTTCGTCAGCCTATCGGAGTCAACTCACACCGACCAGGCAAAGGAAATTGTAGAGACGATTCTATCCTATGTAGGTTATTCGGAATACACATTGTGGTACTCTATCCAGAAAGTCAATAACCCCAAAGATATTTTATTAATTTGATTTTAAATATTCGTGGCACGTATGAGGTGTAGTTGAATAATAAATGTTAATACGTAATTATTGGTTTATTAATTATTAGGCCTAACTACTTATGAAAAATTTCAGATATTGTTGTTTTAACAATTTAACTGAAACTCTGTCGAAAGAAACTTTGTGTAATGATGTATACTGATAAAAGATAATTGCACAATATTTAATATTATAACCTACAGAGTAAATGATCATTATATAATATAAATTATAATCATTATTATTTAAACAGAATATATGATTTTTTTTTTAAACTATTGCGACTGTGATATTATAACTATTAACGTAAAACGATTAAAATATATTCATAAAGTTATTATTTTATGAAATTACAAATTTTGTTATGATTTTATCAATTAAACTAAAAATAATAATATTTTAATAATATTATATAAAATATTTTTTCTTGAAATTTCCAAGGAACAATGGAAAAATCAACAAAATTATTTATAAAAGAAATATAAAAAAATAGAGAAGACTGATATTATGATTAATATATCCTTTTGATATCGTATTATTAACTTGGGCTTCGTATGAATGAACTTCACTTAACGATCAGCTGCAGGTCATGGAGGCTGCGTTCTCTACCGTTATAGACATCATATATCATTTATTGATACAAATAATGAAAATTAATTAAACATATTTATAAGTACATTTCATATATATTTAAAATATTTACTAATATATATATATTTTTTAAACTTAAATATTTATAAGTATATATATAAAATATTGATTACTATATTTATTAGTATAGACCCATTTAAGTATGGCTCAATAAATAAAAACTTCCCCATAATTTCTTTCTTTATTTTACAGAAAAACTCAAAATAAACCTGCACGAATGAAACTATTTCAGTATACGTTCTAAATAATGTCTCAATAAATAACTATTATTAATGATTATTGATAGATTTCTAAATTGAGAAGAAAAATTATTGTTATTTCTTAAACTATTTAAAAATTATGATTATTATATCGATTGAATACTATTACATTCTCTATATTATACTAAAACTCAAAATAAACTTGCGTGAATAAAATTATTTTTAGATCGATTCTAAATAATGTCTCAATAAATAAACATTACACTACTTTTTAAATAATATTTCATTTCCATATCCATTTTTTTTAATGAAATCGAACTTTCTTTAAAACCATCATGCATTATCATTTTTTTTAATACAGTACCTTCTAAAAAAATATAACCATCTTTTTGTTCTGGCGGACTTTAAGAAAACTCTGGGGTTATCTGAAAATATATTTTTTTTATTCATCGAAATTTACAACTGTATTATAGCAATACAACAAATACATGGTAGGTAAGATACATAATGGTCTGAATAAAGGCAAGCAGAGAAATTTCCCAGTGCTAGTTCTCAAATAACAAAGTTAACTTCGAAGGTCATGAGGCCATCTTCTACCTGAAAATATTAGATTAGCAAAAACAATTATAGTAATTTGTAAATATTTAAAAAAAAAATTAAAATAGAGATGTTTTTTCATTGCCGACGCTAACAACGGTTTTACAACAAAAACCGCGCTTACCAAAAGGAGAACTTAATCAGAAGAACTTACCCTGCTTTGAGATTCCCATCAAAGAGATTTTTTTCCTTAATCTTTACCATTATCAATAAAAGGCCCTATTCATAATATTTTTTTCTGGATCTTTTCAACCCCTGTTTTTCATGAATGGGGAAGTTATTTTAATGGGTAATAAAATTTTATACAAATACATAAATTAGTATTCTTTTCGTAAGTTTATGAATTATGAAATGAACGGTTCTCGATGGAGGGCACTGTAATTATTAATTAAAGCTAATATATGCCTATTATTACTTTTAATTATTTATTTTTGTATCTGTTCCGCATGTTGTCGCTTCGAGATGAGTTACAACAAATTTTAACTGTTTATTCTTTATTATTATATTTTCCAAAAATCCAAGTTATCCATGAGCTTTAGTATGGAAAAGAGAATGTAATTATGAGAAATGTGTATACTCAACTAGAAATAAACTCACGATACCTTATATTTTTGGAAAATATTAAAAATCAATCGAATAAACAGTTAAACTTGTTGTAACTCAACTCGAAGCGACAACCTGCAGAACAGATACCAAAATAAATAATTAAAAGTAATAATAGGCATATATTAGCTTTGATTACTAATTGAAGTGTCCTCAATCGAGTACCATCTGTTTCAGAAACTTGCGAAAAAGAAACTTTTTAAAATTTTTTAGGTCAATAATTTGACCAATTTTAAGAACAATTAAAGTTACTTTGTATTTATTTCAGTTTTTATATTTCCTCTATTTGTTATTATTTTAATATATAGGTAATTATTCCGCAGGTTGTAGCTACGAGTTGAACCACAAGTTTTAACTTTTTAATCGTTTCCCTTTTTGTGTTTTTCAAAAATGCAAGTTATCGTAAATTTTACTATGGAAAAAATAATGTAATTAGGTCACTTAAATAATATTTAGCTTTCTTTTTACTACTTAATATTAAATGCATTAGATAATGAAATAAATTATAGTTTTTGAATTAGAATATATTACTAATATATTACTTTTTCCTCTTCTTCGAATATTGTACCCGATAGGTCCGGTGCAGGTTCGTACCCAGTACTTCGATATCAGTGTTAGCCGAGCTCTGAATCGATGAAAATCGCAGTAAATGCTATAGTCATTGCTTATTTATTCAGTGTATTTCATTCAAATTTGAATTAATAATGGAAGAAGGAAGAAGTTGGGGAGCGCAGTCACAAAAACCAAATAAGTCAAGACTGATTTTTTTTTTGTGCCGACGTTTTTTTGACTGCACCCCCCAACTATTTCCATCCTCCATTAGATCTTTCAGTCAACTATTTTCCTCTTTAACTTGAATTAATAATATCTGAGAGAAATAATGGAAACCTTCATCTTCAATGTAGAAATTATTTAATAATTATTGCGTAAATAATTACTATTTCACGTTACATTAATCATTTGATTAATGATTATAACTTTTAGCAAGTTATAGTTATAATTTTCCTATTATATGCACTATACAATTCATAATAACTCTATTAAGTGTATTTTTTAAATAAAAAGATATTTTTAGCTCTTAACCGATTAACATTGGCATAATTTTTATAGTTTTTGCTTATTTATTCAGTATATTTTGTCTATATTGGAATAATTAATTTAACTATCTAAAATAAATAAGGGAAATCGTCTTTAATGTAGAAATAATGAAATATTATTAATAAGAATGATTTTCTGATGTACAATTGTTATTTGTCGATACAATATTTTATGAGAATTGGGTGTTTCAACTTTTGAAATACCTATGAAGGCCATTTTTACAGAGCCTGAGTTAGCTCCAGGAAGGTCTATTAATCCCACAATGTCGAGATATGTATGATGGATAATTTCCGATAGTAAAAAAGTTTATTATTAAATTAATTTTTTAAGTGGTGGCAAAACAGTATTGTACCGTGATCACGTTCTGTTCCAAAGGGTGTTATACAAACCCTCAGATTCTTCACCTCATGCCAATTTTCAGACAATACACTCATACAAGAAATAGGAAATTATACAAAAACAACAACACCAAAATACAGACACAAACGAACAAAACACATACTATTATAAATAATATGGATTTTGTAATATGTTATACATAAATTTTGTCTTAAGTAAATCCTATGTACTCTCTTTTCTGTTGGTTTTTTAAATTTTAACAACAACAAAAACATATTAATCAGTAACCGTTGTTATGTGAACTCATTTTCATTGTCCCACCAATTTTTTAAAATTTGTACATATTTTTAAAATAAAATAAAACAAAATATTTAAAAAAAAAAAAAAGGGTGTTATGCTGTTACTAATAAAATGGAGGAGCGCCAATTTAACACAAGATGCATGATAAATATATATATATATATATATATATATATATATATATATATTTAATGTTAACGCCGATCCTACTTAAACAAACTATATCAACGTGTGTATATGTGTATATGTCCGCCATAAAACGACTAGTCACCTTTCCTGACTATCGCGACACCAGAATAGGCGACGGTTAATTAGAAGCACAAACTGGATAGTTCTAGCTGAGGTCAGTTTTAGTCTCTGAGGATATTAACCCTCCACATTTTCCCACATATTATTATTAATATATTATTAGTATTAATAGTAATTAGCGAAATATAATATATAATATAGTAAGTAACAATATAATAATTATTTCAACAAGCATCCGAAGATCGGAATTATGAACGACTTTTAATTTTTTTTAAATATATTTAAAAGTGGACTCATGGTCAGCCACAAGCTCAGATATTACGTTTTTATCTTTTACTGTTTAAATACCATTAATAATTTTTTTAAATGGTGAATTTCACTTAAGTCCTCAAACATCATGTCACGAAAAAAGTGTTTTTCGATTTAATATTTGATAACCTCTTAGTTCAGTTCTTCTCAATGCATATTGAATTGTGAGATATGTGATGCTTATATCAAATCTTTTTTAACGCTATAGTCTTTCATTTATTTATTTTTAACTAACTATTTCATGTAGGAATCTGAACTTCCTCCATACATAGAAAAATTTAAATAAAATATTAACATTATTTGTCTATTGAAAATATTTATTACACTATTTTATTTATGTACCATATTTTATATTATATATATTACTTTAATTTATTTGGTATCAGTTCCACAGGTTATCGCTTCGAATATGCTATAAGTTTTAACTGTTAATTCGTTTTATTTTTAATATTCTCCAAAAATACAAATTATCTTGAGCTATAATAAGCAAAAAATAATGTGTTTACTCGAAATGTGTAGTTTTCGTAATCATTTAATCAAGAAATGGACGTTTAAACAAACACAATCTATACTACAAAAAGTTTGTTAAAATGTTCATTTATTGATGTCATAATTACCGAAATATATAAATTTCCTATAACTACACTCTTTTTTTTATACAAAAGTCAGGATAATTTGTATTTTTGGAGAAAATTAAAAGGAAAACGAATGTACAATTAAAACTTGTAACTCGAAGCGACAACCTCCGAAAATGTTCTCGAGATAAGTCAAGTATTGATGAAAATATCATTCTGTCTCTGTATTGTTCACTATCCCCAATGACAATCGATATATTGTTCATTATTCCTCATAAATGAATATGTTTTAGCATATTCTATTCTTTCTTGGACTTAAAATGTTTATTTCCGTTAAAAAACAGAGCATTAGCTGAATTTGTTAAATTTTAAGATAAATTTTAAATCACCTCCCTATGCCATCGTTGTCTTTAACTTTATTATCTCGAAACCATATGTTGAACTCAAGACTCCATGTATTGTAGTGATACACATGTTCTCAGTGCTTACAATTCTTACATTGAGTCAACTTACCTATAGTTTACTTACAATGAGACTATTTGCCTCTTATGAAATGTTAATTTGTTTTGAATAGCCTGCACGGGGTATCGTCTCGATAGGCCCTTCGATCTGAGGGACCATTTACATATAATTAAGTACCCGGGTGGTCTAGTTACTAAGCTAATCCCCTAAGTATACCCACAGGGGGACTTGGTACTAAGTAGAGTTGGCAGATGACGGGATGGTTGCGATACGGCCATTTGGCAGGATTCCCTTGCGCCATTCCGCTCCGAACTATTCAAGCGCCAATAAAGGATTGTCCGTCTGTCATCGTGTCGTTTTACCTGGCATGATTTTCTATTTGCATCAGGTACTCAGTTTTTAGAGCGCTAAGTTGAGGATCCCGAGTTCGAATCCGGGTTTGAAAGAGAAATTATTTATCTGTTAACAGCCATAGATTGATCTTGTGGGTTCTACAGATCCTCCTTGGGCTCATCCAGCCTCTATATTAATCTCTCCAATGATTAGAAAATTTTTTATTTTAATTATCTTGTTTTTGTAACTGGAGTACATCTTTCTTAGTCAATCATTCAAGTGAGTAAATTAAAACCTTTTTCCAGTCATATATTATTTTTCTTTATTTAAAAACGTTTCAACAATTCTATGTCATTCTCAATTTACATTATTTATAAGTCCTTTAACGTTATTTAATTTTAAAAATATTCTCTAAAATTTTTTTTATAAATTTGTACATTTTCAACCTAAAATAAAAGACAAATCAAATAAATTTTTGTATGTAAAATTATGTATTTATTTGATTTGTCTTTTATTTTTAAGGTTGAAAATTTACAAATTTATAAAAAAAAATTTAGAGAATATTTTTAAAATTAAATAACGTTAAAGGACTTATAAATAATGTAAATTGAGAATGACATAGAATTGTTGAAACGTTTTTAAATAAAGAAAAATAATATATGACTGGAAAAAGGTTTTAATTTACTCACTTGAATGATTAGAAAATTTAAAACCAATTTAGAAAATCATTTTAAGTAAAGGAGATTTATTATCTTGCATAAACACTGAAATTTGCTTGTCGCTTACATTTTTTAATTTTGTATTAATTTATTGAAATTCACAAGTGTATTATAATAATAATAGTAAAAATAATGTATGATACGTAATGGTATGAGATGAAGGTAAGTACAAGAACTATCCATTGGATATTAGAAAATAAACTTTACATATTATTTTTTTAAATATTCTTATATTATATAATACATGGTCTTCAATACATAAGAATTTTTATATCCAAGATAGAAATGTAAGATGGTGCTAGAGACGAGATGTGGTAGGTATTTTCATTTTTTTTAGGTTGATTTCAATTTCCTGAAATAAGCTACATAAATTATATTAAAAGTGAAATTAATATTTTTATTTCTAGAAGTAATTTTTGACAATTATCACAATTTTTTTTTAGTTTAATTTCACTTTCTTCTAGATTGTTGTAATCGTTGGGAAAATGATAAAAAGGTGTAGATAAAGTAAACTCATTTTAAGTGGTGGAGTTATGCTGTTACCAAAAGGTGTGTTATAAAATTTAACACTAAAATATTGTTGTAGTTCAGATTTTTAATTTTTTTTAAAATATTTTTATTTGATTTAATCATGGCAATTAATTCATAATAACTTTTTATATCTAAGTTAAAAAATAAGGTGGAGCTAGAGACGAAATATGGTTGAGTATATAGTGAGATCAATAGTGAAGTCTCGGAGCTGTGCCCATACCGTTGCAGATTAGTGAGCTAACGTTCAACCTCTTTCCGATTATTATTTCTAATATTACCTGCTATAAATCCATAAAATGTTTTAAATATATTAATGTATCGCAGTAAAAAATATTTAAAATCCCCAGTACCTTACCTTAGTCAAGAAATATATGTGACTCGATTAATTTTGATGTTACATCTCTTGTCTTCATAAACTGATTTATAAAAAAAAAATCTTTATTAATTTTGTATGTATTATGTATATTCTATATAAAAAATCTTTTAGTTATGTAATATTTTATAAGGGGACACGAGTGATAGAGCGCCGAGTTGCCGTCTCGAAGGTCTCGGATTAAAATCCGGCTGTGGTAGATTTTATATAATCTGTTAGCAGCCGGAGATGGCTAGGATCTAGGGTGCCCGAAATATGGGGGGAAATCTGGCGGTTGAGTGTGATCTAGGACAAATAACCTCCCTGCACAACCGTTGTCCAAGAATCAGTACAGTATCTGCGATGACTGAACCCAAGACCCTTTATGGGTTGTCTTTTTTTTTTTTCACAAATATTTATAATCATTTATAAGACTTCAAACCCAGCTGTGGCAGATAACTTATTTAATCTGTTAACAGCCGGCGATGAATCCTATAGTATCTAGAAACCTTTCTGGGGCTCACCCAGCCTCTTATAATGTGTTCTCTAAATTTACGAAAAACCTGGCGGTTGAGAATGATTACAAATAACCTCCCTGCACAGCCGTTGTTCTATTTGTAGTTCTACAATCTCTACCGCGTACCGAAACTAACATCCATCATGGGTTGCAGTGGTACAGGGTATTTTGTTTATTTTTTTTTTACGATCTGATAATATTTGGTAATTATGCCGCATGCTTCGAGTTGAGTCACAAGTTTTATCTTTTCATTCGTTCCCCTTTTAATATTTTCCAAAAAATATAAGTTATCATGAGGTTTAGTAAGGAAATGAGAAAGTAAATATGAAAAATGTGTATACTCCGGTAATCATTTCATCTAGAAACGAACGGTTCAACAAACAGATATCATCTATACCTCGAAATCTTAGTTGAAACTTTTATTTCTTGATGAAATAATTAACAAAATCTACTTATTACCCATAATCCTCTTTTCCATGCTAAAGCTCACTAAGACTTGTATTTTTGAAAAATATTAAAAATCAAACGAATAAGCAGTTAACACTTGTATCTCATCTCAGAGCGATAACCTGCTGAACAGATACGAAATATGTAGACCAAAAATTTTATTTAAAAAATAAATAATATAATTTTAACATTTTTTCGTACTTTCGACGTCACTCCTTTATCCGAATAAAATTTATCCAAAATATTTTGATATATTTACTTTTATGTATATATTTTAAGTATTTATTTTTTATTATTATTATTAAGTTTTAACTTATTATAATGCAATTGGGAAAAACCACAATGCAAAGCCTTATGTTTCAAAAATACACCCACTTACCAGTCGACGTTTCGCCTATTCAGGCATTATCAAGACACCAAAAACAAAAAAGGGGGTTATGTGAATCACATCTCGAAGAAAAAGGTGCAATACATCCCAACGATCAACAGCCCAAACAGGCTCCAAACATGAGACAGCACCCCACCACCAACCTCGAGTTGTATGTTGAACGTCTTGGTGGTGGGGTGCTGTCTCATGTTTGGAGCCTGTTTGGGCTGTTGATCGTTGGGATGTATTGCACATTTTTCTTCGAGATGTGATTCACATAACCCCCTTTTTTGTTTTTGGTGTCTTGATAATGCCTGAATAGGCGAAACGTCGACTGGTAAGTGGGTGTATTTTTGAAACATAAGGCTTTGCATTGTGGTTTTTCCCAATTGCATTATAATAAATAATAGTGTTTCTGTTTGAGTTTTTGGCTCTATTTTAGTGATTAAGTTTTAACATTACACGGTTTATATTTGTGGCGGCTTCTCTCACGCATTAATTTGGCGTCATTTGTACACTCAACATAACAACAGCAAGTGCATCCTTCACTTCCTCAATTAAATAATTTCTCCAGCGGATGCTTATGACCAACACAAGGCGCCATGTCTATATTCGGTGGTGCAGGCATTTCAAGTATTATTTAATAATAATTATGTATAAATAAGTTATTTAAGAAATATTGACACTTATTTTTTTTTAAATTAATGAAATATTAGCGATAAAAATAACAAAATAATCCACAAATTAAAATTTTTAAATTTGTTGTCAATAAAATTTTTTTCAAGTTGCTTTCAATAATTTTAATAAAATAATAATGTTTAGTGCTTTAATAAAAATCTGTATCAGTTTCGCAAGTTATCGCTTCGAGTTGTCACAATAAGTTTTAACTTTTCATTATTTTCCTTTTTAGTGATAATCTCGAAAATGAAAATAATTATATAACTCATTATATCTAGAGCCCCGATGAATAAGTAGTTAACTCTAATTTTCTCCAAAATGATTTCCTCCTACTTAAGGAAGCTGAATCGTGTTATTTTCGTAGTGAATAAGGGGCTAAGCAAGGCATTGGCTTGAAAAGGAGTTATTGTTTATATTGCAACTCTATTTCAAGCCAAAAACTACGATAATGATCGGATTCCGGTTATCTGAAAGCAGTTAACTCTCTCTGGACAAATCAGCCTTAACCACTAATTCACCGGGGTTTTAGGTATATAGTAACTACTATTAATTGTAGTTTATTAGATTTAAGAACCGACATACACATATTGTTTAGATCTATATTATCATCTGTGCTTCGAAATTTTTCTTGAAACTTTATTCCTCCATGAAAAGATTACTGAAATATACAAAATTCCTATAAGTACAATTTTTTTTCCATGTTAAATACGGTTATTTTTTTTTCGAAAAATTTAAAAAAGGAAACGAATGTTAAAACTTGTGATTTGACTCGAAGCGACAATATATTTTTTATGGATGATAAACCTAAGCGTTCATAAATGGCCATTCGTTACTTTTTTATGGTTAGGTATAAACCTAATTTATTAAGGTTAAGCCAGTTTTTGTCCGCCGTGTAGAAGTGGGCTATGAGTGGAAGGAATAATCAAATAAATCACGATATTAATTTTTTGTTGTCATTAGGACAGGCTCTTTACCATACCATATCTTTTTTATTCGAAATATATTTCATATTCCATCATAAAAACTATATTTTAGTAGAATATAAACTATATTCCATCCATAGATTTAACGATCACGTATGAATTATTGGTCTTTGTCCCTTAGATTTTAGTATCAGTTCCGTAAGATGTTTCGAATTAAGTCACATTATTTATTAGTTATTATTTATTAATTTTACTTAATTTTATTAATCTATATATAGATTAAAGAACCGACTTACTCATACTGTTAAGGTTATATCATCAGCTATAGTTTGAAATATTTGTTGAAACGTTATTTTCTGACGAAACGATTGCCGAAATATATAAATTTCCTATAGTTACACGATTTTTTCGTACTAAAACTCACGGTTATTTTTATTTTCGAAAATTAAACAAAACGTATGAAAAGTTAAAACTTGTGACAGCTCAAAACGATAATCTGCTGAACTTATACCTTAAATATATCAAACTAGCTTTTGCCCACGGTTTCGCTCGCGGGGAATTTGGTCTGCCACATAAAGTTTCGTGAAAGATCATTTTAAATAAATAATTTGATTTTTTGTTTAGCTATAAGTTAATCGTACATACAAAACTTCAGATGTCTAACTTCAAAACTGACGGATTCTATACATTCATTGAACCCCTACTATATTAAAGGGGAAATACTTGGGGGTGGAATTATCCAAATTTCTTTCTTAAATAATACAAAGAGCCTATCTGCAAATTTCAAGTTCCTGATTTGAAATTATGTACAATAATGGATTCTCCACAGAACGCAAAAACCTGTCGGGGAGGGCACGTGCCCCCCGTGCCCGTCCCCCCTAAATCTACTCTTGCTGTAGCCTAGGTGTTAACATGATGTATAACCAATTTTACTCTCTAAGTTTCACCCAAATTCTTTCAGTAGTAGACCCTTCATGAGTTGTAGTGATTATTCTAAAATGATCGACTGGTAAAATATTTTCCTGTGTTTTAGACACACAAGGTTTTGCTTTAAATTTAGCCGTTAAAATTACTGAGAATTTCAATGGCTTATTTAGTTATATTTAGAGTCCCGGTAAATAAGTGGTAAAGTCGATTTTTTCCAAAAAGTGTTTCTTGTACTTAGGGAAGAGGAATTGTAATAATTTTGTAATGAATAAGAGGCTAAGTCTGGCGTTCGCTTGAAATGGATTTATTGGTTATGTTAAAATTATATTTTACGCCAAAAACTAAGAGAATGTCACAATTTCTTCCTACTACAGATATATTCTCGTTTCAGCAAGTATTGCACTGTTAAGGCGAAATCTCATTAAGCTGTTTTCATCTTATATTACTCCTACTTTAATTGTTTAATTAGGGTTTTCATTTATCTGATATTAAAGTTTGACTATTTCGATAACCAGAGGTTCGATCCCGACAGTAGGATTGCTCAGCGGAGCGTACCTCCAGTTACGAAGTGAACCGTAGTGCAGAGTATTGAGGTCCCCTATCGACCAGTTTGTCCCAGTTCTTTCACCCAGTCCGCCCTTTGGCAGGTGACCAGATAGCTCTGTACTCCTTCTTTTTCCCTTATTCCACATCCTTCTCTTCTTCGAATCAACCTTAAAACCTTAAGGGAATCCTCCCTGATAATTCCTCTATAGTAGGATATGCCATAGCAAAAATCTACTTTCCAATAATTCATAGGAAAAAAAAATACACCTCTACAACACAAGTGTATGTCCTAAATGAGATTTTTATTAAAATCTGAGGAAAAAAAAATGACTGAGAAGAGATAATAGGTGATGCTGCGAGATCTAGAGACCCTTCTAGGGTTATTCCAACCATTAAAAAGTATATACTTTTCATTGTAGGAAAAACCTGGCGACTGAGCGTTATATCGAACATTCCACCTCCTTGTACAAGCGCATTCTCTACCATATACCCTGGACCCTTCATGAGTTGTAATGGTTATAACTACCCAGTCTTTAGTAAAGACTATAGAAAATGAATAATTTTAATATCTAACATCATATATTTAGATAAATATTTTCTTGATTATCTATCCAAACAGATTTTTTTTTACCATTACTAATATTATTATACTATTGCAGATATAATTTCATAGATATATGCAAACTCTTTACATGTTTCTCCCCTAGTTTTCCCGTTATGATGAATTGATGATATTCTAATCCTGGCGTTTTAATTTTATGAAGACTCGTTGAATAAAATAAACATGATATAAATAATAGTATTTATTATTAATCCATGAAAAGGAGCAGAACTCAAAAATAAACAGCTCTTGTGAAACAAAATTGTTTGTGGAATATCTTGGAGAAAGTTTACTGTATCTATTTGGTGAATCCATTGATGTGAGATGTGCTGCTCTTAGGTCTGATTTTTGTTTCTTTGGTGTGTTTTGATGTTGCCTGAATTGCCGAAACGTTGACTGGTTGCTTTTCGAAGTATTTTAGATACTAAGGTTTTGGTTTATGAGATTTCCCTATTACATTCTAATTGATCCTATTACTAATCAGTAATCAAATATGCGAATACTATAATCCTATTTCGAGCATTGAGTTTCGCCTGAATTGTACACAATACCGGGAGGCAATGCGGGTTCGTAGTGGTTTCAAGCGCCTAGATATTTTTTTTTATTTTTACCGCCACTTTATGCTGCTACGTTTAGATCCCACGATCTTACTGTGGGAGTTCTAAATTTTGCCTACCCAGGTTTCATTAGGATAGGGATTTTTAACGAATACCTGACACCGTACAGGATCGGGACTTCCGTCTAAGGTTCCTTCTGAAGGACGACATAACCAAGGATTTTTTGTTTGTTCATTTAACGTCACTTTATGCTGCTATGGCTAATCGGACGATGCTACAGTGGGAGCTCTAAATTTTGATTAGATCCCACGATCTTACTGTGGGAGTTCTAAATTTTGCCTATCTAGGTGTAATTAGGATAGGGATTTTTAACGAGTACCTGACATCGTACAGGCTCGGGACACCCGTTTAACGTCCCTTCCGAAGGACGGCGTTACCAAGGATTTTTTTAATCCCTTTTAAAAAATCTTAGGGTCACCTGCCAGGCTACGAACCCGCGATCTTGGGCATAGTAGAGTGTTATGCTAAACACTAGACCGTAGGTCACCCACCTAGATCTTTAGTAAGATATTATATTTAAACAAAATATATGTATGTATATAATATATATATATATATATATATATATTTATATATATATATATATATATATATATATATATATATATATGTATGTATGTATACATATTATATTGATCCAACCTCCTATACATGATTACATTTTTAGATAGAGGTATGTACATAAATAATAATAAGACTTAGCGAACCCGAAGGTTCGTTGCAGATACCACCAATATCTACTTCTTTCCCCCACTTCCTTCTACCCAAACCCAAATCCGTTAGATCATTCCTAACGCAATACTCTCACCTACGTTTTCGGCCTACCCTTCGATCGTTTATCAATCAGTTTAGCCCTTATTAACATTTTTGGAATCCGTTCGTTAATAAATCCAACAAATTTACTTTACATGCATATGATATGTTATATAAAACCTCCAAAATACTTTTCTGGAAAATACAATATTATCGAAACGATCCCATAATGCAGTCACCTGAACTGTCCCTCATCTTCTTCAGTAACTGACATAACTAGAGCTTCTTCTTACATTGGAATCCTAACGTCTTGTCCAATCGGTAGTCTTTGCCGATTCCTAAATACCTCATTTACTATACCCGACTCCCCGATGATTGGAAAATCGCAATAATTTTTGTCTGGCTTCTAGCCTTTGGTAATTGACATAGAAGACCAGAAGCCATAAAAAAGGACCGTTCGTGTCATTAGAACCAATTACAACATAGATGAGATTCTCAATCTTCTGTAATATTTAAAGAGCTCGTTGATACCATAATAAGATTAGAGATTGAATGAATAAAATCAACTGTTATAGTTTATATTTATATATATTTATGTATTATTGCTTAGCGAAAGACGAATAGAGAACTAAAGCATTCTCCTTTTTGTAAGGTATTGTCGATTAACCGAACGTTGAATTATCCGGATCGAGTTCTCAGGAGGGGGGATAGTGTCATTCCTATCTAATAAGTCTGAAGAGTATTTTCTCTAAAAAAATGTTTCACTATTAATTAATGCTTGTATTAATGAGTAAAATTATTACTTAAAATAATTAGAGACTTAACTGCTATGAAGAGGAAGTTAAGAGTGAAGAAAAAGTAATTGTCCAGCTTTCTTTAAGTCACGACCTTGATTAGTCTTGCTTTGTATGTTCATATTTTTATCGATTTTTTTTTTCTAAACTTACTAAAAAATAAAATATTTTTTTTATACAGGAGTGATGATTGCTTGGATATTTAAATGGGTTTCGATTATCCGATTTGTTTGTTAGCCGAACTACAAATGACATTAGTTCGGATAATCAATTGTACTGACATTAAAGTAAATATTGTCAATGTCCAGCCAGTCCCCTAAGATCGAAACCTATCATTTCTGAGAGTACTTGATTAGCTTCGTTATTATTTAGTTTAATTATTCTATTTTTAATTATTATTAACGACAGAGTCGATATGCGAATCCGCTAAACGTAGAGATCACACGAGAAGAGAACTCTGCTAAATGAAGGGGTTTGCTCTGTAATTAAAATTGATAGGGGCTGGCGCCTAAAGAGGGGAAAGCTGCAGTGCCCCACTTCCACGGGTGAGGGAAATTTTCCCTGCTTTCTCCCTCTCCTTTATTCCCTACACGAGAAAATTATCCTGAGCTTTCCCTGCCTTACGTTTATGCATTTTTGTATATGGTACTTCTTCCTCAGCTTGATGGTAGGGGTAGTTAAAATCCCTCAACTAACAACCTGTGCAAAGATATTTTTTTGATATTCCGTCAAATATTAGTTTTTATTTTGAAATTTTCAAGCATCAAAGCGGACACTATAATTAAAAATTATAATATAAAGAATTTAAAAAAACATCTGATGGCATCAGTTCTACTGTATTACAAATTAACCAATTGGAAGTTTGATAATATGCATGGAATCTTTCTTTCAATAATTTTGATTAATATTACCAGTTCGTAGATATTTCATAAATGGCAGATTTTTTGCTATGCTATTTCTTACTGGTTCTTACTTAAATATTTATTCTATCTGATATTGCAAAAAAAAAAATGGATTCTTTGTCTAAAAGTGAGGAATCCCACATAAAATTCGATTATTCTTATTATTAGAATTTTAGATTCTATTAGACCTGTAATATAAACTGGGTAGGCTTAATTGGAGGTAAAACCTGGCAGTTGAGTATGATTTGGGTCGAACCTTCTCCCTGCACAACCGTTGTCCTTGAAATAGTACAGTATTTATCATGTAACTGAACTCATCTGAAGACCCTTCAAGAATTGTAGTAGTACAGGTTTTTTTTTCTAGACCTTAAGAAATATATTACTTTGCATTTCTGACATAATTTAAAGAAAATGGTTATATTAAATAATTTATAAACGTATACTTTTTTATTATTATTATGATCTATTTGGTTTCTAGAAATTTTTCGAGCATTTTTTCAGTGAATTCTATTCTTTATAAATAACTTAACTTATGTTAATTCCTTTAATGGTTATGTTTGTGCAATATTAATGTAAATATACATTCAATGTTATGTTTACTGACAGAGAATGGAAACTGCGGCGACAGTTAGACACAAGATACGTGTCGATGTTAGAGATTAGCCGCACGATCAGAAAAATCGATTGTTAACATCTATCGCGATCCTTCATGAAATGTTCAAAATCTTATCGAAAGGCTTCAATATTTACCAATCCCTTTAGCTAAACGTTTTTATTAATATATTATATATGTATATTGACATAAATCTCTGGTGCGATGAACAAAAAAAGTAACACTCATCGTTCCAAGTTGATTAAAAATTAATATCTGCTCGAGCAAGGCTATAGAAACTTACATTAAATCGTTACTATAGAAAATTACTGAAATCGTTATTTATTATAATTTATGACCTTAGGTCATAAAATATAATAGATTTTATGGTCTTAGCAACAAGTTAGGGAATTACTTTTTCTAAAATCTTTATTTTTTTCTAACAATGTATCATGCTTCTGCATTATTTCATTTATTTTTCTAATTATATTCAGGAATCTAATATAAAAAACTAGAATTCCTTTTCCTATTTTTATTTTCATTATTTAATTAAAAAACGAATATATATGAAGTAACTTATATTAAAAAAATCTTTTGTTGGAAATTTATTTATATACTTTTATTTTTATCACATACCTCCTTTATTATACAATTACTATAGCATTGCGTTACAATATTAATCTGATAATCTGATAACTCAGTTCTTCCAAATTATTGTATACCTCTTCACCCCCTTATTCCTTCAATTATTATAATTAATAAATATATATAGTACATAATTATAATTATTAAATATAGGTAATATTAATGTAAAATCCAGTTGTAGCAGACCAATTATTTAGTCTGTTAAGACCATGGGGAATCTGCATTCCTTTTTGAGGTTCACCCAATCTCTGTAAAGTGGGTACCTCTCACTGTACAACCATTAGTTTTGTACATTACAGTATCTACCATCTACAGAGCCCCATCTACTTGACCTTTGGATTTTAGTGGTACAGGTTTTTTTTTCTTTTTAAGGCTCTATTTTTTTGTTTTATGGTGTACTTATTGGTTATTTCCTGTCCAATAATTTGTACTAAATTAACAACTTTGTCTGAGTACAATATTCCTTTCTTGATTTGATTTGGGGTAATTCACCACGCGTGAAACACTCCATTCTTATTATTTTATTACACGTTGGTAATACTTTTTTAAATGACCTGTAATTTTTGAAAGTTCATTTGTATCTAAAAAAAAGTTTATTCTTCTAAACGATTTTAATTATTGTTATTTCATAGTCAAATTTAAAAGGTGATAGGTTTTAAACACACTATTTGCTAAGTGATTAAAACATTTGACCATATTTTTGAAGTAATTCAAACAGAAACCTTTAGACATAGCGAATATAAAAATATATAATATATATAAAAAGTAACAGTTCATATAATTATTAGCTTATTGTGTGCATTATTATCTGCTTAGTCTCACGTAAAGGTAAAATAAAATAAATAATTTTAAAATTTAACGATTCGATTAACAATTGGGGAATTTCCTCTACTCGCCTTCATCTCACGTCATTATGTATCTTTTATTTATATTTACTATTATACATTTGTATATTTCAATATATAAATTTTAAAAAATATAATTTAACTGATTTCCTTAAAGAGAGATTTCCTTGATGATGTAAACAGAATTTTTTTATCCTTTAGTTGGTTGAGATGACAGCGTACACGTTGCTATTGACCAAGACCAAATGTTTACAAAGCTTTAGCGTCCCGGTCTGAATGTGTTCACTGATCAATAAACTCAACGATCATTCCGGATAGCACACAACTCAGAGGAATTATTATGTTTACATCTCTCTTGCGTTATAGGCCGTTCAGGAAAAAAAAAATAAAAAAATTTATCTGTTTGGGTATAATATTTTATAATGACTATTCTTATTCTAAATATTTTGCAATCTGGTAGATCTATAATATAAAATGGGTACCCTTCATTGGGGGAAAAACCTGTACACAGCAATACTATCTCTAAAAACCAGTAGTCTCCCTTCATAGATCTTCTTTTTCTTTTATTTATTTATTTGTTTCTAGTTTTAGGATATCAGAAACAGAGTCAAGGCTCACTTAGTTATATATCGCTTTAGACATTAAAACAACAAATAATTTTCTTTTTTAAATATTTTTCTTTTGAAGAGAAAAGATTTGTCCAGGCCGGGATTCGAACCCGGGTCGCCCGCGTCACTAGCGCGGTGCTCTAACCAACTGAGCTAACTTGGCTCGTAACACGGCCAGACAAATCCATCCTCTTAACCGATCCTATATTCCTTTGTTCTCGCAATTTTTGCGATGTATACAATGGGAAGAATGTTCATTGAACATTACTTTGATTAGGATCTCGTTGACTCAAAATAGAAATATTTAAAAATTATCACCATCATAAGAATAATAAATATAAAATAAATTATAATATAAAAATTGACGTAAGTCAAGGAGATCCTAACTAAAGTAATATTCTATGAACATTCTTCCCTTGTATACATCGCAAATATGGATAGGTGAAGAGAATGGATTTGTCTGGCCGTGTTACGAGCCAGGTTAGCACAGTTGATTAGAGACGCGGGCAATCGGGATTCGAATCCCGGCCTGGACAAATCTTTTCTCTTCAAAAGAAAAATATTTAAAAATTATCACCGTCATTAGAATAATAATTATAAAATAAATTTTCTATTTTTCTTGAAACAATATGTGTCAAATTCAGATTGTATTATTTTTTACTGAAATCTATTCATTACCTATAATTACATCCTCTTTCCCATATTAAAGCTCCCGATAACTTGTATTTTTGGAAAATATTAAAAATTAAACGAATTAACAGTTAAAACTTGTTGTAACTCAACTCGAAGCGACAAGATACCTTCTTTTCGAGTTTTTAATACTCAACTGATATTTGTTAATATAAAACGACATACGTCGAAGATAAGGTCACTATGTACAGCCCAGTTGCCAAATCCGCCGGCTTGGAGATTATATCTGGTCAGTTTTCCGTCTACTAACTGCTTAAAGGTTTTCAGATCTGGCCTTGTATTCTGCGATACATCGTTTCCCCTTATCTTCGATTCAGAATAAATCAGTAATCACACATTAAATTATTTAATAAGCGTATTGCATGATTATTGTTTAAAAAAATAAAGCAAGAAAACTGACCGCTACAACCCATGAAAGGTCTCAGTTAATGTGGTAGAGACTGTACTGTTTCAAGGGCAATTGTGCAAGGTGATGATTTGTCTTATTTGTCATAGATCACAATCAACCGCCAGGTTTTTCCACAATTAAGAATACCCACTTTATAGAGGCTGGGTTAGCCCAAGGAAGTCTTCATTATCTCCAGAGTCCAACCATGGCAGACAACAGACTAGATAATGTATCTTTTCAAATCTGGTTCTCCACCACTTAAGGATATTCATTGGGTGAAATAAGTTACAATTTTACATTATTGACACTAGAACAACCAAGATTTACCATATACCTATTTCTACCAATCGGTCAAAATGGCTGGTTTGTTTGTTTGATTAAACAAATTAGTAGAATTCAAGAAATAAAACTATAAATCCATAAGATAATTTAATTTTAAATAAAATAAAATATATTTCCTATAATGTAATAATGTAACCTAATTAGGTAATTTCATTTGTTTTTCCGAATCCCTTCCTATTTGAATTTCGATTATCTGAATTTTCTATTATCCGAACCACCCCTGACAATATTAGTTCGGATAATCAACGTTCCACTGTATATAAAATTTCAATTTAGTATTCTTGCTTGCCGTGTATAGTTGAAAGTTGCTACACGCACAACTCTTTATACTATGTTGATACTACTCTTTATGTTGTGTAATTACAATATTTGAATGAAATATATTTTATTTTATTTAAAATTAAATTATCTTATACAGTTCTAAATAAACAAATACGTATTGAAGTATGTTTATTTCTAAAAAATCATTTTATTTTTCGTCAAATTTTATTCAAAATAAAAATAATTTTAACAATACAAATTAGTAACTGGATGATCTGATCAAATTAATTAAAATTACTTTTTAAATATTTTTATTTTGAAGGGAAAAGATTTGTCCTGTCCGGGATTCGAGCCCCGGTCGTCTGCTTGGCCTGGCTTGGATACGACTCCTAGAAGCTCAGTGGTTTAGAGCACTGCACTAGAGATGCAAACGAACCGGGTTCGAATCCCGGCCAGGACAAATCTTTTCTCTTCAAAATTAAAATATTTAAAAAATAATCACCATCAAAAGAACAATAAACAAAAATAATTAAAATTACATTTTAAAAACAAAAAAGTTTCGTTAATTGAACGTTCGGATAATCGACGCTCACTGTATAACATATATACAAATTTACGCATCATAAATTGAAAACGCAGAATTTTTGAATTCCGGAAATACACAACATGTATTCGTGATATTTTCATGGCCGGTCAAAATGACCGGTTCGTATATTTATTTATTTATTTATTATATCGTATATTAACAATTGGATATCTCTGAAAATTAGAAGCGTAAACGAAATAATTTATAATATTATTGTATACACAAATTTAATAAACATCATGACATTAACATAAAATATTAAATAAGACTTAAAGAGGAAATTTTATAAATAAATGATGCAACCGCTCATTTTGACGGATTCCTAGTTCTAGTGTTAACAAATTATTTAAGAATAGTCCATCTTTGAAAATTTTCCTGGTTTTTGATAATGGTTGCTTAATTTATATTACAGATCTAATAGAGTGTAAAATATTTTGAATAAGAATAACCTAATAAAATGTAATATAGGGTTCCTGATTTTGAGTTAAGTTATACATTTTTATGCAGTAGCAGAAAAAAAAAAAATCAGAAGTAGATATTTGCAGATACAAGTGTGACTAAATTGATTTAGTTTATAACTTGGCTATAAGGGTATTGAGATGATACACTAATATGCAATATAAATAAAAGTCGATTTAATAACCTCTTAAATTTTATTGGAATATTGGAAATAAAAATAATAAAATACATAAGAACAGTCAAATAAAATATTATATTGGTTTCCTGACTTACAGTTTAGTTATCCATTATTATTTTTTTTGTTGTACAGTATCAGAAATAAAAAAATATGTGTTTAGAATAAGTAATAACAAATCTAGCAGCTATGAAATAGCTAAGAACTAGTAATACTATTCAAAATGATTACCCACTTTATATAGGCTGGATGAACCCCAAAAGGGTCTCCAGCCTACAAGGTCCATCTGTGGCTATTAAATTGTTTATTATACAAATTCATATCGAGTCCTATCTATTATTTGAGGAAGCTACAAGAAAAAAAAATCTACCATTGCCAAATCGGAAGTTTATTTACATCACATCACATCTCCCACTTATACAATATTCAGTAAATTATAGCATCGCAATCACAAAAAAAACTGTACTAATGTATAGTTAATATATTTACTATAAATTTAATATTTTTTAATTTATCCTAAAATTCATATTACTTTCTCATGTTGATTTCAATTATCAAGGCATTTTAACGACTATTGTGAGCTGAAAATTGGATTTTTACGAATTAATTTTTCATTTTACTGAACAAATTTGTTTTTTTGTCCTTTTGTTATTTTATTTTATTTATTTCAGTCCTTTTATCTTTTAATACATTTAATTTGTTTTTGTGATCTGAAAACTTTTTTGTACTTCATTTGCTGACCAATGTCCACAGAAACACATTTGCTGAACATCAAATTTTCTATAAAACCACCCAAATGTAACCCTATTGGGGGGGGGGGAGTTTTGTTCTCCAAAACAAAAATTTTTATACAGTGTTGCATCAACTAATAATCAACCGGCCTACGTTATGAACTACAGGAACTTATGATATCTGATTAATTTTTTTTTCTTAGCAACCACTTATGAGTATATTATGTATATTATGAAATATTATGTTTCCAATATTCCTTCGTTCTCTCTGATGTTGCCTCTCTCCTCTCTTCCTCAGGTTTCTCTTGGAATCCTTTATTATCATCATTTAACAATCATTAATTGTTAATTATTGAAATTGTAAGTTTAATATTAAAAATAGTTTTTAGGCCTATTTGTAAACTTTATTAGTTTAATATGAATAAAAGCTTTTAGGAACTACTTGTACCTTTTTTATAATATTGTTTAAATTATTTATTGTTCCTAATATATTTATTATTTGTTTCAGGTGAAAGTGTCGACTAGATAGCAGCTATGAGCTCGGAAGCGGCGTGATATGGAACTACGCACCGCAGCAAGTCATTCCCACCTCCAACGCCGCCCCCTATTTTTGAATCAAAGGGAAACACCTAAATGACAAAGAGGAAAAACAACCCCATCAGACTTTAGAGTAAAAATAACAGTGCACTGCCAATAAAGTTTTTTTATATTCGATACTTATATATATATACATATATATAAAATTATTTATAAACAGTATATATATAAATAGATAGATAGTAGGTTTTAAAAGAAATTAATTACTGTTTGTATGAGAAAATTCCTTAGAGGATTCAAGTGTGACAGAAAAAAAAGGAAAACACTCTTAGGAGAAAGATGCGGAACAGGGAAGGCGAGGGTGTGTCAGAATGGTTCGTGGGGCGATCGGTCTTTGTGACCGGGGGCACTGGATTCATGGGTAAGGTCTTGGTCGAGAAGCTCCTCAGGTCCTGTCCGGGAGTCAAGAACATTTTTCTCCTCATGAGGCCCAAGAGGGGGCAGGATGTCTCCGCAAGACTCGCAGATCTTCTCAACGCTCCTGTTAGTATGATTTTTCAATTTCAATATATATTAAACATATTTTGAATAATTAATAATAATTAGTTGACTGTATAAATATCATCATAATCATCAGTGTCCATCCTCTCTACCGCTCATGCAGTGAAAGGTTTTCTTCTGTTCAGCCTGGACCACACCATACGGTCCTCTACCATTTCTCTTCTTCTTAACTTGTATATAATGTATATACATAACTGATGTAGATGTAACTAAAATAATTTTAATAAGCAATAAAATAATAAATAAAAAAGAAAGGTGTCAGTCCCACAGACTGTCACTTCAAGTTGAGTCACTACAAGTTTTAACTTTTTATTCCTTTTCTTTTTAATAAAATGCAAATATTTATGAGAATTAGTATAGAGAAAAAAAGTAAATAAGGGAAATGTGTATATTCCGGTAATAATTTCATCAACAAAGAAAGTTTCAACAAACATATATCATCTATACTACAAATTGTTAGTTGAAACGTTTTACAAAAGTTTTACAAAAGAGGCAAACAAATGATGTTGTCCTCAATCTGAAATAAATAAAATATAGAAGATGTCAAGACTATGCTACCTTGCAGATAAATGTCCTATCTTTAATAAACAACGCCTTCAATCTCTGGTAAAAGTTAAAAGTTTTTAAATCAATAATCTCAAAACTTGGACTAGTTCCCTTTCTGCAGTTAGCTATTGATAAATACAAAATATTATTCTGAACACTGATCAACGTATGAAAGGAAAAAATTAAAAAGAAGAAGACAAAATATTATTACAAATGGGTGGAAATACAAATGTGTCATTTGAAGGACCTCTATCCTAATCCATAACTAGTTTATATTATATTATAGTAATATTTTGTATGCATAATAATAATACAAACATTTAATATTCTTATATTATTCAATGTAAGACATTTTTTTTTATTTGTGTTTTTTTTCTAGAAACTTCTTCAGAAACTCCGTATTTAGGAGTATGATCAAAGAAAAAAAATGCACTGATAACTCAATATTTCATTTTGTGTGCTAGCCTAAAATATATAGGAAAATAAATTTATTTGCTTAAATCATTATCCCGCTTATTAGCTATAAACCATAATATCAGTATTCTCTGTTTACATGAAACAAGTTGTGGCCAATTTTTTTCATAATTTCATTTGATGATTTAGAATAACCGAACGTTTACACAATTATTTTAACTTAGTTTGTTCAAGATTGAACTAATCAGAAATAAAATAAATATATGCATATGAAACTTGTTCTTATACATTTTTAATGACATTAAATTCAAAAAAATTTATTTTTCCTGGAATAATTCCTATCTGAAATGATAATAGCCATATCTAATCACATTTTTATTACAAATAAATATCCAAACGAAAAAAGTTATAGAATTTATTATTATAAAAAAGTAATTGAAATTGATAAGAATTTATCAGGTGACTAATAGATACCAAGCTTGATCATGTTGTTAACACAATTATATCATTTCTTACTAAATAGGTTTTACAATACTACTGCCAAAAATTACCTTTTGTTGCTTTTCTAAATTTGAATACAGTGCTAATAGTTTTTATGGCATAATTAATTTTGTTCTTATTGACTATTTATATATGTTCTATGCTAAATAAATTATATACATTGAAAGTAGATTTATTTAAAACATTTAATTAAAGCAGATTTGTTAATAATAAATCATTCCTGTAAGTTTTTACAACTATAAATTTAGATCGAGAGCAGGACATCTCAGAGTGCTGGTTTCAACTCTGACTGTGACGGTTAAATTATTTAATATGTTAACAGTCATACATGAACTCTGTGATGCCTACAGACCCTTCACCCCTTATAAAGTGGGTAATCTTAATTGGGAGAAAAATCTGGCAGTTGAAAGCAATCTCGCACAAATCACCTCCCTGCACTATCATTGTATTAGAAACAGTACGGTCTCAATCATGTACTGAACCCAAGACCCTTTAGGGTTGTAGTTGCACTAGTTTTTTTCCTAATGCCATAACTACTTTCTCATTAAATACGATATGGTATGAGTTTAATTGTAGTTTTCTCTAAGAGATTTAAACCTATTTACATCCATTTTGATCAAATTTAATTTTCTTTGATTTACAAATTTTAATTGAACTCGTCATTTTTTTTTTGGAGGGCTTATTTCATTATAGTTGAAACACAAAGTAATTTGTCATAAAATAAAATAAAAAAATACAATTTTATTCATCATTATGGGGATATTTTTTTTTTCTATAATAACAGAAATTTTCCACCTACGTTTGCTCCTTCAAAATAAAAATGACTTAACTCAAAAAAACTTAATTTTCAATAGAGGTACTTGAAAGTTTCATGTAAGTTTAAAAAAAAAAATAGATATTGGTATGCTAAAGCATTCCTATAAGGGGAATAACTGTTATTTTTTTACGATAGGAATTTCAAGAAATGAGCAATGAATTATTTTGAGGCCTTATATTGATATTTGCCCATTTTTCCTATAAAATATATTTTAAAACTTTCTAATTCTATGAGCTTATGCATTCAAATAGTTTGAATATTTTTCTTTTAGTAATCAACCTTCTCGCTACTTACCAAATTATTAATAAAAACTTTTTACCATAGCTATTTTAATGGGAAAAAATTAAATGCTGTATTGAAAATAAATATTCTCCTGTCCCTATTCAGTTAAACAGAATTTATCACAACCTTATTGACTGGAAATCTAATTTGTCTACCCATTGTCAGCTGTCCCATTAGGGCAGGAAACACCCAATTGAAATTCCTTGAGTCTGTTTCTTCTCTCATATTACCCTTGCAAAATAAGTGGGAATACTCAAGTTTCTTCTCTTTTTTAGTTAGTAGATAAATGTGGAATAGAATCATATTGTTGTCAAAAGTTGATCATAAATGAAATAGAAATGTTTAACCATAATAATAAAATATAATTAAATAATTATCCTCCAAGGCATCTGAAAAGAAGATGGTCTCATGGCCTTCTAAGTTGAATTTGTTACAGGAGTACTACTAGTGGGTAGTTTATCTTATTGCTTTTATCTCATATCATTAGGTGTTATCCATTCCCTTTACTTTTAGTTCTATTATTTATACAGTTGTAAATTTCAGTAAATACATTTTTTTTACTCAAAGAAAAAAAAAAGAAGAAAAAACAGTTTTATTCTTAATAAAGAAAACATTCCAATTTGTTCATACAAAAATATTAAGAAGTTTTTTTACCATTAATTTGAAACCCATTCAATTTCCTATATTTATTTCAACTTTACTTTCACATTAAGGTTTAATTATTTTCAGATTTAATGTTTATTCACCTAAAGCTTGATATTCTTATTAATATCACTTTATTTGTATATGTTTATTGTTAATTCTTAAGTTAAGTACAATATGCTAATGTAATAAAATATTAATATAATACTAAATCCAGAGATAGATTTTTTATGAATAGTAAGTGACAATCTTATTCAAAAAAATCTCTAACTCATTTTTGCATATTTTGTTGATTGACTTTCTTCTGCTAAGTGCGACCCACTTTATATTACACTATATTATTTTAGCATATCCTACTTTATTAATTTACGAGCTTCTAAATTTATGCTTTTTGTTTTTTATTAGCTTTTCAATCGAGTGAGGGAAGAGAGGCCAAGCGATTTAGAAAAAATTGTCCCGATCAATGGAGACATAACACTGCCAGAGCTCGGAATTAGCCCGGCAGACCAGCAACGCCTTGCACAATGTGTTTCTGTCGTCTTCCATTCGGCGGCCACCGTGAAGTTCGACGAAGCCTTGAAGCTGTCAGTAACCATCAATATACTTGGAACGAAGAGGCTTGTGCATTTGTGCCACTCGATGGTTAACCTTGAGGTGAGGTGAAATAAATACTTATTTACAGAATATTTAATTAATAAATGTTTTTCAAAAAAGAGGAAGCAGGCTAAAGCACTGTGTTGCCATGGTAAAAGTTCCGGGTTCAATTCTGGCTGTGGCAGATAATTTATTTAATCTGTTAACAGCTAGGGATGGACCCCCTGGGGCTCACCTTGCCTATATAAAGTCGGTACCCTTAAAGCTACTTCCCGTTAAATCACCTCCCTGCACAACTGTTGTCCTAGAAATAGTACAGTCACTACCACATACTGACCCCAAGACCCTTCTTGGTTGTAGTGGTACAGGTTTTATTTTTTTTTATAAAGTATTACAAACTGATTTTTATCAGTTTTAGATTTATTTTGATTGTGTTTCAATATCAATAGTAACTGTATTTTGTTGAAAAAAAGGTATTTTAAAGTGAAATAAATATTTTTGCTTTTTATATATTTAAATATCAATTGGGATACTAATTAACATCTTTAATTTGCCAATTATAATTGTGGACAATTTTTTTTTTATTTCTCTTAAGCAAGACAAGAAAAAAATTCAATACTCTCAAAGAAAATTTTTTATTTGCCTAAAGCTACAGTTATTGTTTGATCGCGTGATTAGACTGAGTAGAAAAAAAATTAAATATTCTGAATATATGAGTTGAATAGATTCGTGGCGTTGAAATAAATTAGGCCAGATACTGAAACATATGGTTTTATTAAATCTAAATATATCAAAAAAGGTTAGGCAATTTTTACATATAAAGAAATACAAAAATATAGCTAATAGATATGTACAAAAGGAATAATTGAGTCTCTTGATTGATATTATGAAAGAAATATTAAATAATAGTTTATGATTTGAAATGAATGATCAGAGGAGCGAACCACTAACACTGGGTGATCTGGGCCACATGATGATTGATTATAGAGTTTTTTTTATCTCGAACGGTGAATATATTGTCTTTGGGGTTAGTTAATTAAATGAGCGAAGGCGGACTTACAGTGGTGGAGTTCATTTTATCACCTCAATTCTGATTGCATCTGGTCTTCGGCGATCTGGTGGTATCAAGGGCATACGTTCGTTTCCGGCGCTAGGCGATCTAGGGCTTTGGACGAATATCACCAATGTCACTGGCTACATGCAGTGAACGGCGAGGTTAGCTTCAGCCGAGAATGAACGGAGAGATGTGGTGAGCTAGCGGTCTGAAATTTGGAAGAAGTAGTACTCGACCGTCGAGAGGGGGAAAAACAAAAGTCCTCTCTATCTGTTGCCAAGGTAACAACTGTGAAGCAGCTCGCGGAATTTAAATTGGTTTGACTCGCGACTGAACATACCCCTCCCCATGGCACGATAGTGGCATCATAGAGAAAGTAGGGAGACGTATGCGGGTGATTGTGGTATTGGCGGACCGGAGAAGGTGAGGAAGCGAACCGCCATGGTTGACTGAAGGTGAATAATGATTTTTGAGAAGATGGGAAATAAGATAGTGACGATGGAGGATAAGAGTGTGAAAAAGTAGGAGATGAAGAGCTAATGAGGAGATGTTTAATGATAATTGGGAGAGCTGCTGTAGCTAGAACTTGTGCGTGAATATTGGGAATAAGTAAGAGAGTAAGCGGGAGAGGTTGGAGAAGTGTGGGGTGATGCTTAAGAATAAGGAGAGGTTGCTGAATATGCAAGATGCGGTATTGCTTGATGAACTGGGTGAGTTTGATGGAGATGTAGTTGGATACAAAGGGGGTGTAGAAGAAATAAGTCGGAGAAATAAGAGGGATAAGTCTGCGAATATGAAGGTGAGGTAGGAGATAGCAAGAAGCCGTATTGATTGACGAACTTGGTGAATAAGGAGGAAAGGTTGATAAATCTGAGGGAAATGTCGGTGAATAGGAGAAAGATGTTAGGAAATAATTGGAACTAAAACCTTGAGAATAATTAGAAGTAGAAGCGGAAGCGTAGCGGGATGGAGGGTGAAGTTGGAGACTAAGAGAGAAGTGGGTGAATATAAGAAGCAGCATTGCTGAAATGGGTAAGAATAAGAAAAAGGTTGGTGAGTACGAAGAAGGTGCAGGAGAAGAAAATGGTGAAATCGGAGGAAAAGAGAGAGAAGTTGGTGAAAGTGTAGGAAGCAGCATTGCTGGGTGAAATTTGCAAATAAGAAAGGAGAAGTGGTTGAATACGAAGGATATAGGAGAATAAAATGGTGAAATTGGAGAAGATGAGAGAGATGGTGGTGAACCTGATGATGAGGTAGGAGAATAAGATGGAGAGGTGAGTGTGAGCGAAAAGTGGGTGAGGGCGAAGTGTTTGTAGAAGGAATAAGCTAGTGAAGTGGAAGAATAAGAAGAAGTAGGCGAATATGATCTTGAGATAGGAGCATAAGGTGGAGAGGTGGGAGAGTGTGAAGTGATGTGGAGAACAGGTAAGAAGCAGCAGAGATTGTTGAACTGGGTGAGCATGAGATAAAAGATGGTGAGTACGAAGGGGGTGTAGGAAAATAAGATAGTGAATGGGATAATACGAGGGAGAAGTAGGCGAGTATGAGAATGAGGGAGAAGAATGAGATGAAGAGGTAAGAGTGAAAGAGAAGTTGGTGAGTAGGAATGGGGTCTAGAAGAATAAATGGTGAAATAGGAGAATAATAGAAAGGCGTTGGAGAATATGACAGTGATGTAGACGAATAAGATGGTGGGTGATAATAAGATCCCGGAGAAAAATTTGTAGAAGCAGGAGAATAGATTGAGTTGAGGATGAATAGGCCAAATTCGATAAATATCTTGAGCTAGATGTATAATACTGAAGACTAGTATCGAATGGAGTGAATAAGCTGAAGAGGTTGGTGAGTATGTAAGAGAAGAGATAATCGGAGTGAGAGAGAGTCCTTTGGTAGACCTAGTTTTACTGGAGATTGGTGATCGGCGAGTGGTGGCTTCCTCAGGCGGACGCAAGATGGGATAGACGCGGCGAGCAGTTGAATTCTCAGGAGGACGTACATGCGAGTAGACGCGGTGACGATAAATATCTCTGCGAAGAACCCATTGACACGGAAGAATGGAATGCGGGAGAGTATGATGATTTATCGGTGTATTACGCCAAGTCGGATTATATGTGGGTGAATTTTTTCGTGATCCCTGCGAGGTTGATGATGGACGCGCGGAGGCTTTATCCGGCGGAAATAAGAGGGGTAGTAAGGGGAGACGATAGATATTTCTATGGAAGGCCCGGTGAAAAAGGCGAAACGATCGCTGAGGAATATGATAAGTTTTCGGTGCGTCAAGAAAAGTAAAATGAGAAGGGCGAAAGGATCGCTGAGGATTATGGTAAATTTTAGGAGCGTCAAGAAAGGTAAAATGAGAAGGGCGTAAGGATCGCTGAGGATTATGGTAAATTTTAGGGGCGTCAAGAAATTTAAAATGAGAAGGGCGTAAGGATCGCTGAGGATTATGGTAAATTTTAGGGGCGTCAAGAAAGGTAAAATGAGAAGGGCGAAAGAATCGCGGAAAGGTAGAATCATGAGGTGGAGTTTTGTGGGATACCTCCGAAAGAGGAGCCGGGGTTGGCGACTGGCTTGGTGATTCACGAACGAGTGGTGGAGGTGAAGCTTGCAAAGTGATAATAGTCGGTGAAGAACTATTTCTGGACTCGGGAGTGCTGTGGCGTTGAGCGGAATTACGGTGCGGCTGAGGCGGCTTACATTCCCGCGAACCTGAACGAGGAGAACGGTGCGGTGAATTATTAGATATTTCCGGTCGCGGCAGAGACTCGGCGATACCCCGATGTAGCAGGGTGTGATGAGAGCCTTGGCACCTATGGCAGCGCTGATTAGATTGACACGGCTCCGATGGATGAAATTCTAGACACGTTACGCAAAGCTTCGCTTGGTGAATGACCTTTAGTCGGTCCTGGTCGCATGAATTTTTAAATTCGCGGCAATGGTGAATATAATGAGATTTATGACAGTAGGGGCATTGTGATGCGATGTTAGGTGAGGGAGTGAATTGTACCGGAGGTTGAGGATTGGGCGGAAACGACTCATCTGTTAGATCATGGTCCGGGGCGGTGTTTAAAGGTGAAGCGGCGATGGAAGAAGCTTTAAGGCGGGAAATAAAGTCTGGAAAGTCTTCCGGATGTGGATGTTTACATTCTCTCTGGGTGACCGGATCAAGTTTCTGGAATGAATGGTTTCTGGAATAATCCCCCCGATTTGGAATGTTCAATGGTTTTAATTGTTCAAATTTAGAAATATCCCCATTGAGCCGGGGTACCTCAAGAGGCGTCGGGACAGCGGTATCATAAAGATCTAAAATCTTTGCTTCTAAATCAACGGCTTCTAACTGCGCCTGCATTATTTGTTCCTCAATATTGGTTGGGATCGATCGACCCTTACCACAACATTCGATAATTAGAGCATTCTTGGCGGTACGCATTTTTGAAATTAATTGGTCTATTTGATCAATATAATTTTGAGCTAAAAGGATTTCGTTACTGTTCACAGTTGTTTTACATTTCTCGGCCAGAAATTGAAAGTCTTTTAATAAGCTGATAATTATTGCCCTTTGAGATTTCCCCTTAAAATTAGATTGGCGACGATTGGCCATTTTGAACTATTAACAATTTATAAGTTGGCTGAAAAGAGAATTAGAACAATAATAGCATTTACAAATCAACTTAAATTAATATATGGAATTGAACTTAAAGAAAATTAATATCAGATGGAATTTGTAACCTAAATGGAATTAATGGATAATGTACATATACTTAATGTGAATCACATATGTGGCGAAAGTAACCTAGAAACAATATGGCCGAATAACAAGGTAAAATGGCCAATAAAATAGCGATGAATCAGTATCTGACGAGAAAAAAAATTATTGATCTAATTGAATCCCGGGTTTCGGCACCAAAATGTTTGATCGCGTGATTAGACTGAGTAGAAAAAAAATTAAATATTCTGAATATATGAGTTGAATAGATTCGTGGCGTTGAAATAAATTAGGCCAGATACTGAAACATATGGTTTTATTAAATCTAAATATATCAAAAAAGGTTAGGCAATTTTTACATATAAAGAAATACAAAAATATAGCTAATAGATATGTACAAAAGGAATAATTGAGTCTCTTGATTGATATTATGAAAGAAATATTAAATAATAGTTTATGATTTGAAATGAATGATCAGAGGAGCGAACCACTAACACTGGGTGATCTGGGCCACATGATGATTGATTATAGAGTTTTTTTTATCTCGAACGGTGAATATATTGTCTTTGGGGTTAGTTAATTAAATGAGCGAAGGCGGACTTACAGTGGTGGAGTTCATTTTATCACCTCAATTCTGATTGCATCTGGTCTTCGGCGATCTGGTGGTATCAAGGGCATACGTTCGTTTCCGGCGCTAGGCGATCTAGGGCTTTGGACGAATATCACCAATGTCACTGGCTACATGCAGTGAACGGCGAGGTTAGCTTCAGCCGAGAATGAACGGAGAGATGTGGTGAGCTAGCGGTCTGAAATTTGGAAGAAGTAGTACTCGACCGTCGAGAGGGGGAAAAACAAAAGTCCTCTCTATCTGTTGCCAAGGTAACAACTGTGAAGCAGCTCGCGGAATTTAAATTGGTTTGACTCGCGACTGAACAGTTATATTCTTTTTAATATTGCTTTATATATATATATTTATATTTATTTCATATAACTTCAACATGCACCTATAATAAAATATTAATTTTAGAATACAAAATCTCAATCCAAGTACTTATTACTTTATTATTAGTTTCAATCTTGTTACATTAAATTAATCATAGTTATAAAGTATTTGAATGGACAAACTTTCATGCAGGTGTATTGTTACCAGATCTTAGCCGAAACAATAATCATATTTACACTTGTATTGCTAAACTTTTGTAAAATGGACATAATATATTATGTTTATTTAAGTGGTGAAGATTTAGTATTCGAATGTAAACCAAAATATTAATTATTTCTCAAAATTGTTGAATTTTTTTTATATCAAAGGGGGCGGGGTGTCTCAGTGGTAGAGAGCTTAGTTACTGTGCCAAAGGTCCCCTGGTTCAAATCCGTATGTGGCAGATAATTTATTTGATGTGTTATCAGCCTGGGATGAATCTTGTGGAATATGGATACCTAAAGTGGGTACCCTTAATAGGGGAAAAATCTGGCGGTTGTGTGTAATACTAGACAAATCACCTCCTTGCACAACCATTTTTCTAGAAACAGTACAGCCTCAACCACGTATTGAACCCAATGGTTTATGGGTTGTATTGGGACAAGTCTTTTTTTGTTTTTATGACAATTAATGCACTTCATGTATGTTAATTTTTTATTTAAAATTCAGGCTTTGATACACGTTAGTACTGCTTACTGTAACTGTGATCGATATGAAGTGAAGGAAGAAATATATCCACCACCTTATGATCCAGAGCACATTATTCAAGCTATGGAATGGATGGATGATGAACTTATTCAAACTCTTACACCAAAGTAAGAACATTAATTACTTTAATTGACAACTATAAAAATAATTTAATAAAAATTCTCTTTTGACACTTAATGTGTGTGTGATTCCAGGTTAATAGGAAACCGACCGAATACTTATACTTTTACAAAGGCCTTAACTGAACATATGCTACTGAAAGAAAGTGGAAACTTACCTGTAGCTATTGTCAGACCATCGATTGGTAAGAATAACTTAATATTATTTAGTTCACTGTAATAAAATATAAATAAATAAAAATTCAAATTAATGGATTAAAAAAATTATTTCAATATAATTATCGCATAAGCTTCCTACAAAATGGAACATAAAATTTAATACATTACATTTAAAATGTATTGATCTCACCTAACAAATATTGATAAATGAGAAGTATATTATTGGAGATAGAACTTTTTATAGAAAAGGTTTATTATCTTTCATGTAAAACCAGATTTTCTTTTTATTGAAAATAAAAATAGCCATTTTTTTAAAATAAAATTTATCTATTTATAAATAAATATATACTTAAATTAATAATTTTTAAAAATTTTAATTAATAATATTTTTGTAAATATATTTTAACTTAGCTAATTCATGGTGGTTGGCTTGGCATTTTATATGTAAACACAAATTCTGTTGGTGAGTCTTTTTGGGAGAATATTTAATAATATTCCATAAAATTTCAATTGTTGTTATAAGAGGTCTTCTGTCATGTTTGAGATATTTCTTGTGTTTTGTTGATTGTAACAAAATTGGTATCCTTCTTCAGTTGATTTTGTACCTAAAATCTTTCCCATAATTTAGCATTCTTCTTTTAATATCTTTTCTTTTAGTATCTCTTCTCACTTGCATACAGGGTTGCTGGTTTAATTTCTGTACAGTAGTGCATGACTGAAGAGAAATGCAGGTTTCACATGCCATATTCTGCCTTCATTTTCTGTTGTCTAGTATTCTTCACAATTTTCTCTCCTATGGTCACACATTTTTGTATATATATTGCTTCCTTTATATTTCTTTTAAGTAGATTTAATCTTAATCAAAACACTTTCCAACAGATTATCTGCCTATTATACTGGTATCTTAGTTTTCAGATCATTATAGTATAACATAAGGAATAATAATTTTTAATAATTTATTATTTTGACTATTTCGATCTTATTTTATTTTTTTTTCTTTACCCTACAGTCCAGTATGAACCTTGGTCTCCCTCAAAGTCCTTCTCCAGTTATCCCTTCATCTTCCATGGGGTCACTCCAAGTTTGTAGAGATCCTGTTCGACATTCTTCATTCAGCTTTTTCTTGTGCACCTTCTTCTTCTTTTCCCTCAAGCAACCTTTTAATGTGCCCAAGCCAACTTAATCTACTTAGTCTTCTTAAACCTAACTATATGATTCATGCCCTATGAAGTTATCAAGCTCCCTATTCTTCCTAATTCAGTAACTTGAGAGTACAATGTGCCATAAATATGTCTTAATATTTTCCTCTCAAAGACTCTTCAGGCTGATTGGTCTGAGCCTTTCGGAGTCCAGATTTCTGCACCACAGTACAAATAATTCCAATCTTCTATTTGCTATTATTTATAAGAAAATGGTTTTCAAGCCAATAATTTGTTATGATTATAATTAAAAGGATTTTTCAGTGATTTCATCGGTCCGTGAACCAATGGCTGGTTGGGTCGACAACTGGAATGGTCCAACAGGGATCATCGCTGCAGCTGGAAAAGGATTTTTCCGAACAATGCTCTGTCATGAAAACAAAGCTGCCGATTTGGTACCGGTTGACATTGTTATTAACTTAATGATCTGTGCTGCTTGGAAAACAGCAACTACAAGGTTAGCAGTTAATGAAGTTTCATTATAGAAAATTTCTTTTTATTTTCTAAAAATTAATTTTAACCCGAAGTATGTAGTTTTATTGTTTTTTAAAGGTGAATCAACAGAAAGTAATCTTATTTTGTGGATTGATTATGTTCTTAATTTGTAATTACAAATTGCAAATAAATTTAAGAATTATCACTTTTAAAGTTTAAAAGGCATTTGTTTATAATTTTTTTTGTTTGGGGATATAAAAAAAATGCATTATAAATCTGTATATCTCTTGTAGTTAATTTTTTTTGTTTTGATTTTATTACCATTTTTGTGTTGTTCTGGCAACCCCTTTTGAAAATTATGTTATTTTAAATACCATAATTAAGGGTTATAAAGTATGGAATACATCAAATATAAGGATTATTCCTGACACTTGCTTCAGCTTGTATCTCATGCAAAGAAATTACTATTTTTCTTTTATCATATTGATTAATTTTGTAAAATATTTATTAAACATTTGAGCCGGAAAAATCTAAAAATATTGAGAATCAAGTTATGTTTTATAAATGCACATTTAATTTTACAAACTGTTTATTGCTGGAATATTGTTTATGCAAATATAATCACAATTGTGTGACTGTTTGTTAAAAAACATAATCTCATTTATTTAACTTAATAAATTAAAAAAATAAAAATAAAAGTCTGATACATAAACATTCTAACATAAAATTACTGTGAATTGATGTATAAAATTCTTTAATTTCGTTGATTACATTACCAAAATATTTGTCAATCACATGAGTCTGAAAAACCTAAACCTATTAAGAGAATCAAGCTATGATTTATAAATTAATTTTTCAAAACTGTTGATTGCTAGAATATTGTGTAAATTTTATCACAATGTGTGACTGTTAGTTAAATAATTTTACAAATTACTAACAGAAATAATATTCTGAATAATTAATATCCTAACAGAAAATTACTTTAAATTTTTAGGCCTAGTGGAATAATGGTCTATAACTGCTGCACTGGTCAGAAAGCTCCAATAACTTGGAAGAAGTTCGTCGAGCAATGTTTCGAATCGATGAGGAAACATCCGCTGGGAGACCTGATGTGGTACCCTGACGGGAAAGCTCGTTCTTCTCGATTGACAAACGCTATCAACAAATATGCTCTCCATTACATTCCTGCTTATTTATTAGATGCAGTATCTTGGGCTGTAGGAAGAAAGCCAATGTAAGTTGATTATAATCAATTTACTATTGAATGAATATGCAACTTTTTTTAGCTTTTAATGTATAATAATGTAGGATTTAATTTTTCTATGTTTCTTATCATTATTTCTAGTTTATATAAAGTGTTTATGCATAGAATTATGTTTTTAATTGATTTTCTTTAATCAGATATAAAAAATTAAACCGAAAACAGAGAATCTAGGAAAAGTTTATGGATTAAAAGATGTCACATATGTTACAGAATACAGAAACAATTTGAAACCATATGAGCTGTTGTTTTTGGAAGTGGTATTGACTATTTTTTCATTTATCAAGATATTTAAGGCTTTGCATTTTGATTAATTTAAAATATAGTCAAACATCATGTTTTTAACACTAAGCAAAAAGTGATGTTTTAAACACTATACACCTTTTAATTTTTATTATGAAATAATAATCATGTATATTATTTAAAAGAATAAGCAATTTATTTTAGATCCAAATGGACTTGTATCACTTTCAAAAATAACAGCTCATATTTACTATTTCTTTTTTACATTTTTAATTACTCCAAATTAAAAAACATTGAGTATTCACAATACGTTAATAGTTTACTACAAATGTCCAGTAGTTTTTAATATAGGGTTATTGAAAAGGAAAAAAAAATTCAAATATGATTTTCCAATAAAATTTGAATTTTCAGTTACTATACGACCTTGCTAAGTAAAGTTATCTATATGTCCTTTATTAAGTTTAATAGAATTCAAAGTTATTACTTTTTTATCTAAAAAAGAATTATTAAGATTTTTATTGGATCTGAGAAAAAAAAGCTAAAGTAATGAGAATAAGAACAAATAATTTAAGGAAGAAATAGTTGGGGGTGCAGTCAAAGAAAACACCAAAATAAGAAAAACTTATTTATTATGTGCCGACGTTTCGGCCTACAATGTAGGCCATCTTCAGGCCATCTTGTAGGCTGAAACGTCGGCACATAATAAATAAGTTTTTCTTATTTTGGTGTTTTCTTTGACTGCACCCCCAACTATTTCTTCCTTAAATTAGAAGATACAGTCGACCAATTCTTCTCTAACAAGAACAAATAATCTTGGAAAATTTTATTGATTAAAAGAAATCACATCTTTTCCAGAATGTATAAACTTTTCGGAATGGTTTGAAATCATATATACTATTTTTTTACCTACACCTACACTTTTAATTACTCCTCATTAAAAAACATTGGGTATTCACTATACCCATTCATAATTTCTTACTGATGTCAAGTGTTTTTATAGTAAAGATTTATTGAACAGCACAAAAAAAACAATAAAAACATCAAACATTATTTTCCAATCAATGTGATATTTGAATTTATAATTTTGCTAAAGAATTAATTATTTTTAATCAAATTCAAAGTGATTACTTTTTTTATTAAAAAAAAGATTACAGGACGTGAGATTTTATTTTTTTAGGTTACCTAATTCATTATGTATTTTCTCCTTTGTTTAGAATGGTTTCAGTGCAAAAGAAGCTTGATAAAGCAGTATCATGTTTAATATATTTCTCGACTCGTGAATGGAAATTTTTGGATGACAACGTACTCGCCCTGAATTCTTCTTTATCGCAGGTAGATAGAGAAGCTTTCCCGTTTGATGTGCGTCAGATAAAATGGCCACTATACATTGAGGACTATGTCCTTGGTATCCGGCAATTCATATTTAAGGAACCTCCGTCAAGTATTCCCAAAGCAAGGAAGCAGCTAACAAAGTAAGCATTTCTTCCTTTTTTTTTCTTGAATAATTATTATTTAACCTCATAAACATACTGGAGTAGGAGAAGAGAGTTGGCCCAGGAACGAGTCATCTGGTCCAGACTTTGCATACAAATTGTGACCCCACACTGTATCAGCGGTAAACGGGGGTAAAATGATTTGATGAGATAATGATATATATATATATATATATATATATATATATATATATATATATATATATATATATATATATATATATATATATATATATATGGAAAAGAATATGGTCCGTTTAGAGGTAAAAAAATTTATTCTTTAAATAGTGAAACATTATTTATTAAAAACCGACATTTTGACCCACATTATAGGTCTTCTTCAGGGCTGGTTTTACAAGACACAAAAATATTGAAAACTAAAATAATATATATATATATGTAAATATATTAATACATACTATTTTATTTTCATATCATGTGTATCCAGCTCTGAAGGAAGTTTTCAATGTGGGTCAAAAAATAGGTTACTGATAAATAATTTATCACTAGTTAAAGAAATTAATTTGTTGGAAAATGGTTAATTGTTGGACCATTTTCTTCCCTAATTTTTTCTCTTGCTTTTGTAGTGATATTAATTATTAAATTTTAATTTTTATGATGTTGGGTACTTGAATTATGCTAACAAAAATAAAATAGATTATTTAATTTTTATTATATCTAAAGGGGCTTATCCCATATATCTATATTAGAGTAATATTTTTGTTAAATTGGTTTTATTACTGATATATGTTTGCTTCCTAATAGGTTTTATGTCTTACATCGAACCTGCCAATTGCTTATGATGCTGCTATTATGGAGGCTGGTCATGATGAGGTTTAACGGCATCGCTAAGAAGTATTTTTTCCAGTTTCTGGATATTGTACTTCGCTTAGCACGGCTCATACCTGGCCTCTAACAGCCACACGTCTCTATCTAGTGTTTATACATTTGTTTAACCAAATGCTTAAAAATCGATTATTTATATAGTTTCCACATATATATATGTGTACATACATGGCTATGTATATAATATATATGCCACATTTATATAAAAAAAATTGATGACAGCATTGAATTAAGCAAAGGACTTTTTTTTTAATTAATGCGCTGATTGAAGACAGTTTGCTAGCTTGTGCTATGAACGGGTCAGAAGTTTATTCGTTATTGAGGCTGATTTGTCATTTTTTAATTTTTGTGTCTTCTATTAGTCTTCTTCTTAGCACAGATTCTTCCATTGTTTTCCAATTTTTCCAATAGCTACCAATCAAAATAAAATCTTCATGTGTTGTTAACGTTTTAAAAAATTATACGGAAAATAAGTACAAAAGTTATGTTTATGGTTATGGATATTTAACTTATATTTAAGTATTTTACAAAGCATAAATTGTTAAAATTTAGTAACCTTTTATGGGTAGATGGAAATTAAAATGTACTTAATAAAAATAAAAAAAAATAAAAAAAATAATAATAAAATGCTTACTGATAAGTAAGCATTAACTTGGCATAATAATGCTTGTGTAGCATTTGTATATTTTTGATTCAATTTATATCCAATTATTTGTATGTGAGAAAGTAGTTATTTTTAAGATACATGTTCGCAATATTTAAAATGCAATATTTTTAATTTATTTACTTACATTTATTTACATTTTATATACTTTATAGTATTATAAAATTTATTTGTATAATTTATAGCATTTATAATCAAGGTTGAGTGCATATTGAGGTATATTTGATGTGGCTTTATTTTTTAAATGAATTATCTTTAAATTATCATTTATTCATTGATTATTTAATGAGAATCATTAAACAATGTTTTTGGATTCAATCAAATAAAGTGAGTTGATATTCACTTCATATTAAATTTTCATGATTTAAATATAACCCATGTCAGATATGTGTCAATTTGCGCATAGCCTCAATGATGGGCACTAGAGTGAGATTTTTTATATCATTTAATTTCTTGTATCTTGAATTTTGCATTTTAATGTATTCAGAATAATAAGCAATTAGTAATCAGATTTATAAACCAAAGTTTTATAAGCATTTAGAAGACAATTATATCAAGGCAGTTTAAAATTTAAAAATGCCTCGCTTTTGTGTAAGGTAAAATGCAAGCTTTAATTGTGACAATGTGACATCAAAGCTCAAAATTTTAACTAATTTGTGTGCAAGATTCAGAATGTGAAGAAATTACGTTGCTTAAACCTTTATTTTATTATTTATTCTTTGTAATGCTCAATATTTACTTTTTTTTTAAGCATTATTAAATGTAATACCGATAAATATTTAAAACTTGTTAAACTAGTCTTATTGTTTTAAAATATTTTATGCATGTAGAATTAACTAAAGACCGTAATATTTATATAGACATCTTTAATGTTTTAACAAGATCCAAAAAACCTGTTTTATTTCCGATAATTTATTTGTTGAAAATTTTAATTAATGGAAGGCTGTCATGCTTATGGTTTGCATAGTTTTAAAAATTAGTCAAAACAAAATTAAACGAAAAAACTTATGAGTATAATGTTAAAATGACACGTGACTGTCAATTAAAAAAAAAAAAATTAAAAAATTGGCATTCACAATTGACTAGTTGGAATTAAAAGCTTGCTTTTGTTTACAGCACTAGTTGCGTATACAGATTAGTTGAACCGTTGAAGCAATTTGTTTGGAGTTATTGATTCCGTTTTCCCTCCTCTTCCTTAGGCTATATCTATCGCAACTTTCTCACTGTGCCAATTATTAAATAATAAGGCTCATTCGTGTGATAGAAGCTTCCCACTGACTTGAAACTTCCTATACTGTACTCACAAAAAGTTTAGTTTACCATCGTCTCCCAGTGCTTCGACTACTCCATGGTATTTAATCTTACTTGCACCTAACCTAACCTAACTAAACTTTTTATTTAGTTATTTTTTGAAATAAATTATAACATTTTCAACTATTTATTTTTTATCATACCTAAGTATAGGATTTTGGAATTGATGAGTGACTATGTGAATAATGGATGATTTCAGATATAGGACTGAAAATTCCATAAAATGGTATAGTTGTGCGAAAAAAAATATATATAAATAGTACTAGCTAGGAAGCTCTAAAGTTTAGGTATGAAATTCATATTAAAATTGTTGTTATTTAGGGTACTGTTAAATAAACGGCGTGGATGAGTTGTTTAGAATGGCTTTAGATAGACATTAATTCTTGTTATGTTTAATCGATTGTTTTCTTGTATTTTATTTTTGTGTTGTTTAAATAGATCGCTTTTGCGATTTAAGAAATGTCATAGCTTCAAACCTTCGGTCCATTATGAATTATTTTCTTAATTGTACATAATAACATTAATATTTATTATAGCATCAGGTGATAATATTTATATTTGGTGAACAATGAAAATAGGAATGCCAAGAGAAACCCCCCCCCTTTTTTTTTGGAAACGTTGGGTTTTACCAAATTCAACTGAAATGATGTTAACATTCATGTTACCCGTTGATTCCGTATATAAACATTATCACTTGAAACTTTCCGTTCTAAAATCAGTACATAGCTGATTTATTCCAAGTCAAAACATATAATGTAATATTTAATGTTCATAAGGTAATAGTGTGTTAGAGTTGAATAGCTGCTGGAGTTAACGGCAGAGAATACCAAATAATTAATTATGATAACAACATGTATTATAATAATTTTATTATTTAATAAAATCGTATTCTACATAGTTGAAAATGTTTTATTAATTAAAGTTTAGTGAATCAAGTTCTGACGTTTCTAATCTCTTAAAAACCTTGAGTCCTTAGAACCTTTGAGCATCATCCATAATTATATTAAATGGAGCTTCATTTTACACTTAATTAATTTTCAATTATTATTTCAGCTTTATCCTTACTCAAAGAAAATCAATGCACTTCCTCAACACTGTTCATCTAAATACACAGCTGTAAGAGATATTGCTGTACCTAGAGAAAAAATATATTAAATAGAAAATTTAAATTGTTAACAATGCATACCAGGACCATTTTACTCCATCGAAGCATTTTATATTTTATTACTTTAACCAGTCTTTTACTGACTAAAATTAAATCTAATTTTAATTTAATTATTTATTAAAATAATTAATTGGTTAAATTAATTTTAAATGTTCTCTTCTGTTGTTCTATTCCAGAGCTCTCTTTACAAAACCTTTTTGTTTTCTACTCCTTCCTTACAATATCATCAATTAATATGACATTTTTGAAAGTGGTATTAGCCCATTTTTCATATTCAAGATTTCTAAAGGTTTTCATTTGAATTATTTTTAAAATATCAACTAACATCTTTTTTTATCACATAGCACTAGGCTAAGAGTGATGTTTGATGTTAGTGATGTGATAAACCCTATACACCTTTTAAATTTTATTATGAAATAATAATCATTAAATTCATTTAAAAGAATGGACATTTTATTTTTTAGATCTAAATGGACTTGTACCACTTTAAAAATAACAGCTCATGTAATAAAATCTTTTTGTATAACAAGTTCAGGTTTGATAAGGATAGTTATTATTGATTATCCTTGCTACGTTTCTAAAACACTTCAGATCTGAAATTTTGTAGTGATTACCATTAAATATGAAAAATAGTAACTTCTTTGATATATATTAATTGGTAAAACCTTTTCTATGGAAAAAAAAATGAACTGAAATTTTCATTTTTATTAAAACAAATCAGTCGTGTACATTACCAAAAAAAAAAAACATGCAAATTTTTTACCTTTTATCATAAATAACATGTCTTCCTGAGGTGAAAAAAAAAAATTGCAGGAGTTATCCATAAATAAGAACGTTGGCGCATCACACTATTACACTTTACTTTGATTTTATAAACTAATAAATACTAATATCAATAATGAATAATGTCAATAACAAACTTCTTAACCTATAATAATCGTTCAGTAGATAAATTATCACAGCTTTTAAAATGAATTCTACCAGCTGGGCTGGTCCTAAAGTAGTGACTTAAGTGTGCTTATTGGTAAGTCCCAGATCTAATGAATAAATAAATTATTTATTTTAAACCTCGAGCATACGGTGGTATCTTATTAGTTTCTATGTAATATATTCCTCTTGACCTGTAACAGAAGAAACGATGCCAGTTTTACTCGTATATTTAGTTTTTACGTTTTTTTTTAGTTTACTGTAAAAATATATATTGAGAACTCAGTATATTTATTATTTTATTGCCAAGTAACAATTCATATTCATTTTTATTTAATATTCATGTTTATTTTTATTTAATAATCATATTTATTTTTACCATTACAATCAATTTCAATAAATTGATAAAAATTTACAAAAACGATAAAATTATTCATTAACATTTTTTATACTACAGTAATTTCTAACAGACAAAAATTAAGCAAAATATGGCTATTCTAACATTAATATTGGATATTAAGCAAATGCTGCTAGTCTCAAATGGCAAACGAATTGATTAAAAACTGAAAACTGAAACTGAATTGATATAATTGAATTACATCAGTATATTTATTTATTTATTTTTAATCTTTCTAATTATGATATCATTTTCAAGATAAAATGAAGTATTTTTTCATTATTATACAATAGAAAATTTAAGTGTAATAGGTTCTGAAAAAAAAAACTTACGAGTTATTAGCAAACTCTCCCATGAGAATTCTTTTTTGTGAGTTTCTTATTTGTTTGCAAAAGCCAGCTAAGTAAGAGAAAAAGCTTGGACATTTCACTCCCCAAAACCCTTCAACACTGTTAATGGACTCTCCAAACACTTCAGAAGCTCTTCTATGACTGCAACGTGGAGGATCTACGAATAAGTTTATCACCCATCGGCGTTATTAAGAAATAAAATTAAATCAAAGTTTACAATGTTATAACCAAATGCTTACACCACAACACACAAAAATCAATAGTAAAGCATTGAGTCTATGAAGAAAATTATAAATTTGACTGATTCAATAACTTACTATTAGCTTTAACTTTTGGTTTTGTCTTATACTACAGTATGTAAAGTTCATACTATGATGTAATATCAAACTTAATAATTTTGATGAATTCTTTTAACCCCATTATTCAAGAGGCCAATTGTTCTCATCAACAAACCACTTACAAACCTCTGCAAAAAATGATTTATCATTTGACATAATGTTTGAATATGAGATTATACATAAGAAATAAAGTCATTATACCTGGAGTTCTAGATTTAACTTAACAAGAGAGAGTGGGGTGGCTCAGTGGGTAGAGCACTGAGTTACTATGCTGAAGGTTCCAGGTTCAAATCCGGTAAAACAAAATATGTACTTGTAGAGCAGAGAAGGTAAAATTATTTGATGATTTATAATACTGTGATAACTGTTCTCTCAATAACTGAATTAAAGGAAGGTAAAATTTCTACTAAACTTATTCAATATGTTATTGGTTGATTTTATTAATCTTTTATAGTATCAGATTCATGGCTTCAATCTAATATAAAAATACCATTAAAATATCTTACTTGAAGCATTGTAGCAACCAGGTTGAATTGATGCACCATTTATATAAAAATCAACATGGCCAGATGGTTCAGCTTTACCGTACATTCCGGGATTGGAATGGATTACATCAACGAATTTAGCATCGGTTTTATCCAACTTAAATTCATCGACCGGAGTCGCGTAAAGAGGCAAAGCTGGATCAAGGCCTGAAACAATAAATACTTAGTATTAATAAATTATCAATTTACTAAAATATACACAACTCATGAACCAATCAGCAATAAGAGATAAAAAATTTAAAATAAATTAACCAGTTATTCGGTCAATCAATATCCCGTGAGTGTTCGTCAGGTAGCTGGATACATGGCCGGCCACGTGGGCTCCTAGGCTAAAGCCAACGATGTGGATTTTTCCGGTTGGTTTGAGGATACTCAGAGCTTCACCTGTGCAGCGCCCGACCTGCCTCGTATTCATTTTTGCACTCACGTAACAAGGCTTGATGGCTAAATTCTCCCAATCCACAACTAACAGTGTGTCCTTTCCTCGCTCAAGATAACCTGTTTAAGGATGTAACAAATTAAAAGTCTTCCATCTTATGTACATGTAAATAAAATATTAATAATAATGATGGAGTGAAACTTATTTTATGTTATTGACTGCACCCTCTGACCAATTCAATCCATTATTAGGATTATCCAGTCAACTATTTTTCACTCAAATATTAATATTAACAGTTGTTTAGATATTAAGAAAAATATTTTTTAATCATTTAAATCCACTAGTAATAAACCATAAATATTTGGTCAACATTTAAATCCTGTTTTTACAATTTTAATCAATAATAAACTAGCATTTGCTTCCTAAATTTGTAAACACGGCCAAACCTTAAAACTTTAATCATACTATTTTTTATTTATACTATAAAACTTTAATCAGGCATTAAAACCTACCCTGAAAGATCTTAAGCATAAACTAAAATGACTCATAACCAAAAATATATAATTAATAATCTGAATTCATCAAAAATGAACAATATGAATTTGAAATAAAAAAAGTGTAAGACTATCTAAATCTTGTTTTTATACTTTTAATCGTTTATAAAATATCATTTGTCTTGTAAATTAATAGATAGAGCCAAAGTTTTTAACTTTTAACATTTATACATTACAACATATCCAGAAAGATTTTAAATTTAAAATAAGCTGACTCCTAAACCAAAATCTATCATTAACCAGTTGAATCAATAACAATTGAACAGTTGATATTTAGAAAAAAGGATCAGTGATTATACTTATTTGTACACTTTTAATTAATAATAAAATATCATTTGTCTAGTACTTTGGCAGATATAATCAAAGCTATAACTTCAAGTATAATATTATTCATTAAAACCTACTCTAAAGGATTAAAAATATAAAATAAATTGTTAATCATTCAAATCCATCAAAAAGGAACAAGAATAATTTGGAAAAAAAGGATCAGAGTATCTAATTATTAGATTATTATGTTATTAATTTGCAGTTTTCATTTATTTTTTAAGACAAATAATTATCTTAAAATAGGCAGCAGAGAAGTTGGATTGTCTAAAAAAAATTGTCAGCATTTGAGGGGCTCATCAAATAAGCTTTTATAAGATCATAAAAAAAAAAAAAACGCAAAAAAAATGTAGCTCTTCTTATTTTTTTTCATATAAATCAAAAATAATTCACTAAAAAAATTATCTCATAGATCTTCACATAAGGATATGATATAATTTATTAATAAAATCTTGGAGAATCGGAAAAAAATAGGTTTATAGGCATACCAGCAATAACATCATCCATGAAGGTCATCGATGAATATCCATGGATAATAACCTTGATGTTGGCTTTGGGATCATAACTTTCTGGCACAATTTTATTCTTCAAATCTAATAATATCTTTCTTTCGCTTCTGTAAAAGCAACCCATTATCAATAGTAGCATTGTCCTATAAGTAAATAATGGAAGACTAACCTAATCTTTGATATTATAATCAAATAAAATATAAGCATGATCGCACACTCACTTTGTATAAAGATAAAATTTTATATGTTCATTCGAATTGCAAGGTTGGTTCAACTGCATCTTACATTTAGATGTTTCTAAATTTACCTTGAAACCGGCTTTTGTTTGAGTATTAGTCGATGATAAGACTGAAACAAGTAATGATAATGAACTAAATATATAAACAGCATCAATGGATTTAAATCAAGTATTTTATTTATAATACATTTAAAATAATCAATCACAGTGAAGATGGTTAGTAGATCTATTTTATTAAAACTAGACATTGATATTTGGTTATAGCTTACTAAAGCTAAACATTGAAATTCATAATAAACAGTATTTTATAAAATAAATATTGCAAAAGTAAATAAATATTATATTGTATTTAAACAATAAAACAAATTTAAAAGCAAATCTATATTGGAATTTAGATAATTGTTATATACCTGACATTAACATTCCTAAAAAAATAAATAAGTATTTATTTTACTATTAAGAGTGGAGTGGCTCAATCGTACAGCACTAAGTTGCCATGCCAAGGGTCTCCGGTTCAAATCCGGCTGTAGCAGACAATTTATTTAATCTATTAACAGTGGGTGATGGGACCTACGGGATCTGGAGACCCTTCTGGGTCTCACCCACCTCTAAAAAAGTGGATACCCAAAAAACAGTTAACTTGACAGCTTAACATGATCCCAGACACATCACCTCTCTGTACAAGCATTATCCTAGAAACAGTACACCACCAACTGAACCCAAGACTCTTCATGGGTTGTTGTAGTACAGGTTCAAAAAAAAAAAAAAAAAAAAAATATATATATATATATATAGTGTTTTGTTGGCAATAAATTAAAAACAATCATTTCAATCGAAAGGTACTTTCGAAATTCTAATTTGACTGATTAATGTCAATTTATTTTTCGGTAACTACAGCTAACTTGAATGAACAAATTAGTCTGATATGGAAATTTTTATCAGTTGCCAAATATGAACCATTTGGGAAAGGTAGATTCATCTTAACAAATCCTAAATCACTCCAACCCATGAAGCGCCTAGAGTACAGTACAAGTTAGAGACTATTTCTAAGCCAATGGCAACACAAAGAGATGGTTTGGCCCAACTGCCAAGTTTTCTTCCCCCAATTATGGATACCCATCCAAAATTTTTCTAACCATAATTTATATATTACATCATATGAATATTGAGAAATACATTATAATTCAAAGTGGAATCTTCGTCTAGTTTTTTTGTATTTTCCGATCACAGATGCCATTGGAAGTTGTCCAAATCCGATTCCTTATACGTCTTCAATTCTGTTCCAAGATCCATTGTCATAGGTAATTGTTATTCTGAGATGGATCCGATCTCTAGCACGCAATCTTCTTTATCGTCCTGTAAGGAAACCACTATGTAATTTACCTGAAGAATGCCTGATGGAGGTCTGGCCGTTGTCTTGCAGGATGTTTGCGAAGCATACAAACGATCCTGGCCATAATAGTTCTAAAACCAGTTTGTGAATTTCTCTATTTAAACATACTTGCCTAAAAGGTTATATAACTCTGAACTGGTTTCCACATTGTCAGGAACGTAGACAATTTCGAATTCTACGACACAGGCTACATGATTGTGAATCTAGTCCAGGAACGGCAAGATTCCGACAATCCACAGGAAAAGAACAGATCTAGAGAAAGTTCACAACCGCAACGGATGTTGATCTTACTTACCTCAACTGTTGAGTTGGAAAGTTGGTTACGTTTTCAACTCTGAAGGATAAAAATAAACCTTTTACTTCAATTCTCCCATTCCCTTTATTGAAAAATCCACTGGGCTGAAAATTATTATGTTGAAATAATGTAAGTTCAATCCGACATTATAAAAAAAAATATTACTTCTTGTAGGTACTGTTATTAATATAGCTGCGAATATTTATTTTTAAATAACCTGTACCATTACAGCCCGTGAAGGATTTGGGGTTCATTACATGGTAGACACTGTACCGTTTCTTGAACAGCGGTTGTGTAGGAAGGTACATGTCCTGGCAGATTTCCCTCACTTATTTAGTGTACACACTTTATAGAGGCTGGGTGAGTTCCAATCGTAGATCCCATAGGATCCATCTTCGGCCGCTAACAGGTCAAATAAAAGTCTAACAGCGAGCAGGATTTGAACACAGGACCTTCGACGAGGCAACTCAGCGCGTACCACTGAACCACTCCGCTCCCAATATTAAAATATACTTAAATAAACATGTAAATAAAGTCCGAAAAAATTACAGCAGGTTTTTAAAGATATTGTATCGACCTTGTACAATCTATTTTATAAGGATTCGAATTGCAAATTTAATCATCGTTGATTCTCTTCTATGATGGTACCTCACAACTGATACTTGGGCTAAATAAAGTAAACTAGAATTATTTAACCAGGATGAAGAAATATATTTATTTACAATTCCTTTTTCCAACGAACTGATTCGCAAGATTGCGGAATCGAGCCTGATTAATTAAGAATCGATACGAAACGTGGCCTTGGGCTTCTCACGTTTATAAATTAAAAATCGTATACATTTCACCATTAGATTTATTTGGGAATTCTTTCCCACTAAAGAATTTTACACAAAGATGCGTCAGATCAGTGGATTCGGGAGAATTGGGAAGTCGAAGGTTGGCGTACTACATCTGTACACTGTATAGTACACATTGTACTACCATCTCACACCTTTCATTTACCACACCCACACTTATGTCATAATACTAATTGGTCTTCAACGAGCTTTAAGATTTTTTTTTTACTAAGAAATGCCCATCAGCTTGAGTAAGCATCTTTTAAAACCAACATCTTTATTCTATCCATTAATTTTGAAATACTAATGTTTAATAGAAGTACGTACAAATAAACGTATTCATCAAACCATATGAATAGTGGTATACTTTTTATAAAATTTTAACATGTAATTTAGATACTACATTACAATACATATTTATGTAAATTATATAAGTATGGGATGAAAGGAGAAATTCTATGAATCACCTTTTAACTTTACGAAAACCTGAATTTCAAATCGAATTTTGAGTTTTAGTCATTGAAAAGTGAAGCAGTTGAGTAGTAATATATTCAGTAGTACACACAAGGGTAGAATTGCACTGTTTTTAGGTCAACATTTGTGCAAGGAAGTGGATCTATTAGCAATCTAGCTTAAACGCCTTGTTTTTAACGATTTAGTAGAAGATGGGTGCCTCTCCCCCCCTCCCTTCCGAGTCTCCCTATTCGACACAGTTTATTTATATTCATAATATGATTATATTATTTATTACATATTAATAAATTATTTACCTGACATTCTTATTCTATATGAAATTAAATTAAATTAAAATTTATTTTAAATGTTGAATATAATTGTGATACCGTGGATTGGCAACACTGAGAAAAACCATTGTTATTAGCGGTCGGCAGTAGATAAGTTGGGGCTGTTATAGTAAGTAGTTTATTGTTTATCTTGTAATTAATATTTGTTTACGTATAGTTTTCTTCTTGAATAACGATCCTTGTCTTTGTTCATTTTCATCTTGAATAAGAATCATTTCAATATTTCTACTTACTAATTTAAAAAAAAATTAGTATGATTTTATATTACTCAACTTTTAGCCTTAAGTAATATGTATAATATTAGAAGATGGCTCACATAGTTATTGAAAAAATATATATCCAACCAACATTATCTGTTTTTTTATATGTTGAGTCAAATAGATTTTAACTCAAGTATCAATATTCCAAGGCGAGCATAAATTTGGATTACACAGGTCTGCAAGTAAAAAACTGCATTGGTATTTTATATATTTTCTTATAGATTTTGATGTCCTAAAACCGAAAAAAATATTTTTAAAATTCCATCACATCAATTTTTTTACAATACTAATTTTTATATTTTTATTTTGTGTAAAATTCTGATTTAGTTAAAATTTTGTATTTTATTTTTTAAGCTTCAAATTTAATTAAAATTAAGATTTCTTACCCTAATTTTAATAGTATATTTAACTGGGAATAAAGAAAGAAAATAATGGACGTACATAAAGTTTACATAAACGTAAATAAAGTGTGCATAAAGTTGTGTATAAATTTAAATAAGACAACTACTGGTTGATAGGTTTTGATAAATATTATGCTGTGTAATTGTTGTAATAAATAGTTGATTTTTCTCATTATTGTGTTCTTATTTTGCAAAAAAACTACGTGGTGGAGAGTAATAGACGTTATTTTTGAAATCAGCGTAATTTAAAACATATAATTCAGCAACAATATCTCATGCAGCTGAAAAGATTTTATTTTTTGCAGACCTGTGTCATTTCAAAAATTTTAACTATCGATGTAATAAAAAAATATTGAAATAATAAATAAAATAAAGAAATACTGTAACTCGGAGTGGCGTGAACCTACCGAAAAAAAAAATATTTTATTTATAAATTTAAATTATTATAAATTTAAATTATACCTAACTCTCTTTCTAAATGTTAGACATCATCCAAAAACTTTACGAATGATCGCAGCACTATCTTTTCGTGTTGAGACAAGTTTGTTTCTATAGCTTCGGTTCAAATGCTGAAATGAATTATCTTAGGAACGATTAAGTATATTAGTATACGGTACCTGTTCCGCAGGTTGTCGCTTCGAGTTGAGTTAAAACAAGTTATAACTGTTTATTCGTTTCATTTTTAATATTTTCCAAAAATGGAAGTTATTGTGAGCTTTTTTATGAAAAAGAGAATTATAGGTAATGATTGATTTCGGTAATTATTTCATCAAAAGATAAAAGTTTCAACTAACATTTGAAGTAAAGATGATATATGTTAGTTGAACGTTCATTTCTGGATAAACTGATTACCGAAGCGTACACACATTTACACGTTAACTATACACGATAACTTTTCATTCGTTCCGTGTGCTTATAAATATATATATTTTTTAAGTACACATTAGTTTATTTGACGGTTTTTATAATTACATAATGCTGATGTCTCCGTATAATCTATTATTTGGGAAAGTATTAAGTAAACTTCTTGTGATTTAGCGATAACCTATTCACCCCTGACTCCATTCATGTAACCAGTGGTCACTTGCTTCACGGGCATAATTTACGATGTATATTCGTGTTTGTAATCGCCAGGCGTATCTTGGGCAATTCATTCATATGTCTCTCATCGGAGATTCGATAATACGTTTTTCTAGGAAGTTCCAAAACAGGGAAACTTAAATAAAAGTAAAATAAAAAGGAGCGACCTGTGGTGTAGTGGTTAGCATAAGTCCTACGGAAAGGACGTATGGTGTATGGTGACAGGTGATAAGTGGCGTTATATGAATAAAACAAACTAAAATAAGAATAATTTATTTATTATTTAATTTATTAGATTGCAAGATTTTACTCGACGCATTAGATCTTACATCATATAGAACCTATTTAGTTATTAAAAACCAATTTTGTTTATTTAACGTCACTTATACTGCTATAGCTAATCGGACAATGCTAAATTGGTAGTCATAAATTTTGTCTATCCAGGTATAATTGGGATAGAGATCTTTGCCACCAATTTAAGTTTAAGAGTTTTTTTTTATTGTTTATTTATTGATATTTACAACTGTATTACAATAATACAAGTATATAGGCTAATTGATACATAATAACATGAGATAATGATAAGTAGAGAAACTACTCATTGGTGAAATCACAAGTTTAACTAAGAAGGTCACGTGGCCATCTTCTTTTCAGACGGCTCGGAGGATTGTCGGGTATTGAAGAGGAAGCTAGGTTAGAAACTAGAGGGTTTGAGTGGAAATGAAGTTTGTTATGAAAGGATGATAGCAGGCTCGGGCCAAATCAGCAACAAATGGATCATTAAGGTCGTTATGGATGACTTTATTCTTTAAAAAATAAGAAGCATTGAGGACTTTACGAAGGATTTTGGATTGTAGGGATTGGATACGAGAGGAATTCGATGGCTTAGTGGAGCCCTAAAGCTCTACTCCGTAAGTATGATGGTCATTTAGATGAGTCTTTTGTAGTTAATTGGGAGCTTAGAGCATTTGTTTAGTAAGTGTTGAAGTAGCCTGAAACGTCGAGCGGTATCTTGTCTTTTCAGTCCTGTATGAGGTTTCCAGGTTAATCGCTTGTCGAGATGCAACCCTAAGTATCGGATCTGTTCTACAGGCACGAGTGGGATATTATTAAAGGATACTGAAGGGCAGGAAGTCATTAGTTTACTACGTAATGTAAAAGTGATTTGATGCGATTTTTGAGAATTTATTTTAATTCTCAAGTTTTGGCACCATTGTTCAAGATCAGTGATATGGGATTGGAGGTTTTGGGGTGCAATAACTGGATTGGTGTTGACTGATAATACACATGTATCATCAGCATACGTGGTAAGGATAGTTTTAGGATGAGTTGGGGTGTCAGCTGTATAAACTGTAATTAGTTTCCTTTTTAGTATTCTCGAAAAGACTAACAATTTTATTAATGGCTTTATTGTAACTATTGCTTACATTATATAGATTAAAGAACCGACTTACACATAGCGTTTAGGTCATATTATCATATTTTAGATGATTACACTTCGAAGTGTTTGCTGAAACGTTTATTTCTTGATGGAATGATTACCGAAACATACAGACTTCGCATAACCACTCTTTTTTCATACTAAAATTCACGATTATTTTTATATTACAGAATATTAAAAAAAGAAACGCGTGAAAAGTTAAAACTTCTTGTGACTCAACTCTTAGTGACAAACTGCGGAACTGATACTATATTTTGCAATAATTCAGTTATTAAAAAAAAAATTAAAATAACTATAAAAATTAATTGTTATCCAGTGTTCCTTACATCTTTTTTTTTTAATAACAGTTGTTACTAAGTAAAATAATCGTGTTATATAAGGTAGGATGTTCCAAGTCTGGTATTTTGTAACCATTGAGGTTTTTACGACATACATTAAATCAAAACAATTTAATCTAGGTTAATAAGATGATTCGGCAGCCCACCTAGTATTTCGTTTGATGGCAGGAGTCCCATGACTGTGCAACGCGTACCACTGTCTGTGCTCAAGGTGGTACGTAACAAGCAAATGGAATAATGTGAGTGCAGTATAAAATCATAAGTTTATCAAGTTTAATTAGCGATAAAAATTATAATTATTATACAAAATATGTATAAATTCGATGTACAATTATTAAAACTGATTTAGGTAGACTACCGTAAAAAATGCGTGTTAAGTCAGTGTGGAGAAGACTTGAGAATCACGACTGATGTTGTATTATATATTGTTATTATTATATTTTTTTACTAATTAAAATTATCACATAAACATAAAAATAAGTGTTTTGTTTTTTAATGTACAAACAATTTAATAAATTAAATGCCGGATTCAGCATTTACAAAATCTTTATTTCTTCATTAAATCTATTACTAAACCAGACGTAAACAAAAAATCTTTTCTTTTCGGAATGTTTTTTGACATTTTCACTAGTAATAACAATTAGCTTTATAATTAAAAAAAAAATCAAAACCATCTAAGTAAATAAATTATCATATAATCTATTATTTACATTATATGCATTTAAAAAATCTAAAATATCGTCTTATTTTGAAAAAATAAATAAATGGTTTGTAAAAAATCACAAATCTTATTTGATCATTTTTTATATGAACAAATAATATATTATAAAACGTTGTTCGGGTAAAAAAAAAAAAACTGGATTTAAAACTGAAGAAAAGAAAAAAACAAATATTTTTCAAGCATTGATATTTTTATAACGATACTATGTTAATTATTTTTGTATACTTATCAATTATAAATGCACACAATAACATATACTTAAGTTAGTAAATATGGAAGACCTGTGGTCAAGTGGTTAACATAACCACCTACTATGCCCAAGATGGCGGGTTCGTAGGGCGGCAAGTTGCACCAGGATTTTTTAAAGGGATTAAAAAATTCTTGATTATGCCGTCCTTCGGAAGGGACGTTAAACGAGGGTCCCGAGCCTGTACGATGTCAGGTACTCGTTAAAGATTCCTGTCCTAATTAAACCTGGATAGGCAAAATTTAGAGCTCCCGATTAGCCATAGCTGCATAAACTGACGTTAAATAAACAAGCAGTTAGTAAATATTATTATCTGTAGAACCACCGTTTATTTATTTATGAAAGAGCTATTTTTTTTAACTCTTTCGAGTTTTAAACTTTAAAACCTCTCAAACTGAATGTCAATAGAACTATGTAATTCTTTCCCTGATTATCTTGGCTGCTTTTTACATTTGCTCAACAAAGCTATCTGCTATGGGATGTAAATTAGGTCTCAAAAAGAGCCCTGCTTTCTTGGGATATCTCAGAATTACTTTAGACAACTTACGAAACTTACTGAACTACAAAAAACTAGCAAAGTTTAAAAGGATCACCTAAGGTCATAGTTGGAAGGTTAAGTCGGGTACCACTGAGCACTGAAGCACTACCGATGAGATGAATGGTTGCGCATGGCAGTAACTTTCAACTACTATCCATTCACAAGGAATTCAGAAGAAAAGCATGGATCGCGATTGTGGTGTATTTTTTTATATATTTTTTTTATAAAAGAGAAAAAACTGATGTTTGGTTATTTTACTTTCAATTTCAAAATATACGTTCCTTTCGATGTTACTTGAAACAACGAGAGGAATCGTTACAAATGATTGATCATCGGCAAGACAAATTAATGCAAGTAATTAAGACATGGGAGCGGGAGAGCTCAGTAGGTAGAGTGTAAGATCTTGGTTCAAATCCGGTTGTGACAGATAATAATTTAATCTGTTCACATTTACAGTCACCCTTTGGGACCTGCAGACACTTCTTGGACACACTCAGCCTCTATTAACTGAGGGTTGATCTCGGGTAAATGATCGTTGTCGTAGAAACAATACAGTATCTACACGTAGTGAGCCCAGGACCCGCCATGGTTTGTAGTGGTTACTGGTTAGGTTATTTAAAACACTGACCGTTTTGAAGAAAAGTTGTGAAGAAACCTTTGCACAATTTGGAAAATAGATTTAACTCAGGAAATTACTGACTATAAAATAATCTTTTAATGTAGATGATGTGCTTTACTGAATCGATTTCTACGAATTGAGTCATTGAGAATAATAATGTTTTTAATTAGCCTTAATTTTTATAGAAAATATGAATGATTTATAAATTTTCTTATTGAAACATAAGTAAAAAAGATCAAAATGTAATATTCGGTTCTAATTAACAAAGGTTGAAAGTTTGCAAAAATATAGTAATAGTATTAATGTTTATTTAACAACAGTTCAACGTAAAAGTTACCGATGTTTGAGCTATACTTACAGCACACTCTCACCATATTACTTAACTAATTTATTTGGACTCAAGTGACCTTAATCGTGTATGTTTGTTGAAATTTAGGAATAGATTTCTTTAAATATTTCATAATTTCCCTATGGATATACGACATAACTGATGACTTTTTTACTGGCTTTAAAAAATCATAATGCCAACCGCAGGGTTGCGAACCAGCGATCTTGGACCTAGAAGGTTGTAATTTAATAAGCTTTTTACACGTTATGAAATTCTGAATTTTAATTTTAATTATATTTGCATTATATATTGATTACATTTATATTTGTGAGGGAGTAGGGTAGCGTAGAGCACAGAGGTGAAGGTCCCGATTTCAAGTGCAGCTGTGACAGGTCGCCTATATAAACTGTTGACCGACAGGGATGGTCTTCCTGGGAACTGTATACCCTTTTGGGGCTCACCCAGCCTCTATGAAGTGAGTAACCTGAATGAGGGAAAAATCTGTCGCTTGAGATTATTCGGGCAAACCACTCTGCACAACTGTTCTATAAACAGCACAGTCTCTATCATGTACTGAACCTGGTTTAGGTGTATATATTTTTATCTTACTACCTATTTATAGGCATTTATTTCCCCCTACATGGGAGCAAATACATGCCTTTTTTAAATAAATAAAATACACTACTGAAATCAATTAAGGTAATGATCTCAATTAAGGTATACGGTTTAATGCTCAGTGAGTGTATTCGAGCGCGTACGTGTGAAATCCTACGTTATTTACATATCGCATACGTTAGACAAATAGTTTCTACTCATAGATACTGAGTTATTCGCACCCAATTAGGAGTTAAGGATTCGATGTGTGCCATAAAAATTATCTAATGATATGAATCAATCAGTCGTAATTGGAAATAATAAAAGAAACTATCTCAATTAGTTGAATAATGAATGCTACGTATAGAAACCTGCTTTGGGATTTTCGGAATGACCTAAATTCCGAAAGTTCTTTTCCAATCTTTTGACAGAGCCCTCCGAAGTTTCCCAATCTTAAGGACCGCATCGAATTGAGATCTGAAGTGAAGAGTATCCCGAAATTAGATCGTATGACGAAACCCTTTCCCTGTAGCCCAATTTAGAGTATTCTTCAATTTCCTCTTACAGCTTAAGTCCATTAAAATAAGATGTCTGAGTTAAAAGGTATTTATTGTCTGCGGTAAATTCGATAACAGACATTACGCACTGGACACGATTATTGAACAGGTCGTGCTTCGGTGCACATGCTTTCACGTTCTGAAATATGGTTTGTAATTATTTTTTATTATTATTGAAGTGAAAACTTGTTTAGTCGCGTTTGGCTATTTTTGGTAGGGGGTAAACTTGTGGGATCCCGTCTGCAACATGCTCGAGACTGGCGACACCTAGCGGACATCAGTTACAATTTATTTTAATCAACTAAAAAGTCGTTTAATAGTTGTACAATCGATACTATTAATAACTTAAAACATCAATAACTGGTAGAACTTTTTCGTTTCCCTTAAAATATTTTATTTGTAATAGTGAAAAGATTTGTTTTATAAAATGATTGAAAGAACAAATTTATTAATAACGTGCTGTTGAACTTAACGATGATAATAATGCTAAAAATGAAAATAAAACCTATGTAAATACAAAAACAAGGTATAAATAAAATAATTGAATTATAATTTTTATTTAATTTAAATTATTTAGGGTATGAATGTGTACATTTTATTTTTTTTTATTATTAGTATTATTATTATTATTTTTTTTTTACTTTATTTTATTATCATTTCCGCATTAATTTCTTTCTGTTACCGCATGTATATATTTATTTATTTTATTTTGTTTATATTATTGTTTTGTTATGGAATGACTGTAAGCTACACAGTACTATTACTTATTGCCCACAAGTGGCAGATTGTAATATTTCAATAAAGTGTTAATATATAAAAAAAAAAAAATTTAAATTATTGACATTTTCTTTTGAGCTTTTTTCAAAAAAGTTTTTATTAAAAAATAAACTTCTTGAAAATGTATATAATTATTGTTCGGAGTCCCAGTATATGTGGAAACATACTAATGTCAATAATTTAAATTTACAATTTTGAAATTTAAATAATTCGGAATATAATTGATTTAGAAATTTAAAAAAAGAGCTATTCCACAGTTATTCCTGAGTTTTGAGTTTTCATGGATGCTTATTTAATTATTTTTATTATTATTTTTTTTTTGTTCGTTTCCGAAACGATTGAAAAATAAATCACTGAGTATTAATTACAACAAATTATTGCCATTTTATTTAATGACATATCCCGAAAAGGCCAGTGTGTTATTCGTTACATAAGCCAGAAGTTCCGCAAGATAACAATTTGGAATTTGGAACATATTGCAGACACGAATTCGTTAATGTGCTAATTGAGCATAATAAAAAAATATATCTTTTTAAACGTCTTGAGAACTTTTTTATTAGAATGAATTTGAATTTAAATTTAAATAATATAAATTATAAATTCATTTTAACGAGGAAAAGTTTTTTTCGCTAAAACGCAAAAAAAAAAACAGTTTTATTTAGACTCTGTTTTGTTTAACATTTGTTTAGTTGCTCTTGATTATTATTTTTATTGAATTATAGTTAAAATATATTAAATTTGTGTATACAAAAATTAATTACTAAACAATTGAGGAAATGTGATTAGGATTTAATTTTGTACTTATGTACTGAATATATTTTTTTAATATAAACTTTTATATTTATATAAACTTTTATATTGTTTTTTTAAATTTGAGGATATAATTAAAATGAAAATTCAGACCTTCAGAACTTTTAAAAATTACAAATTTAATTACATACCTTCTATGTATGTGAAAGATCGCGGGTTCGCAGTCCGGCAGTTGGCCTCAGGATTTTTTAAACATAGTAAACAATTATTGGTTATACCGTCCTTCGGAAGGGACGTAAAATGGGAGTCTCAAGCCTTTGCTGCGTAAGGTACACGTTAAAGGTCCTTATCCGGATTATAAGTGTACAGGCAAAATTAGGACTACCACTGTAGCATCGTCCGATTAATCATAACAGCATTAAGTGACGTTAAATGAATAAACAAATACTCCGTATTATAGATATATTACATGTTATTACAATATTATTAATGGAATATTATTATGATTTTTCAGAGTATATAGAGGTGATTTCAGTGCTAAAAATTTTAGCAGTATCTTTTTTGGTCATTCGTCAGTCAGAGAATATTTAGGATAGTATTGTTTGGGATGCCCAACCCAAGCACTTTCCCTATTAGCACTGCATAAACAAATATCTCAAATCTTTGGGATGTATATCTGAAAAGTTCAATATGAGTTAATGTAAATTCTGACGGTAATTTTTTTTTCATCCTAAAAATTTAGGATAGTATTGGAGCTTAATTGTTAAAGGAGTTGCCCATACCTCGCGGTAGTTTCGCGGAAAACTGCTTTCTGCATTTGATCCAGAATATTATAATTAAGGTCTAATTAATTATTTTATGCTGTTTAAGACCACCTTGTGGAAGTTATCATTTGCCGGTACTCCTATTTCAATTATATTCACACATTTTCTTCTTTTAGAATCAGCAAACTATCAGGCTTGTTGCGAGGAATCGTGTGATCAGTTATGATAGCTTGGTCCCAATAAATCTTGTCGTGCCCTTTATCAATTATTGTTTGAGGGTTGTAACTGTAATGAGGATAGATCTTGTCAACAGTATTAAATTTCATGGCCAATTATTGGTGTAAAATTTTTGTCACATTGTTATGTTTCAGCAAATACTCCTCGCTAGCAAGAACCTGACACCCGGATGCAGTAGGCTGTATTGATTTTGTGACTGTTTTGCACAGTCGACACATATCAGAAATTGCTTCTCCACATATACAGGGCCTAAAGATCTTCGAAGCAATCACCTGGTCCTGAATGGCTAGAACAAAACCTTCAGTTTCAGGAAATAATGTCCCCCTTTGTAGCCACATTACTGAAGCTTCTTTGTCAATCCCTTCTGCCGTCAGACTAAGATAAAACCTTCCGTGGAGCTCTTTAGATTTCCACTCATCAAGAAGGTATTCTTGATTTTCAGGTGAGGAAAAGTTCTCACTTCTTAAGTTCAGAGAAGTGTATTTGTGGTCCAATGTCACAGAGTCATTGCTCCTAAAATAGTTACGAAGTTGTTCTTCTTCTCGCCGGCATGCTTTTAGCAAGTTCTATAAACTTCCCCCTCCTAATTTCCGTGGAAGATAGATCCTTACTGATGATTTACTGATGTCTGACGATTTAGGATGTCGTTTTCTCGATTGTACTTGAATCCATAGCATCTGGGCCTGTATCAGTCCATTTTATAACTCCAAATGAGTAAGGCAATGCTGGTATCGCCCAGGTATTCAGTGCTTTTATGATATTTTCCCCCGAAAGGTATGTTCCGAGCACAGTCTTTACACGCTGTTTTAATTTATCCTGGAATAGCTTTTTTATGTCCTTAAATTCCATAAGCTGGTGTATTCCTAGGCATTTGTATGAGTCATTTTTGTTGAGGCTATTAATTACTGAATTATTTGATAATTCCAAATTACTTGGCTCTTTTATTTCGCCTTTCTTTATATCTAATACAGCACATTTGTCTACTCCCATCTTCATGTGAATATCTTCACTGAAGACTCTTACTATTTAAGAAGTTTTCTCAAATCGTTCTCATTCTTGGCATATAATTTGGCATCGCACATGAACAGAATGGAAAATAATTGTTTCCTGGGACAAATTATAACCTTTGCCTGATGAATTTAGAAAGAAGCTTAAAGGGTTGAACGCTAAGCAGAACCCAAGAGGACTCAGAGAAAATTCCTCTACTTATAGATATTTCTTTGTTGGATAATGGTGCTTTACTACCAAGCAATTCAAGCGACACTTTCCGAAGCTTCATTAGGCGCTCCAACAGACCAATTATGGTTTTGTATACCCTATTAATACTATTATTGTAATCAGGATTATTATCATATTATTAACGACCCATTACTTAACCGTTTTAATTATAAAACTTATAATATATATACAAATATAAATAAAAATTATAAAACGGGGCAGCATTCGGGAATAGTCGGTAATCGGAAGACCTTATGAAACTCTTAGGCCAAATGATTTGTATTCGTGCTAATTGGACTGTAACTGGTCCGACATTAATTAAAATTTATGTAGAATTACATTACGTGAAGTGATTACCAAGTATAAATAATTTATAAAAGAAATATTATAAGCCGGAAATTTACGTATCCGTATTTACAATCCTGATTATGATTTAATTGCTTAAATTAATATACAATTAGATACGAATTATGAATAAAGTGTTTACCACGTTTTTTAATTTTTATAAGTATTCACTTGTGATCATAATATAGGTAAAGTACCAACTTCTTACAAATCAAAAAAAAAATCTGCCTAAGCTACTTTAAATTATGCGCCTATTTAAATTAAATAAACTGATTTATTTGTTAGTTGTTATTTGTCTTATTCAAGAACTGAGCTCTACAACTAAATATTTCCTTCAATTAATTTCTAAGGTTAATAGCAGTATGCATTCTAAAATATCATTTGCTATATAATAAAAAATAAAAAAACTTGTACCAATACAACTCATGAATGGTCTAGGATTCAGAACATGGTAGAGAATGTACTGTTTCTAAGCCAACAGTTGTGCAGGGAAGTTATTTGGTCGGGCTCAGATTCAACCGCTGGATTTTCCCTCCATTTAGGGTACCAGATTTATAGAAGCTGCGTGAGTCCTAGGGATCTGTAGATCTCATTGTGCCCATTTGTTGTTGTTAACATATTAGATAATTTCTCTGCCACTTCCTGATTTTCGGCCCGGGGCCTTCAATACAGCAACTAAGTGCTCTATATACTCTGCTAAACCGCTCCCTTGCTATTTTATTTGTATACATAAAATATGTGAACATAAATATAAACATATTATTTCTCTACATTTTCTTGTTTAAGATGTACCTACTGCAAATAGGTAACAACTACATCCCGCGGTCTCATAATGTGATCATACTTATTAGGAACACATCGTGTTGTCTCAAGTTGCTTACGAGGGTATGAAGTTGTCATGACAACGGGACGTACTTAATTAGGAGTACTTTTTTAAATCAATTTACCTCTGGTTACTGATGGCTTTTTATACGCTGTAGTGTGATGGTATACATTCTAAAGTCCTTCTGTCCATATCTAAGGCAATAAAATGTTTTTCAGATCAGCTTGGTAGTGTTTGGAATTTTAGCCAACTATTACATATAACAAGTATCCAACTACTCAGGATTTTATTTTCAGTTTTATTATTTTAATATTCTTGTTCAGTTATATTATTTTATTGGAATTGTATCTGAGCTTAATTATTATTAAATATTATAATAAGAAATTCAAGTTTTTTCCTAATGACATATCGTAAATATCCCTACAGTAAATCCGGCTAACGAGATATATTTATACAAAAATTCTCCCCCAAAACTGTAAAACATAAAAAACCTACTCTTATTGCAAACCTGAAGACAGCCTTCTCATCCACAGTAGCTGAAGTGTTTGATTAATAATTAACAGGTTAATTGATTTAATTAATTAATTGAATTTAAGTTGATCATGAGTTTAAAATATAAAATGAACTTTTAAATGTTTATTAATATCGGTATCCAAAATCGTTGTACAATTTTTTTGTTATATTAATTTTATATAGCACATATTGATTTATACAATTTATATAAATTAATATTTCATTAAACAAAGAATAAAGTTAATTTTATTATGTACAATCGTTTGTGTCATTAGTTGTCTATGTTATATTTGATCTTTGAATACAATCGATGATTATATGATGCACAATATATGTACTATTTTTATAAGCATTTATCAATAATTCTTAATAGGTAATAAAATAAATGAATGAACAAACAAACTAATTAAAACAACTTCATTATCGATGCTCAGTCACGAGGTGATCCTGACTAAACAACAAATATGTACCTTGTTTGATTTTTAATTTAAATTAAAGTTTAATTGTTTGCACTGTGATTAATAAATAATATATCATTAGCTTTCATTTATCGTGTTTTCCAATATAAATTATTAGGAAAATAATTTGTAAACAAATATAAATACTTTGAAAAATGGGTTATTTTTGTATTTTATTTTTAAAAAATAGAGAAAAATATATACCAACTTTATATACAAAAATATAATATTATATATTATATGTTTTTTAGTATTTATAATAAAAAAATAACGATGGGTTTGAGTTATAAGTAGTATAAAACATAATAATGATTTGTAAACAAATACAAATGCTTTGACAAATGGCTTGTATAATCTTTAATTTTTACAAAACTTTAGAAAAATATGCACAACTAAATATTATATATATTTACTTTAACTTTATATATATATTGTTTGATTTTTTTTTTAATCTAGCACTCTTTATTTTTTTTAAAGCTGAAAAGTTATTTTACTAGACACCATAAAAAAAAAAAAATCACCGATGGTTCAGAGACGTAATAGTGGTTCGAAACCAAATATAAATGCTTTGAAAAATGTTTAGTTTTAACTTAAAGAGTAAAGTAGATATCACTTTATATTATTGATTTTATTTTATATTTATATTGCCTAATGTTGTTAATCTACCACTCTTTATTTACTTTTTCGTAAAGTCCGTTATTTATTTTATTATATTTATTAAAACGATCGGTAAGACATATAACTTTTATAATCTTTTACAATGATGTATATATATATATATATATATATATATATATATATATATATATATATTTATTATTTGTTTCTATAAAAAAAGAGAAAAATATATACTACTCGTTATATTTTATATTTATTCCATCTAATTAATGTTGCTGGTCTAGTGTTCTGTCAATAGGTTTTCTTAAAGTCGAAATTTATTTGATTAGATGTTTTAAAAAAATGGTAGAAATATAATTATTACAGTATATTATAATGATAGTAATTAAAATAAACAATAAAAATACGTAAAGACTTGCCTGCAAGAAGGAGTAGAAAGGAGAACATGGTTGAGACTGAACTGGGCAACAAACCCCCACCGACTGATTCTTGTTTACCAAACTCAGTTCCTCCTGAGGTCAGAGTCTCTGCCGTTCCTTGAGGAATTAGTATTGCTACTCCACTATATCCTGGCTCAGGACCATCCCGGAAACTCTTTATGTTCCTTGATATTCAGGAATATATAACAGGATAATCGGGGAAACAGAGTGGGGCGAAAAAATATAGGGGATTCCACACAAGTTCCATGACGATACATAATCTTAGCAACTTGGTCCCAGAATAAAGTTTCTTTCTTCAAAAATTATTTTGAGTTAAGCCTTCAGAAGCAATTGGTTGAGGATTTTTATTTCAGGAACGACATATCTGATCCAATTCCAACATATTTTTTCAATCAAGTCATATTTTGGATTATATCATGTTTGAACTTGAAGTTTTATTTGAATAATGGTGTAAGTTCAAATAAAAAAAGTTTCAAACTTTTAAAGATTTTTAATGAGAGTTTCGATACCATCTTTACAAAAGTTTATTATAATCATTCTATTAGCTTTACTAATACCAAAAAAAAATTTTTTAAACTCACATGGAACTTTCAAATACCTCTATTGAAGAATTAGTTTTTTTGAATCATGACATTGTTCTTTTGAACGAGCGATATAATATAATTATCAGACATAATTTTCTTTTCTTACAACAATATTATTTATTTATATGTAAAAACTTACTTTTGGTTTTTATTTACTTAAGTAAAACCCTTTTGACTATTATTACGCAGCCTCTTGGTCAGAAATATATCCTACTATTATTGTACACAATTATTATTTTTAAGTGACATGGTCTAATGGGTCTGTATTATTGGCAATGTGTGGGTTTCCGATAAACTGGTCTTCGGATTTGCGGAACATTGATTGGTATCCGTTCCGCAGGTTGTCGCTTCGAGTTGAGTTACAAGTTTTAACTGTTTATTCGTTTCATTTTTAATATTTTATTAAAATACAAGTTATCGTGACCTGTGGTACCTGAATTGTGGGTAATGAGTAGATTTTGGTAATAATTTCATCAATAAATATAAGTTTCAACTAACATTACGAAGTATAGATATGTATTGTAAAGGAGATAGTTGGGGGGTGCAGTCAAAAAGAACACTGAATAAGTAATAAACTTATAATTATGTGCCCTACAGTGTAGGTCGAAACGTCGGCACATAATTATAAGTTTATTACTAAAAAAAATTTTTAATATTACTATTTTCATCTCATATATAGATATGTATGTTTGTTGAAATGTTCATTTCTCGATGAAATGATAACCGAACACACATTTCCTATAATTACACTATTTTTTCCATACTAAATGATAATTTGTATTTTTGGAAAATAATAAAAGGGAAACGAATGAAGAATTAAAACTTGTGACTCAAATCGAAGCGACAGCCTGCGGAATTATTACCACTGTGTCTATTGTAAATTTATGGATCATTATATGAGGTTTCGTTTAATATCACTTTATGGTTAATCAGACGATGCTTCAACTGGGGGTGACTCTGAAGATTGTTTATTCTGACCCCTAACTTCTTTTGTCACCATTTTCCCCTGACCAAAACTATGTATATTTTATTTTTCCCTTCCTAGTCAACGCACTTAGTTACTCGGTTTCCTAATCTTCCGGGAGTGACTTTTTGATGGCTTGATGGATTTCCCAACAGCTTCTAGCCCAATTTCCTCGCTAAGATTGGTCAGCCATCAACTACTTCGGTAACTGACTAGTTTCTAAGTGGCACGTGGTGAAGATATCTGCACTCTCTGGGACTTGTGTGACCTTTTCGCACCTCTAATGAACAGATAGGCTCTACAAATTGATATTTAATTAATTCAATATAAAAGTTCCGGATCGATATCTTAAATTATATTGTATAGCGTTAGAGATATTAATCTGAAGACCTTATGACAGGGTGAAAGGTGTCTTTCATCATAATTTTTGGTTCATGTGGATATCTCAACTCAAAACTGTGGAGCTCTCAGGCCGAATTCATACTGAAGCTATATAAGATTAGCGATATTTCGTAAGGAATATGATTCGACGATTTATTGCTATTAAAATATTTTGTACACCAAGAAAAACAAAACACTTTATTATCCGTACATGGAAATGGAATAGTTCCAGAAACACTCGTGAGCTTTCATTAGATTAATGAATGTAATTATCGAATTGTCTCTCTTCTTTTCGTCTATTGACAGCAAGAATTATCGTACGATACAAACTGCTGAGGAGACCAATAAGCTGCACTTCGAGAGATGTGTCACTTGCTATATGTTGAACGGGTATGAACCTTTTTGTCTGTGCGTAACGCATATCGTATATCGCTTACGATATATCGCTATATGAACGCGGCCTTACGATTGTAAAGTTATGGGAACGCCAGAAACATAATGTTCATTCGATTTCCAGTCAGGTAGAACCCGTCCGGTTGGTTTTTGAATGAATTTTTCGTAATTCTCATTGGCAAAGGGGGCCAGAAGTTTCAAAACTAACACATAAAAAGATCACACGTTTCAGTTTGGATCTGAAGGTTTTATAATTTCATTAAAATTTATTTCAATTTGAGATGACTCAATTTATCTCTACTCCGTTAATAGGTAACGAGAAATAAGAATAAAAGAAATATCATGAAAACCGAGAGATTTTTAGTAATGGATAGTCATTAGATTCTCACCGCTATAATAAACAAAAATATGTATTAACGTTATAGATCTTATTACAACAATTTTGTTATTAGAAAATATAAATTAAACAATTTGTACTTTTTCTATGACAAAATGGCATTTGAACTGTTCAACAAGCACCACTTTGTTTCTAAATAAATCCTTTAATGGTACATTATTAACTAATTTCTTAATAATAATCCTTTTAATAATGCTTAATAATAAACAATTATTACAAATACAGATTGCACATTATACAGAGAGCGGAGTGGCTCAGTGGTAGAGCGCTGAGTTGCCGTGTTCCCTGGTTCTAATGCGATTGTGGCAGATAATTTATCGGGGCGCGAGGGGGAGACTCTCCTAGGGTTCATCCGGCCTATAAAAGTACCTTAATTAGGGGAAAAACCTGGTGATTTAGCGTACTCTTGTACAAATCTTGCACAACCAATGTCCTTGAAACATTACAGTGTCTACCACATACTGAACACTAGACCCTTCATGGGTTGTAGTACATGTTTTATGTATATACATATATTTTTTATACACGCACATTTTTGAGATAACATGAACAGGAATAATACAACATTAAACATATACATTATATTATATAACATATTATAAATATATAATCATTTAAGGACATCATCTGTGACGGTCAAACCACCTAAACAATGCCCTGTTCGTAAATCTCATGACTTGCATTATATCAAATATGTTTGTGAAATATTTCATGTTAAGGATGTTACCTAATATTAACAATGTTACATTTTGCTCCTGATTTTCAAACTTACGAAAACGTCCAGTTATATTATTTTTTCATTTCATCAGTTATATTCGATCTATATATGAAAAATAATAGGGGCGAAGTGACCAAGCGTGTTGATCCGCTTTTAATAACATAAACAACATCTAGAATGATATAATAAGTACTTGGATGTGTTACCGCCCATGATAGGAAACCACGCATCCCGAGATCTAGTCTATTATCTTCTCTGTATCACTCCCCCTCCCTGGAATAAATAAGGCCCTTCGTACTGTAAGATACAACAAACACCAATCGGCAGTAAGATATGTAATTCTTTCAGGATGTCAAATATTATGCTGTATCCGGAAAGGTATAACCCCTAGGTTTTGATTAGGTTTTAAAATTACATTATAATAGACTGACAATTATTATTATATATGGGTGATTCTGTTCTAACTTATTTGATTAAAAAATTTAAATTCTATAATTAATTTTTAATGTATATAATTACTCTATTTTATTGTAAAAATGAAAATCCTGCAGGATACATTCGCTACAACTTCAAAATATCAAGAATGATGATAAAATATTCCATGCCACGGGACTGACTTATTCATATACGATAATGAAATTCGGTAGAATATAGTACATTCCTCAGAAAAATTATTTACGGAGGGAGCAGAGTGGCTCAATGGTAGAGTACTGAATTGCCATGCCGATAATCCTGTTTCAAATCCCGCTGCTAGCATGACTTTTATTTAGTCTGCTAGCAGGCAGAGATGGATCATATAGGATCGATGATCCTCCTGGTGTTCACCCAGCCTCTATAAAGTGGGTACCCAAAATAAGGGGTAATATCTGGCGGTTGAGCGAGACCTAGGACCTAGGTTGTTCTTGAAGCAATACAGTCTCTACCATGAACTGAATCCAAGATCCGTTCACGGGTTGTAGTGGTACATATATATTTTTTTTATTTATGAATCGAACAAAAAGATGTATGAAATTATTAGTTTAGAATATTAATTGCGGAAAAAAAAGAATTAATAGGAATTGGCATAACATGATACTGACATTTAAGTGATAAACTGTAAGTTTTATCAGGATTGCAAGTTTTATTATACAAAAGAGGAGGTGAAATATGTTCATGACGATCATACTGATACAAAAAATTTAATAATAGATTGTTTGTGGATGTTCAGTGAGAGCAAACATTTAGGGCATTAATAAATACAAGAATGGAATAGCTCGTATAGCTTTGAGCATATATTAAAAGAAAACAGACACCTAGATGAGCTAATGGAATTGATCTGTACGAACGTTGGGAGAGACAACAAGTGGGACGGATATGTGTAAGATCCCGTAGAGTTACAGGAGCAAACTAGTAATTAATGTCGCAGAAGAGTGTAGGCTACAAACATTACAACAACTCATAGTAATAATAATATTAGGTGTAGTTGCCTCAATAATACAAAGCTATAATTATTGTAAGCCGTTCAGGTGGTTCGTGATCCATAGAGTTCAGGGTAACTCAACCGAACTCAGTTCGGCCAGGACTGTATTGAGCATTATCGTATTGTAGTGAAAATTGAATGAATGAATTAATTAAGCCTTTATTATAAAGAGGAACATAAACAAAATAAAATGGTTTACAAAAAAATACTAATGTTTACAAAATACATATGTATTTGCTCTTTATAGGCCTTCCCTTATGGGAGTAAGGTCTAACTTCCCGGAGTGACCAGCTCTATTGGGAAGTGAAGTTCGACATTAATTCCTACCACTTAACTTTATTCAACATAAATGTTAATTAAATTAAATTTAACATATATATTTCTAAATTATCAATAATTAGTTTTCAGATATTGATATATTCAACATTCATATTTACAAATACTACCTCAACCTGACAACCCCGCTTCGCTAACCTCAACCAAGCATAAGGTCGAAACAACAATTAGAAGCTATACAGGGAACCTACTCTGAAATGCTAGCAGAGAGAAAAAATGGGAGTGCCTCGCACATGAGCAGCTCCCCGAGATCTTCCGAGAGGCGAAGCTGTTGCGAGGTTGAGACTCATCACAGGCCATGATTACCTCCAGGCACATCTGTACAGAATGGCTATCGCAGAATCCGATAATTGCTACATTTGTCTTCCTGGTGTAATGGACGGTGAACACTTACGGCATTGCAGTAGTCTTGAGGATATTCCACACAATGATGACGATGCATGTCTTTATTGGGAGGCTAAGCGGCGTATAAATAAAATAAATATTTACAAATTATCAATAATTAATAATTAAATATAAGATATCTAACATTGATATTCACATATTTGGTTAAATTAAATTAACCATATATATTTCTAAATTATCAATAATTAGTTTTCAGATATTGATATATTCAACATTCATATTTATAAATTATCAATAATTAATAATTAAATATAAGATATCTAACATTGATATTCACATATTTGGTTAAATTAAATTAACCATATATATTTCTAAATTATCAATAATTAGTTTTCAGATATTGATATATTCAACATTCATATTTATAAATTATCAATAATTAATAATTAAATATAAGATATCTAATATTATCAGCCACATATTCATTGGGTAGTGAAAATTAATAATAGCCTAATTAAAATATAAATGTTAACAATAAAATCATCTATATTAAAAATTTAAAAAGGTAATTTGTTATTTATTTACAAAAAGGTTATTTCTTATTATATACGATTCGGAAACTTGAGTCATAGCGAAAGCCAATGAGAAAATGCTGCTAATATTTCAAAGGAAGATATTACGGCGAATATATCTGCAGGCCTAGTGAGTAAGAAGTTAAATCTAATTTTGTCCTGAGAGAGTTAACTGTATTGAGGTAAATCGTGTCGTTATCAGTTAAAAGTTATCGGTCGTTAAAAGTTATGGCTTAAATGGGGTTGTAATATAAGTAATAACTTCTTTTCGAGCCAATGTTTGAAAGCCTGACTCGAAAATTGGGTTTGAACTGTGGTTGCTAATTTCATAATTAATTATCTTTTAGTTATAAATAAAGTTATCAGTCCCGAAGATTATTGTTTCTTGCTGAGTCGCAACAAGTTTTAACTTTTCATTCGTAAAGCAAAAATACAAATAATTGTAAGCTCTAGTATGGAAAAAAAAGAATGTAATTATAGGAAATGCGTATATTTCATCATGAAATGAACGTTTCAACATATATCGATGCTTATAAAATGCTTTGTGCTGAATGACTGACTGACTGAATGACGGATCAACCGCTGATCGTAGGGACCTGAAACTTGGAGGGGGTGTTCTTTGTATGACGTAGGCATCCGATAAGAAATGATTTTCCGAAATTGAACCTCTAAGGGGGTGAAAAAGGGGGGAAAAGTTTGTAGCATACATAGCAAGCATTGCTCACGCGTTTCTTACTCACAAAATCTAAATATTTTCGCTGAACAAAAACAAATCATACCAACATACAACATACAAAGTAATCCTTATCAATAAATTCAATAACATTACATACTAATCCTTTACTGACACGAACAACAGTAAACTTCTGTCCGTACCGTTTGTTAATCAGTATTAATATATGTTTCACGGCTGTGCTGAACCGTCTGTGATGATATTTGATGTGGATAATCTCAAGCCTGGGGAAGGACATAGGCTACTTTTTATCAACACACCAAACAGGCGAAGTTTATATAAAACTGTAACCTGATTGACTAACACACACAACGGTCAAAGCAAAGCCGAATCCACTGAATTTAGCATCTTGAAATACGCAGATAGGTTCGTTGTATAGCTTAAATGAGCACTAAGAAAAGAATTTGGATAATTCCACCCCCATTGGTTTCCCCGTTACTATAATAAGGGTTCAAAGATTGTATGGAATCCGTCAGTTTTGAAGTTAGACATCTGAAATTTCGGATGTACGAGTAGCATATAGTTAAACAAAATTAAATTATGTATTTAAAATGATCTGTCACGAATCTTTATGCGGCATACCAAATTCAAAAGCATATATATATATATATATAATCAATACTTCAAAATCTTGGTTCATTTCTTGATGTAATGATAACCGGAATATTCACATTTCCCAATAACTATACTGTTTTTTCCATACTAAAACTCAGCATTATTGGTATTTTTCAAGAATATGAAAAAGGATACGAATAATAAAAAGTAAAAACTTGTTGTAGCCCAATTCGAAGCGACAACCTGCGGAACTGATACCTAAATAAATAACTTAATTGATTATTACTTTTCGATTTTTGCCGTCAATATTCCCTCTTAATTATGTTGGTAACTGAAAACTATATGTCAGTATTATACCATGGTTCTGTTTAGCCTAACCAATGATACGGTATGGCGCCCCAACACTTGATAAACATTACGTACATTAACATGCTCATTGGGCATTCAAAAGACTGGCACCGTACCCTTCACCTCGACGGTACGAGATAGCAGAGGCCAGTCCACCGACCAAGACCTCAATGACTTCCTTCTTGGCACCTTTCCGACTCTATAATACACAAGTTATCTACGTGTACTGACTGATCCGTCCTTAAGCTCCCTATCGATAATAATTGATATAGTATATTTTGCTATTACAATAAGTATTTTTGTTTTATGAAAAAATAGAATTGAATCATTTTAATATGCTTTCATTATCTTCACTTATGTGTATGTAACGGAATTTTTAACTCGATTTTGGGCAAATTTAAAACATCGAATTAAATTGAAACTTTGCACGTTTCTCAAGAACCGACCACAATATAATAAAATTTTGATAATAATGTTAATTTCATTTAAGAACACTTATTGAGCTACTAATTTATAGTTTATAGTTTTTAGGATTAGGCATGAGAATAAACCATTCATCATGCTCTGACTTCATAATTCTTATGCTACACTGCATAGAAAAAACATTTACATGCAGGTACTTTTTTCAAGGGCAACAGTTGATCAGGGAGGTGATTTGTCCGAGATAATGCTCAACCAACATTTTTCCAAAATTAAGGGTACCCATTTTATAGTGAACCCCAGTAGGATCTGCAGGCCCTACAGGGCCCATTTGTGGCAATTAATAGGTTAAATAACTATTCATTTGCTAATTAATAAGTAATTAATCACATATTTACTAATTATTAAGTTATTAATTATTTTATTTGTAATTGTAATTTATTTATTATTACATAATGATAATTAATTATTTGATTTATTTATGTTAAAATAATTCTTTATTTATTTTTAAATAATTATTTATTTAACAATAATCGATTGAATAATAGTAATGATAATGTTGCTATAGAGATTTTCTTGCTGAAAAACTATTCATAGAAACCAAAGAAATATTTATTGATTTTTTTTTATTGGATATTTTTTTCTGGTTAGTTCAATGTCCTTTTCAACTCCTGTTAAGGAAAACAAGACCAGTCATTACAACAGGTAAGCAACCTTAATTCTGTGGGTCGGTCAGAAAAATAACTTTAACCCACCCAAGCTGGATTTGAACCAGCGATGTAACGTCATGAGCTTGTTAAAGCTATTTGTCTCTAAAGTTATTGTTGTATATAAAAAATAGAAATAACCTCTTACTGAAAACAACTCAAAGAGGAAAGAAAGCGATCTTCAAGTTCAAATGACTCAAGATCTATATTAGGAGTAATATCTGTATATATTATAAAACGAAGTCCTCAGCCGTATTTGTTGGCGGTAAACTCAATAACTACTGCATGGATTTCCATGCAGTTTTCACCAATAGATAGAGTGATTCACCAGGAAGATTTAGGTATATAATTTGTCGAGGTTTTGTGTAAATGGGTTGGGATATAACGATATTTTGCGGAAATGTTGGAAAAAGTATAGCCTCAGGTTTCATCGAAGATGTTGCGTAATATCTCTTATCTATCTATACATATTATCATAGGGGATCCAGAGGGAGGGCACAGGGGCACATGCCTCCCTCCCAGACGGTTTTTTGTGTACTGTGGAGAATCCATTTCAGTACATACCTATAGGCAAATCATGTGATGATAGTTGTTAAAATATATGAATAAAATAACAGAAATAACATGAGTGAAACTATTGTTTAGATATTTTAATAAACCTTTGAAACCTTTCTGTAAATACTGAATGATAATTGTTGACCTTGATACTATATGTGGAAGAAAGCGGTCCGGGTAGAGGTCAAAGAATTACTCATATAATAGGAGAAAAGTTAAGTTAAGTTTCATATAATAAAGTTTTCTCCTATTATATGAGTAATTCTTTTACCTCTACCCGGACCACTTTCTTCCACATACTTTCTGTAAATACTACAAGTTTATTTCTAAGTTATTGTTGAATTTTTTAGTCTGTCTGCCCGTTGTGCCCCCCTCTCCTCAGAAAAAAATTCTGGATCCGCCCTTGAACGAAACAATGCATGGTGGAATATTCCTCTTTTATTGATCTACAAAATAAGTCAATGATATCATATATCTATATTTTAAGGAAAGCTTTAACCCATTTTACCTTCCAAAAAAATTGATCTTGTACAATGCGGTATTTAGAAAGCTATTTAGAAGAGTACAGTATTAATCCTTACCAACTTATATACTTTAATTAAGTTAAGTATTTCATGTGCATTATTAGAATGTATTATACCATATGATTTAAATGAGTATCTTATGAGTTATCGCAAAAACTTAGCGCAAGAAAATAAATTTGTATATAAAGAAATACTTTGTTTTGTTTTATGTTTATAATATCTATATAATAAAATACATTAGACATGCAAAACATGTGGGCATAATATGTCTTACTACCCCTGCAAAGGGTCACTAGTTGCTTATAACAGGATATGAGAGACATATAACAAGTGAGTTTTATACTCAAAGATTATGAATATTTTTTATCATTATTTATTAGAAGCATTTGAACACATAAATATATTTATTTTTAAGAAAAACTAGTTTAAAAATATATATACTTAGTATGTAGTGAAAATTATGCAAAAAAAAACAAAAAACATTGTTATGAAATTAAATATAAATTTAGCTATTATTTTTTAAAGTGGTACAAGTTTATTTTGATCTAAAAAATAACTTTATCCTTTTAAATAATTTTAATGACTATTATTAAATTCATAATACAGTTTAAAAGGTATATAGTGTTAAAAAAAAAACGCTTGCCCATATTTTTTAATTAATTAAAGTGCAAACCCTTAAATATCTCGATAGGCTTACACCATTTTTAAAAATGTCAGCTCATTTAATGTTTCAATTTTGATTATGTTGAATTTTTAAGACATAAATTGAACTAAATAAACTGAATCTTTTAAATATAAACTGATCTGTTGGAAAAATATTTATATAAAGTTTTATATTGAAATATCTAAATGAAGCTTGATTATTAATACATTTTATGCTGTTGTTTTTTTTTTTAAGGAGGAGAAATTGAAAGGTTTTATGTTTAATATTAACCAGACGATATAATTTTAATAAAATATTGTTTCTCAACATAGGCGTGGTTTAAGTCATTACTATTTGGAGATTATTAATGATGAGGGATAGTTCAAGGCCATCATCGACATCATGTCACATATGTTAGACTTTGCCAAACATGGACGCAGATGTATTGCTTTCTGCTATGATGAAACATGTTGTCTTCTTCAACTAAGACAAATTGAGTTCTGGTTTTAATGACAAAGTTACCTCCAATAGTTTATTATTTATTAAATATCCATTTAGTATTGAAAAGTTAACATTTTATTAAATCTTTGCTAACCTACTTGAGTGTTAGACAATGTTAGAAAGAAAAAAAAACTGTTAAAGATGTATGAAGTTTGTTATAGCAACGGATTAAAAAAGCTTACTTGTTCGTGGTTATGAAATAAAATTAAACCAAATTGTTCTACATATATTTTAAACTTATATTAAATGTAAAAAACAGGTAGCCAACATATGATGCGGAAAAAATATTAATTATAAGCTTATCTAAAACTTAGCGAGCGATTCAGAAAATCAAAACACAACGCAAGGTCACACCAACATTATTTATTTTCAATTTACAAACAATTATTCTATCTTATGGTTTTAGTTTCTTTATTCCTTCTAAGCATATAAAACACATCAACCACATATTATTCATTACAGGAAAACTTACTTCTATTTAAATCTACTTCTCCATTTAATGATCTAAAATATCAATACAATATAAATAACACTCATATACTCTCTTAATCAATATCTATAAAAAGAAAACATTTTTGAGAACATGATTTACAATTTAAGGAATAACTTGGTAAATATACTATAAACATATATATAGTAAATATAAACATATATAATTACAATTTTTTTTAGGCAGGTACGAACTTTCTTATGACTAATATATAAAATTTATCTATAAACTATATATTTTTAACTAAAGATTTTGGCAATATTCCAAATTCCCAAAACATTGCTATTAAATTATTGTTCTATTATTTGGCAGAACCTCAAGATCTTTGAAACTTATATAAAATATATCATATATACCATTTTTTTTCTTAGATAGTTCACCGTTTTCATTGGCTTTTAATAAACATTTCATCTCATAATGCTGTAATTATAAATTTCAGGCATGTAATTAAACTATTTCTGCTACAACCTATTATTGCTGACCTATTTGTTTGCAGATTGGCCATTGGTAATAACTTTTACTTCTTTTTTTTTAAATATTCTGCAAAGTCTACCAATTGTTGATTTAATCTCATTCCTTTGGTAGCAGCATTCATAAATGTTGGCAGAATAAAATAAATAAATTATAAACTTATTATTAATATCTAAAGTAAATATTTTATTTATCAATTAGATTGCTGGAAATGGGCGATTTTGGAGGTACGCAGCAAAGAGGATTTCCTATTGGATGTTCTTCAGTTGGGCAGTAAGGGGCTTCATCAGTGTTTACACAAAACAATCCCTCAATCCTGAAATTATCAGATATTTAAGTGTTTTTCACTGTAATGTATTAATTATGTTTATATATTCATTTAATAGCATTGAATAATTATTGGTTGATGATATAAGTTATTATGAAAGATGGAATAGCCAAAGTAGAAGTAAAATGATGTATTTAAATAATATTATATATATATATATTTATTTTTTTTTATACACTTGGATTTTATTTTAACAAATGGGTTACACGCAAGAGAGAATATAATAAATATTTATACTCTTTATTTATTTTCCTACTATTTCATCCCCGTAGTTACACAAAAACATATCTATAATTTACGTCTTTGAGTTAAGTATGGTATGTAACACAATTTTACATGTTCTATTTTTTGTTTTCAATATTGTTTTTTTTTCTCACTCATTAATCACTAATTCATTCATTTCTGAATATTCTATGAATTGTGATTAGGCTGATACATTTCTGTGTCACTAAACCAACAATTTGAGATCCATTCTTATCAGGAATTTTATTTTCTTATTAGGCTTAAGTATTGTCTGTTTTAGGCACAGCAGGTTATGGAATGAAAGTGATTCATGTTCATACAGAATGTGCTCAATATATTCATTACTATTGACTTGGGTCAAAAAAAGAGAAATAAGTGATTTTAAATATGTAATGTATATTAGAGGTAGTTAGTTGGTACTGCCTTCAATTTTGTAATATGTATATATTTATTTATGTATGAGAGGAAAATAGTTGACTGGATGATAAACTGTAGAAAGGAGATAGTTGGGGGTGCAGTCAAACAAAACACTGAATAAGTGCTAGACTTATATTTATGTGCCGGCGTTTCGACCTACAGCGTAGGTCATCTTTAGGGCGATTTGGAGAGAGAAGCCATTGGGTGCACCGGCTGACTAACAATCTCTCTTCAAATCGCCCTGAAGATGACCTACACTGTAGGTCGAAACGTCGGCACATAAATATAAATCTAGCACTTATTCAGTGTTTTGTTTGACTGCACCCCCCAACTATCTCCTTTCTACAGTATATATTTATTGTATCCGTGCTAGAATGATTCACATTTGATCATGTATCAAAACATTATTTTAATTTAATATTAAATAAACACAAAGGTTATTTTAATTTAATATTAAATAAACACAAAGATTATTTTAATTTATTTCATACAAAATGAAATTAGAATTAGCTAACAAATTTACTTCTTTAAATGTGGATTTGCATTGAGCATTCTTACATTATAATTCCTATTTTTTAAAATTTCGTTCTCTTACCAATCAGGTGTTTGATGGCCGAGGGGGACTGGGAGACCTCTACGATCCCAGGAAGGTCTGATAGACCCGGTCAGACATCTTCTCAGGCAAGGAGAGCCTATCCTAGCTCTTGCTCCGTCTAAACTCTCTGCTAACCAGCAGACACTCCTGATGTGAGAGCAGAGAGCTTCGTCTACAAAAAAAATGGTACAACTTCAAATCTGTTATATAAAGTAAAGTAATTGTTATATTGATAATATTTATTATAATTTTGTGTTTGTGCTGTAACATTAGTTGATTTTTAACTACTACTATTCGAATACTATTCACCTACAGATTTTACATATAGTGAATATGACTTCATTGTATTATTTGTCAGTCCTAACTTCTAACAAACATCTAATACATTAAAGATGTATGATGAGCCACTCATTTTTAAAAAATAATATAAATGAGTCGCTGTAATTCAATCATCAATAATTTAAAAAACATAAAAAAATTAAATTCGCTGTGAAACTGACTTGTAGCATTAGCACAATAAGGTTGTGTCCTTGCACCGTTAACGCAAAAATCAACATGTCCACTCCTTCTGGCGTCGCCGAATGTGGAACTAGTGTGGATTACTTGCACAACCTTGGCATCACCAGGATCCAGACGGCCTTGAAGCTGGCTACGGATCAAAGGTCTAGCTGGGTCTATTCCTGTTAACATAAATTGTACATAAAACACAGAAATTAACATATCACTTATAACGTTTTGTTGTTACGATTGTATTACTTACGTAATACAATATAAATTGAAATAAATATTTTGGTTTAAGACAACTGATATTTTTTTAAATATTAAAATATGTACAAAATTTCATGAACTAAGCATGTAGTTTAATCATCCTTACAAACACTATTTTATAATTAAATAAAAATATATTATAATTAAAATTTAAAGTTTTACTAAAAATATATAGGTAGTAAATAGATAGTAAAAAAAAAAAAGGAGGTGATTTTTCTGAAACCGTCTTCAACAATAATTTTTTTTTCTCCAATTTAGGGTACCCACTTTATAGAGGAAGGGTGAGCCCCAGGGTTGCCAGATCCCACAGGGTCAATCCATGCACATCAACAGATTAACTTACTTATTTGTCTCTGCCAGATATGAACCCAGAACATTTGGCATAGCAACTCAGCGCTCTAAAAACTGAACTATCTCCTCTTGAAAATAAATTACAAAAATATACGACTAAGCTGGCTTGCTGAGAAAACAGTAATTATACTCCAATGATTGCCCAACGCAAATTTTTTTTCCTAAACAGCTAGATAAAGATTTGGACCAAGATATGGGTTAAGAGTCGGAAAGAATATGATTCTTGGAAAATAATTACAAAACTGTTAAAAATTTAAAATATATTAAAAATTGGTATAGATTTGTGCAGGGAATGGGGTACTTCTGAGAGTTTCTATGCTGGAGATCAATGGGGTCAAGATGGTCAAGATCAATGGGGTCCAGCTGTGACAGGTAAATTATTTAATCTGTTAACCTCATGGACCTCAATCAGCCTCAGTAAAGGGTACCCACTGATTGAGAGAAAAACCTGGCAGTTAAATGTGATCTCGGACAAATCACATCCCTGCACTATTTTTGTTCTAAAAACAGTACAGTTCCTAACATACATACTTAATTTATAGATATTTAATGGGTTGTAGTGGTACAGATTTTTAGCTTAAGGTATCTTCCTAGAAATTTTGTACTGTATTATCTTCTCACTTGAATAAGCCTTATTACATAAATAATTTATGTCACGTATAAATTATATTGCATTTATTGTAATGAACTTTCAGTTACCAATGATTCGGTGCATTCTGAAGAAGAGGTAATTCGAAGCAATCCCGCAGATGTGAGCACCCAGACTATGTCCTACGCAGGTAGTCCTCGAAGGTTCAACTCCTGCATCTCTGAGGAATGTCAGGAAGGCAGCAACGCAACGAGACACAGGTTTCATGTTGTGAACGGCTGCTGCATAGCAAGGCACCCTTGAGAGGGGGCTCCAATCCACGGTGTACACGTTGAATGATCCGTTTCTCAAGTAGGCTGGAAATTAGAACATATCATCATGGCTGGCTCTACATCCCGTCACCGAGACTGGGCCTCCTCTCAGTTTTAGTTTACTGTTGTTTTGTGACTAATTATGGGTATGTTATTCAAAAAGAAATTATGAAGGGGTTATCACACAGATCAAATAAGCAGGAAAAAAAAAATACAAAAGAAAAGATCCCAGCTAAAAGATGAAGTGAAACTTTCTCTACCTCTCTCCTTCAATTATGAAAAGAAACAAAACTATAAATACATATATATTATTTATTCACAGTTCATAAAGACTTACATTTGACTTAATATATGTTTTATGTTTTTATTTTCACATTAATTATATTAGTGTTAAAATATTTTACAAGGAGATTTTATAAAAAACATGCATTGCTCAAATAAGTTTTAATTTTTCAAATTTAGTACTTGGTGTATTTTATATAATATATAGCGATTTGATAGCAATTTATTTTTTTAATATGCATGAATAATTTCCTTACCTAACATTGGCTCTCCTGATTTTTTAATATAAACTTTATCCTAACTATTAATGCATTAGTAACTATTGATAACTATTAATACAATTTCTAATTATTAATAACTGTGATACTGGAATAATATAAAAAACAAGACCAAAATTAGAAGATTATTAGTAGAAATATTTCAATATTTTGAGATGAAGACCATTCAACTAATATTATTTTTATTTATTTTCCAGTATTTTAAAAATTGTTATCTAGTAATTATTTATGAGGTGTTCATAAAATATTTATGTCATTGCATTATGCTTATCATATTGTATTTTATTATTGCAGTAAGTTTATCACACATCTTTCTGGTCTGGGCCGAGGTCAAAGAAAGAATTCCTTAAACAGAGATTACTAACAGTATCTTGTTTTTATTATTTTATTCTTTATAATTTTTTTTACTATTCCAATTATTTCAATTTAGTATATATATATATATATATATATATATATATATATATATATATATCTTGCCTATCCAGCCCTGAATACCTACAATGTGGGCCCAGACAAAATGTATTAATGTAGAAATGTTGGTTTCTGATCAATAGTTTATCTATCCCTGTTCAAGTAATTCTTTCTTTGACCTCCGTCCAGACCATCTTTTTCTCCTTATCATGAGGAGGAAAATACATCAGGTATATGTAGTGCTTCATAATTATGCTTAGATTTTATAATATTATCATACAAATAATAGTATCCTCCTCTTTTAGTTGGAACTATCATAAAACTAAGAAATTAAATAACTATTTTTTTTCCTAGCATTCATAATTAAGTAAATAATGAGGCCATTTTGTTTTATATAAATGAAATGATGCTGGTGATTTGGACATGCCTACTAGAAGTTTAAAAGAACTCATTACTTGAGGTGTTTTGATTGACTACAAGAACTATCTTACGACTTCCACAGTCTTGTTAACGAAAATTAATATCACTGTATTAATGTTATGTTTTTATGTAAAATTATAATCAATGTTATCTCAAATTTTTACTTATCTAATCAAAAATGTATGTAATGAAACCATTTTTATTTATATTATAATAATTTGTATTTAATTTATACATATTTATTTATTTAACCCATTTATTTATTTCATACTTCAAATACTACAATTTATGAATTGTTAATTATTAAATTAAACAATGATAAAAATTATTACATTATATTAACTCAATATGGAGAAAATTCGACTTAACCATTTATTATAAATATATGGATAAGCACCCTTTCTTTCAAGTCCAAGCAATATGTATCAATGTAAAATATTATGTGAAAAACTATTCTGTTAAATATTAAATGGATATTTTATTTTAATGGTGGCTCAATATATTTCTGATTATAAAAAGACACTAAAAATATATCTGCAGCCCCCGGTGAATATGTGGTTGTCAAATTTTGTCCAAAATGAGTTAATTGTACTGAGGGGAGCGGAATCATGTCTTTCTCATAGTTTTTGGTTTCTCATAGTTATAATATAATGGAATGAGGTAATAACTCCATTTCAAGACAATACATGACTTGTTCACTTATACATTAAAAGTGATTCCGCTTCCCCAAGTACAAAAAACTCATTTTGATTTAACAACTTAGTCACAACACACTGCTGCATAAATAACAGCTGAGCATAGCAGAAATCCCATAGATCAAATCGTATATAAATACAATAAAAAATACATATGCCTAATTAAATTGTTTGAATTATTTAATCAAATTTAATAATAATATTGTTACATTAAGAACTAGATAACTGAAATGTTTTGGTTAGTGTCAAATAACTAAAAAATATTAATTTAAATGACATAAACTAACTTCAATACTTTTGAATAAAATTTAAAATTCTCTAATAAAACATGAGTTGTTAACTTACCATCCCTAAGCACACCCATCGGTAACTCATCAGATATTCCAGCATATCCATGAACTAAGACAACTGTATCCTTGGTTGGTTCGTGTTGACTCTCCCTCACCCAGCTAAGAGCGTTTCCCTTTACTTCTTCAGCGACATTCCTGAACCAGAAAATATCAATATATTTATTATAAAACCAGCACCAAGGTTCCAGCTAAATGATAAAGTGAAACTTTCACTACCTCCCTCCCTAAATTATGAAAGAAACAAAAATGAAAAATGTAATTATAATTTTTTTAAATATTTTATTTGAAAAGAAAAGATATGACAAGGACCAGGACTCGAACCCGGGTCTCCACATATCCGTCGTGGTGCTTAGCCACCTCAGCCATCCTTGTTCACTTCTCGGTCAGACACACCCTTTCTTTTCACTGATCCTATATCTCCGTGTCCTCACTATTTGCGTTGTATACACGAGGAGAATGTTCATTAATCATTACTTTTATTTTTGGATCTTGTTGGATTATATATTATTATTTTATTTTATTTTTAAATTTTATAATTTTTTTTATTTTCTTTGGTCATATCTTTTCTTTTCAAATAAAATATTTAAAAATATTAAACAAATTATAAAATCTAACAGTAATTATAATTTATTCTCCTATCCATTCACATAGACTTTTACATTTTACTTTTATATATGTTTTTATAACATTACTTAAGTTATTGCTTAGTTATTATATTAGTTAAATTTTTATAAAACGAGTTAAGTGTACTGTATTAAAATTATTTTGAAATGAGAACAAATGTTTTGGTTGTTAGCAATTATACAAAAAGATTTAGGACTACAATCCTATAGTAGCATCTTTTGTAGAATTAGAGCATAATACAACTTTTTATAAATTGCAATTTATAATAAAGAATATTAAGGTATATGAGGGTTTAAATTATATGGTATCATGAAAATGATAATATAATAAAGATATGACGAAGGCCTGCAATGTGTATTGAAATATAAGTAATAAATTAATAATTATCTACTATTTGATTTGGCTTTTGACTGCTACCCTGAAACATCTCCTTCTTGAAATCAAATACGATCAGCAATACAGTTATATACTATGCAATAAATAAATGCAATACATTAATACAGCTGTAACTTCATTATCCATTTATCTGTTTCCACCCTATTAAAATTTCAAACCTATTCTCAATCATCATATTAATATTTTCTAGCATATTCCAATTCAGTATTCAGTAAGCAATATACTCTTTACATGATCATCACCCCTCTGAAATTCATTGTTTCTCTCATATTCTAATAGAATAACATTTCCCCCTATTAATTATCACATTTTATATGTATTTTATGTTACAAATATCACATTGATTTAACATTATTCTAAACACTCTAATCCACACATAGTGAATTCTGTTTGATCAATTAAGATGCATCAGAAAAAATGAATACTTTATAATTAGTAACTCTCGATAAAGTATAAAAACATGGAGCTCACTTTTCCGATCACCCCCTCGAAAGTGGATAGTGCTGCTTTCTGTGTTTCGTTACCAGAACTATGATCTTAGGTTTCCTGAGAGGTGCTGCTCTCTGTGATCAGGTACCAGAACTACTTGCTTAACTATATTGGACAGCGATTTCTATTGTCAAGGAGGTGCTGCTCTCTGTGATATGGTACCGGAACTATTTGCTCAAATACATCTAACAGTTCTGATATCACTTTTCAAGGAGATGCTGCTATCTATGTATGGTTTTTGAAACTATTTACTTTATTTCGTTCAGAGATGTAAATATTTTTCACTTTATAGCATAACTAAATAATTTTCAATGGACGTGATTACAGTAAACGAATATAATATTTATCCGACTTAATATTTGTAATAGCATCAAAGACTATTAATTAAGCATTATACAACTATTGAATTAGACTAGATATGTTTTAAAAATTATCATAGCTACTCCAATACACACTTTTCTGGTGATTTAAAATAAATAGCTAACTTTATGCAGAAAATGGACAAATGTTATTCAAACAGGTAATTCAGATGTTTTATTAAGATTTATTATTAACACCATTTCTACCCAAAAATTCTATCAAACATCCCTTTAGGTTAAAATATACGATTTTAAACAACTAAAAAATTATCTATTGTTTCCACAATTTATAAGATTAAAGCTAATTTAAATATCTTGATTCCTTAGAATCTAAATTCCTATTTTATTGATTTTTTTACATGATTCTAAAAAGTAAAATCAATTCAAAGGACAAGTATGACTGAATGAATGGCTGAAAATGTTTTTACTCAATATAAAAAGTTTATTATTAGTTTTATTGTATAAAGTAGTTAGAGCTATTTGTATGTTCATAATTGAATAGAAGTATGATTTCTTGTTTAAAACTGAATTATAAACGACAAAACTTTAATGCTGGTTGTGTTCTTAAGATATAGTTAAAAATAACAAATGTTTGCACCTTTTTAAAATTATTTTTACTCTTATTAATTTTTTTAGTTTTAGGCATTCTTTTTTTAAGAAAGTATGTCCACACCTTTCAATTAATATCTTTAAATTAATTATCTCCCAATGTATATTTTCTTAGCTTAATGTACTTATTCCTACTTATTTCAAATGAAAATTTCAAAGTTAGTATCTTAAAAATTAAAAATAAATTTTAAATTAGGTCAAAATTAGTGCCAAATAATGATATTGTGCTAAGGAGAGAAAATAATTAATTGAAGCTGGTACTAATTGAAGCATCAGTAGGTAATTTCTCATTAGTTTATCAGCATCAGTTATAATACTAAACTATCATATAAATTAAAAGTTATCACTATTAATCAGCATTCAGTGGTGTATCAGTAAATAAAGGGGCAATACCCCACACTAAGTTTACTTTGTTACTTGCTAACATTTCAGTACTCTAAATAGTGACGTAAATGGGATAATATTTCTGAATAATTTCTTATTAAACAAATACACCTACTTTAAAATAGTTTTTTTTTTCTACTTTTTCAACCATAACTATATCTGATATATCGTTGCTAACAATGCAAAAATTTGAAAATACAACAAAATAATAGGCCTATTATTATTCTGAAATTCCATTACAGATTTCAACTTATAGACTCAACTTAAAGTAGGTTCTCAAAAATAACCAAAATAGATTTTTCTTCAAAATTTCAGCTGTAAGAGGCACAATTAGGCTTGTGAATTCTCATTATAAATTGCAATTTCTAGATTTCTTTATGAATAGAAACAAAAATGATTAGTCATAGCAAAACAAAAAGAAAAATAGATTTTTCTTCTTTGCCAGCAGTGATAGTTTTGTTGTAAGATCAGTTCAACATATAGAAATTCACTACATAATATCTGCAGCTTTGGCGAGTAACTGGTTCAATCGTGTTAATTCCGTAGTGTATGAAGTAGTGCATAAACGGCTGGGTCAGGCATTGGTTTTAAATTGATTTATTGCTTAGATTATAACTCCATTTCAAACCGAAAACTACAAGAATTAAACACTTCTGCTACCCTCAATTCAATTAACTCTCTTTCGACAAAATTCGGCTTGACTACTTATTCACTGGGGCTACATATATGTAATCATAAGCATATAACAACCTAATAATGTAATCACAAAGAATATATTTTTTTATAGACATTTATATCTGATTATTGTTAATATATTTATTCATTTTTTACAGTGGAGTAAAATAAATTTTTACCTTTTATATTGGAAAGTTTTCATTTATAATTCAACACTAAACGAACATCTTGCATAATGAAAATTTACATTTTTATCTGATATTGTATGCAGGGATGTATTGAAAACTATTTTTTCACTGTCTTAATCATTTTTTACAATTACTCAGAGTAGAACCTACAATCTGAAATTTATAATAGAGCTTGATGCCTTAGATTCCATTCATTTATTGATTTTCAAATCCAGAAACTGTTTTAATTTAACTAATAATGAGATGAAAACTTAAAATATATACATATAAACGTTGGCGAAAAATTTATCAACACTGTCTAAACCAGAAGAAACCAGCAAAGTCTTTTGTACTAAAATATATTATATATTAATGTCTTAAAACATTTTTTACACCTATTTATATACTTTTATATACATATGAATCAGGCATATTCTCTTCAAAGGTCTTGATTGTTACTAGCACTATTGTTGGATTGTTAGATACATTTAAATTTCTCCAATGGTAATTGTTTTTAAGTTTGAGACTGATCTAATTGGTAAAACGTACAATTTTTGTGAATTGTAACAAATTATATAAGAAATAAATGATAAACAAAAAAATTGTTGGACTGAATTTGAGTACACAATGTTTGACATACCCTCGAGGATAAAAGTAATACTTGACATCAGGGTCCGGACATGGATCACGGTTCTCTCCTCGCCTCCAGATGCAGTCTTCCCTCTTCATCCCGGCGGTACCATTCCCCAGTGTCAGTGCCTCCATGATCCCATCTCCATAGATACCTTTATAAAAAATAATAATAATAATTAATACATAATCTGATATTTCATTAAAACTAAAATGCCAAAGAAACTTCGTATTCTGAAAAATGTATTCCATAGAAATTTCAGAATGGTATATCCTCTTTTGATATTAAATATAATCATTAATAAAAAAAAAAACTGTAATACTACAACCCATGAAGAGTCTTATGTCAGTATATGGTAGGGTGTGTATTGTCTAGGACAGGGGTTCTCAAACTTTTTTGTACCATACCCCCCTTTTGTTGAAATGAATGCTTCTCGAGCCCCCCCCCCCTTCACAATAAATTGTGTGGGCCTAGGAACAAAACAACAAAACATTTATTTATACTGCCATAAGGTACAACAATATCAGTTTTCATAAAATACAAAAATTATTAATAAGAGAAAAATAGATTAGGTTGGTTAGTAAGATGGATGGGCTTCCATTTTTCTTACTAGTATGCCTATTTGTCGCTGAGTTTTAGTAAGTGCACAACACAAGTCACTAGCAACATTAAGTTTATTCTGATACTTTGTTTTAATTGCCACAAGTGTTTTTTGCACAAATAGGTGCTTGAAAATGGCAAATATGAACGAAGAGCATCCCGTGATACACTACAATACACTTTGAAATATTTTAACCATAATGAAGGTTTGTCCATTATATCAAAGTGGTCAATTTTCTAAACATCATGGTTAATTTAGAATTTCAGAAAGACTACTTAAATTTAATTTAATGTTCAACTTGTCGCGCGCCCTCCTTGACATGTTCTCACAACCCCCCAGTTTGGGAACCGCTGGTCTAGGACAACTGTTGTGCAGGCAAGTGATTTGTCCCAGATCATGCTCAACCACCAAGCTTTTCTCCCAATTAAGAGTAACAATTAATAGAGACTGGGTGAGCTCTAAGAGGGTCATCAGATCGCACAAGGTCTTACCATTGCTGTAAGCAGATTAAATAATTATCTGCTACAGCAGGATTTAAACCTGGAACCTTCGGAATAACAACTCAGCACTCTACCCCCTGAGCTAACCCGCTCCCATAATGATTAATATAGATTATGCAATTATTAATTACAATAATAATAATAATAACATTAACAGATTATGTCACAGCTTTTAAATATTTATAATATTAATTTCTTTTTAGATTAGTTTATTTTTGTTGAATAATACATTTGATGTAAATGTCAGTAACTTTTTTTAATGCTTATTAAATAATTACTTAATTTATCTTAAATTCCCATTGGCTTTTGGTTAGTAAGGTACCTCAGTGTGTAGAGGAATGAGCTGCTATGCTGAGATGCCGGGTTCGAATCAGTCTGTAGCAAATAAATCATTAAAAGTGGATTTTTTTGGGGGGAGTTTTAACAGCCACAGTTTTAACACTGTGTGATCTTCAGATCCTACTGGGGCCATCCGAGGATCTATAAAGTGGGTTCCCCTTAACTGGGGGAAAACCTAGTGGTAGAGAGTGATCTTGGCCAAATCACTTCCCTGGTCATCCATAGAAGTTGTACAGAACCAAAGACCCTTCATGAGTGTTAGTCACGAAGTTTTTTCATTTGAGCTTAACTCTAAGTCACTTAAAATTAAATCCAGTGAAAAAAGTTGATATCTAATTAATATGAGAGATGAAGTACTAATAATGAGTTTTATTACCACATTTTTTAAACATTTTCCAATAGGAAATAGTCCATATTTCTTTAGTTTTTTTAATAACTAATTAGCTAGGTATAAATCGCCAAATGCTTTCCTGATCCTCATATGAAATATAATTTAAGTAAAATATAACTGAAACGGGAGCCAAGAAAAAGATAAAATAGTTTAAAATAACACCGACTAATATTTTATTGCATATAATCAATGCAAAATGTAAACCTTCATCAGGGCTCTATATTGTATGGTAATGTTACTTCATAATAATGGTAAGGATTGATTATTATTAGTAATATTTTCCATGAAAAAGTATACTATTCCATTGGGTAAAAGATGATTATGTAATTATTTATTATAATGCAATTGGGAAAAACCACAATGCAAAGCCTTATGTTTCAAAAATACACCCACTTACCAGTCGACGTTTTGCCTATTCAGGCATTATCAAGACACCAAAAACAAAAAAGGGGTTATGTGAATCACATCTCAAAGAAAAAGGTGCAATACATCCCAACGATCAACAGCCCAAACAGGCTCCAAACATGAGACAGCACCCCACCACCAAGACGTTCAACACACAACTCTTTTCTTCGAGATGTGATTCACATAACCCCTTTTTTGTTTTTGGTGTCTTAATAATGCCTGAATAGGCAAAACGTCGACTGGTAAGTGGGTGTATTTTTGAAACATAAGGAATTGCATCGTGGTTTTTCCCAATTGCATTACAATAAATAATAGTGTTTCTTTTTGAGTTTTTGGCTCAATTTTAGTGATGATTATGTAAATTTAGGAGATGTCTGATGCATAAGAACAAAAATATATTCTTATAATTTGTTGAAGAAATTGGTCCGGGTAGAGGTCACTGAATGATTTTCTAGTGTAATTTGAGAAAATCTTTATTGATAGCCAACGTTTCGACCTACATTGTAGGTCTTCTTCAGGGCTATATGCAAAATACAGACAATATAAGAAAATGGTACAAATATATTACAACATTTTAAATATAAATAAACCAAAAGAAGGTGAATACAGGCAAAAAATAACCTTCATAATTACCTTACTGTACATCTTATCTTATCTTATCTTATATTATCATTTTTTGACCTCTACGACGATAAATTCATTCAGTGACCTCTACCCGGACCAATTTCTTCAACATATATTATCAAGGTCAACAATTATCATTCAATATTCTTATAATTGTGTCAGGAATATAATATATAATAGTTTTGATACAATTATGTGCCCTACATAATTACTTATAAAGAATTAGAAGCAGAACATCATCTATGATATGGCTAGTTAGATGCCAAAAATGATTTCTTCTCTTTAGTCACTTTCATGACCTCGACTTGCCCGACAAAACAACACCTTGATGTGGTGTGCAAGCTTGCTCGTACTAAGATTGTCTAACTTCTTTTGAAAAAATTCGCATTTAATGTCAAACATTATTTTATCAGCTAGAAAGTGTATGCAAATCTGAAAAGCAGAGTGGAAGAGTGCTGGGCTATAGATCATGGTTTGAAATATGACTGACAGATAAATTATTTAAATAGTTTTTTTTTTATTTTAACACTTTATTGAAGCATTACAATTTGCCACTAGTGGGCAGTAAGTAATGGTGGTATGTAGGTTACAATCATTCCATAACAAAACAATGATATAAACAAAATAAAATAAATAAATGTATAAATAAGTATTTACATGCGGTAATAAAAAGAAGTTAATAGGAAAATGATAATAAAATAAATTAAAAAATATATATAATGTACACATTCATATGCTAATTTAAATAGTTAACGGATATATCCGAACTCTGGATCTGCACATCCTCCTGGGCTCACCCAATCTCAATAAAATGGGTACCATTAATTTGGGGAAAGTCTGGGGGATAAGAGTGATCTCAGACAAATCATCTCTACGCATAAACCGCTGTCTTGAAAAAAAAACTGAAAGAATCCTACTACCTACAGTTTTCCTTTTCTTTTAAATGCAGCGTTTTTAAAATAGATTCTTTTTTTTTTACCATATCGCTATTTCCGGATATTTTATTTTCTGCTGAAGACTTAATGGCTGGAGCTGTTTTTTCAGATTCTAAAAAATCCTAAAATTTCAATATTAAATCATTTTGTTCATCAAATACATCCACAAGTGCCTGATAATACCCAAAATATGACGACTTGAATCGAGGACGTAACCTTGGCATTGAGGAGCAAGATAGTTATCTAACACTAGTCATGCAAGAGCACTCTTACGTATCTCAACCAAAGTCTTCGAGCGAATAACTGTTTCAGTCGGTTTCGCGAGAGTAACCACAAGATGGATTGCAGATCAAGGAGTAGTAATTTGGATACTAAGAACGAAAAACTACGAAGAAACATGAAATATAACTTTTAGGGCACTAAAAGTGGGATAGCGCAGTGTGAAGAGATAGCTGTGCTGAAGATTCAGGGTTCGAATCCAGCTGTGGCAGGTAAATTATTTAGACTTTTAACCGCCATAAATGGACCCAGTGGGATGTGCAGACCTTCCTGGAGCTCACCCAGCCTCTATAAAGTGGTTACTCTTAACTGGGAGAAAAACACCTGCCAATTTAGTGTGATCTCTTTTAAAACAACTCCCTGCACAAACGTCCTATAAAAAATATACTAACATATACTAAACACAAGATCCTTCATGCTAGTAGTGATACAGAGTTTTTCTTTCTTTTCAATTAAGCCTTGAGGAAGTCAGCAGCATGCCTGGCGAAACGTTGGCAGAAAATTCACGGTCACGCCACGGTCTAAATCAGAAGAAACAACTGAAGTTTTTTTATAAATAGTGGCCGTGGAGACTTAAAAGAGTATTTATTTTTTGGATTCTACTGTTCATAATAGCTCTACAAAGTAGGCACTTTTAATGGAGGGGAAAAACCTGCCAGTCGATCAAGGCCAAATCACCTCTCTGCATAACCGTTTAAAAACACTCTACAAAGATCTTTTATGTGTGTTAGTCATTCATTTTTTTATTTTAAGGGTTTAACTGTAAATCAATTAAAATTAAAATCAATGAATGAATCAATGACCTGTGGTCTAGTGGTTAGCATAAGAAGCTACTAACCCTAAGAGGGTTCGCAGCCCTGCAGGTGGCCTTAGGATTTATTTAAAGGGAGTAAAAAATCTTTGCTTATGCCGCCCTTCGGAAGGGACGTTAAAGGGGAGTCCCGAATCAGGTACTCGTTAAAAACAGTACGGTCTCTACCATGTATTGGACACAAGTCCCTTCATGCGTTGTAGAGTTTTTTTTTTCTTTTTCAACCAAATCGGTTTTGTAAGTAGATTTTCGAACAGAATTGTTGCAATGAATGACCAACAATCATGAACAAGGGTTTTCGAAATTCGAGAAAGTTTTACATCATTTGTACGTGCCAAAACACATTTGCAGTTTATAGGTTCCTATTATCCATCGAAGAGAACCTGAGGTTGAATAAGAACGTGAGCAAACACATGTCATTAGAATAATAGTTGAAGCATTGGGGTAGTAGAGTTGTTTACGAGTATAGTTGGAATTGGCCGAACAGGATGAAATAGCCTTTTTCAGAATTAATTAATAATAATTTTTTTGTTTAATCGTTTGTAAATATTTGTAATGAAGTAATGTTTACGAAATGTAAATCTCTGATAATATTGTTTAATTTTTCTTCATTTTTTTTTTGTTTTTTCTTGGCATAAATTTAATATACATGTAATCATAAATTGTTTCTCTTATAAAATTATTGTTAACTTATTTTATTTTTTTTCCTTTCTTTTCTTCTAATCTGTTCTTAAAATATTATTATTGTAGGTAATTCACATTTTTTTTGTTCATTTCTTTCTATTCTTTCTCACTTACTAAATTACTTATAATAATTAATTAAATGTAATTATGTTACAGCTCACACCTGTATTGTCATTCTAAAGGGACTTGTCCCAGAATAAATAAAGACATTATTATTATTTTCTTAGGAGTCACCTGTTCGCAGGTTTAAACTTCGCAACCCTGAAGATGGCCCTAGAACTTCTAAAAGGGAATAAAAAATCTTTGGTTATGCCGTCCTTGGAAGGGACGTAAAATGACAGTCCAGAGGCTCTGTGGTGTCAGATACTTGTTAAAGATCCCTATCATATTTCTACTTAAGCAAAATTTAGGACTCCTACTGTTACATTGTTCGATTAGCGATATCAGCCTTCAATCAAAGTGACCTTCAATGAATAAGCAAATAATATTAATAATATTATTCTTATGATTGTGATTATTTTTAAATATTTTTATTTTGAAGAGAAAAGATTTGTCCTGGTCGGGATTCTAACCCGGGTCTTCCGCATCTCTAGCGCGGTGCTCTAACCATCTGAGCTACCAAGATCGTAACCAGGCCAGACAAATCCATTCTCTCCACCGATCCTATATCCCCGTGTTCTCGCAATTTTCGCAATGTATACACGAGGAAGAATGTTCATTGAACATATAATATTGTTTCTTTAAAGACAAATAAAAAAATCGTTTCACCCATTATTTACTAAAAATGCTTTTTGTAGAGTAATGGGTCGTGAAACACATACAGTCCCTGGCCATATTAATGTGACCACTGGATAGATTCGTTCTTGTTACATGTTTGCATTATCTTTTTGTATGCGTAATGATGTAAATCGAGTTTAAATATTAGTTTTATGGATAAGTTAGTTATCTGATAATAATATGAAATTGAAAAAAATAGTTATACAAATAATAAATCAATAATAAACTAACCGAATCCGACTTGTATTTAATGAAAAAGAAACAATAAATCCACAAAAATTTCAAACACAAATTATGCACGCCGTCACTCGTAAAACAAATTAGCTGTACTAAAACCAATGCTGCCATTATTAAGAAAAAGATACTTTTAAAAACTTATAACAGTGTTGCCATTACTTAAAACAGCAATTTATTGAGACACACGAAAGTGTATAAAAAAAACTGGGAAAAAACAAAAAGAAAATAATCTTTCTTGGTGGTAACATTAATATGGCCAGGGACTGTAGATTCTTTGAAATTTTCTATCTGATTATAATATTTTTCTGAACAATAAAACCTTATTTATATTATTATACTAATGAGATAATCAAAATACTAATTATTGCTTATTACACAATAAAAATCAGCCACGGATTGGCCAGTGGGATCCACGTACACTCCTCTGGCTCAACTAGCTTGTACAAAGTGGGTACACTAAATTGGGGGGTACCCGGGGGAGGGGAGTTGAGCGTGACCTCAGTCAAACCATCTCCCTCAAGAACCGTTGTCATAGAATCAGTATGTTATCTATCATGTGCTGAACCCAAGACCCTTGTTGTAAGTCTAATTTCCAAAAATCTGTCTCTACCAACACATTTTTATTTATTAAAATTATAATTTTATTTACTGATTTCTATGCCATATGATTTTATTGAATTATTTTAGAGCCTTCACTATATGTATCCCGTATTTTACCATTGGGTATTTTAAGGGTTATTGTTCTCTGAAATTTATTTGTTGGTTTAAAAAAAAGAAGTGAAAATTGATCTATAGAAGTTTCATACAAGCGCTACGTTTCGACAAGCGGTGATAGAGAAATGTTTGAATCTTACTCGATTCTAAACAAAATCATTATTTCTGAGAAGAATCAACCAGTTTTGCGGTCGCCATATAATTCATCACCACAGAAGTAATTTTCTAAATGGTAACAAAAGTTTACTGGCTACATAACGACCCCATTACGCAATATAGGGGTTTTATCTAATGGGCCTAAATTGATAAATTACCATCCATTGCGAAATCCTGATAAAACGTTTGGTTAACTGGAGGTACTAAGTTCATTATGCATTAAAAACATTAAATTCTCAATATATTAAATCAATTTATTGCCACTTTGTTCATAAATTTAATTTTTTTACCTAAGACGTGCAAAAAATATTGAGTGCATCTGAGCATTGGTTTTATAGATTGACTGTTTATGGAGAATATTAACATAAAAATTAAACCATACTTATGGAAATAAATTCAAACCATTAAGGTAGGTACGAATATTATAGCAACTTTTCCGCTAAAATATAATTTATATCAAAAGTTTTTTAATGATTGCATTGTAATTCTCATTTTATTTTTGATAATTTAGAAATTTTCTACAATCATTTACATACGAAGTAAATCTAAAAATTATAATTAATAAAACTATTAACCTTCCGACTGTTCCGTCAATGTTGAGGGATGAGCAACGTCTTCAGGTGTTTGAAAAAAAGGTATCGAGTAACATATTCGGTATGTTAATACGTGCCACTGGGTGGTCAAAGTTTCGAAAAGTACGATTTTTTGCCTGTTTGGCGGCGTCTTTTGGCTGTAACAGCTGAACGACCAATACCTATCAGACGATCTATGCATCAAATTAATGGTAATGTTCCTCTCTTTACTCTTATGTATGGCCAGTATAACCGTTACTCTAAGTCCACCTGAGATATTTGAGCTTTTATAGTAAAAAACGTGACCTAGTGCCTTTTAGAACACACTTCCGAAATTATTCAATCATTTTGTTGTAGTGGACAAACTACTGGTCCGATTTTAATTATTGAAAGCTCATTTTTCTCAGCAACATATCCCCATTCTATTGAGCTGGAACAGGGGCCTTACCTTTGCTATGAAGATCGGATCTGATTGTGCTAGATAAATAATTTAATAGATATACTTAAAAAATGCCAATTAGAAATTATGCGTGCATTGTCATAAGTTATTACATCTTATTCTTATATTCTAACTTTAGTTCATGGGTATTTCTTGTTCATTGCCGCTAGCTCTTTCTGTTGCTTTTTCTCTTCCATTCTAGCCAGCTTGAGGTCAACTTCAGCCATAAAGACAGCTTCTTCCTTTGTTTCAAAAGGAACGCCTTATCTTCTTCTGATGTCATTGAAGTCACGACATGTTGATGAGCGACATCGAAAAGATCATCCAACTTGGCAAATTCTTGGATTTTTTCCTTCGCACTTTGTGTTGGTCTATTCTTTTGTTTCTGTACGTCTCTCCACTCGGCGTGAAGTTTCTAGAGCTTCGGTATAGCATCTCTCTCGTGATTTTTTGGAATTCGAGCTTTTCCCCAGAAGAGTAGTACTTCTCGAACAGCCATTCTGGCGGACTCTGAGATTATATGAGAGTATGATAGATATTGGTCGTTCAGGTGTTACGGCAAAAAGACGTCACCAAACAGGCAAATAATTGTACTTTACGAAACTTTGACCGCCCAGTGGCACGTGTTAGCGTACTCCGATCTTGCTAAAACTTCGGTTATCTAATTTTCTGCAAAGATCGAACAATTTGGATGGTCCGGAACGACAAAATTTCGACTTTTTTTCACCTATATGCTTAGTGGCCACCCTAATGCACCCGGTTAATATCGTTGGAGTGATGGAATCGCATGAGTGAGATGCTGTTGGACTAAGTAAGAAACGACTTACTAAACAGTTAATAAGCCTTGAGCTGACTCGTAAAATTCTGAGGGGTAGATCGAGACGTAGGTGGGTTGCTGGTTAGGCGGGGAGGATTGCGTTAACAGTTATCTGGCGGATTTGGTTTGGGAAATGGTCCGTGGTACAAACTTCCGTAGTTTGTAAGCAGAGATTGTGTCGGCACCTAGGCTTCCTGTTCGCTAAGCCTTATTAGCCGTGGCAAATCACAAAGAAAATGCAGCGCAAATTATATGAAAAGAAAATTTAATTCGCGCAGGTGGAAGTGAACAATAAATATTTCTATTATCTTTCTGAAGTCGTTCCTTACAGCTTTGTGCAGGAATTAGTTACCGACAACGTATAAGCCCATTCTTCGATGATACACCGTTGAAAATTCATTGTTAAGTTTACATAACTTTAATGATGTAAGTGAAAATTGAAATGAAGAATAAAAGAGGGATAATGGACGTATTCGATACTTTGAATTTTTTATTGTCACGTCTTGAAAACTTTGATGCTATTACGAAATATATCAGATACAGTTCCTAAAATCATCTTTTACATCACCTAATAATACAATCAACTCTGTTTTAACATAATTATCAGCACATTGTAAAAAAGAATTACATGCATTTAATTTTAATAAGCCTACAATTTTATATAGAGAAAATAACACCATTAAAAGAAAATATTTAGCATAAGATGCCTTATGCTTTATAAACAAATCAGATAGAGTAAAATAACCTGACCCTATTACCTACCAATAGATCTTATAAAATAGATTTTCCATATAATAATTTTATAAAATTTCAAATGATTTAATGAAATATTTAAATAAAATTTAAAAAGAATTTTTATCTTGTTTTTGTAGATATTTACCTTTAGACATATTTTAATATATTTTATAAAAATAAATATTCATAAATACTGAAAAACGATCTAGTCTTTCAAGGATCAAAGTTTTGGTTTTCAATGTAATGTTATTTTGACCATGGAGGATAAATGATTCCCAAGAATTTTAGGAAAAAAAAATTTAAATATGACTTTCAAGTGAGTTATTTTGGATACTCTATTTAAATTATGTATTTTAATGTAGTTATTGTTAATTTATTTTCCCAGAATTTCAGACTGGGGTCTAATGTCGAATTTAAAAGTCTCATTCCTCTGAAATACCTGTTTTTAAATATTTAAATAATCAATCCAGGACACAGTTGATGTTGATTTAGTGATACATCACAAACACCAGCATGTAATCTCTTATCAATAAATTTGGAAGATAAAATAAGAAAAATGTAGAAACAAAAAACAAGAAATACACGAATTAATAAATAAAATATGAAAATCACATAAGAAAGAAACAAAGAAGAAAATTAAAAATACACTATACATGAATAAATATATCGGTAACGTATGGCAAAAACTGGAATGAAATATCTTTAACCTTTAAATAAATTTTTACTATCAGAGATTTATTATATTATGTTATTATTATGTATTTTTCGGTTTAATAATATATGTATATGTAAAGTCCGGGTGAATAATGGTCAAGCCGAATTTTCTTCAAAATGAGTTTCAAATACTTAAGGAAGAGGAATCGAGTTATTTTCGTAGTGAATAAGTGGCTGTCAGGCGTTGGCTTGAAAAAGAGTTTTTGTTTATATTAAAACTCAATTCCGATCCCAAAAATACGAGATTGACACGATTTCGGTTCCCTCAATACAGTTAACTCTCTCTGGACAAAATTCGACATAGCAACATATTCTCCTAGGATGCAGAAATATACTCGTGTATATAGTTGTATTTACGTAATATTTAGAAGAAAATAATTGCAAAGAAAAATATAAAGTAAGTATTAAAGGGGACAAATTAATTGCCAGCCAATTATCTTGCTCGAAAAAAAAACATGGTCTTTAAGAGAGGTGCTGACCACAACCTTTTCTAAGAAACCACAGGTCAAGATTCAAGCCTTGACCGCCAATAATGTCCAACCCTCTTTTATTTTGGATTTGAAATCTAATCACACAAAATAATAATATAATTTTCAGGACTGTATGAATGATTTAATGTGAACCGTCTATATTATCATTTGTACCGAAAATAACTAGCAGATATTGGCATTGACCCGCCATTAGGTTCGCTGTGTCTAATTATTATTATTTAGTATTAACTAAAATATGAATTACAAAAAAAAAGGTTTATTATTCAACTTTTTGCCGACTGACATTTCGCAGTCGGCTAGATAGCGACTTCAGTTGGGTCAAGGAACTCAAGAAGTTGCAAAAGACAACTTCGAGATCCATAGCATCCGTCACTCGTATTTACTGCGATTCAACCCAAAAGAACTGGCTGCGACATCGATTATATACAATTACAATATATATAGATTATATAATATATATATATATATATATATATATATATATATATATATATATATATATAATTATTTTAAAGTCAATATATAAATTAGGAATTTTATTACTGTCATATTTGATATGACACTTATCTAGAAAATTTAGAAAAGGCTTCTTCTTTTTAATAAAATTTAAATAAAAGTTTTTTTTTAACCTTTTAACACACCATACACTTCTCCTTAAATCTATCTATTAAATACAATAATTTTAAACAAAAAAATTTGTTTTTCGGATATATATAAAATGGAAATATAAGATAATCCTCAATATTTTTAATAAAAAGAATTTTTATAAAAAATTACCTCTGATGTTTAGTTTCCTTGAAGGTAAGAATTAATACGTAATAAATAAAATATAATAATCCATTATTACCATCTACTAATCCAGACTGGACAAAGTACCAGCTCCACTCATTTAGTATAGCAACTGACTGGGATACAACACACCCAGCCAATTTTTAAATATGCAACCGATTAATCTACAGAAAAAGGTATCTCTTATGTACTATTGTAAGGACAATCGCAATGTAGAAAGTAAAAGTTGTGGAATGCATGTAGACGATACCATGTATAGTTAGTTATGTAACTAATTTAATGAGTTAGGAAAATTGTTGTTTTATAAAAAGAATTTTTTATAATGTTAAATTTTATGATTTTTGAAGTTTCTTTTTGATTTTTTGCAGACATAGTTTTTATACTGTTTATCATGAAACCTACATATTGAAAATGGCCATTTAGGTCGAAACGTTCATATAGAAAACAGATGTAACAAATAATTTTGGACTTAAGGTTTTTTTGTATTATTATACACCCCTACGAAAAGATATGACATTTAAAAAGAAAAGCCTTCAAAATCTTGAAAGTCTTGATTTTTAATATTTTTTAAAATTTTATAAAGCGAAATCAACTGAACTGCTTTAAGTATCTATCTCATTATTAAAAGTGTTTTTTCAGTAAATAAGTTAATTTGGGATTTTTAACAGCCATAGATGGATCATGTGGGATCTACACCCGCTCACCCAGCCTCTGTAATGTGGGTACCCTTAATTGGGGGATAGACATTTTAGGATATTAGAACTAGTTTCAGAAGCATCCTGCTTTGATTATCGAATTTATAACCTTATTTGAAAATCAATAGAAAATAAAATAGATAAAAAATGTTATTCACTTTGCACCATATTTAAAATACTTAATAACTTAAAAAAAAAGTTGTTTGTTACAATGGAATCATTAAAAGAAATTAGCAAACGTGACTATTAATAATTATTTCCGCTTTTAGATAAACTTAATTAATAAAACTAAAAGTAAATAAAATAGAACCAATTATAACAAACAACTCTAGCAAAAATCCAATATTATTTTTAATGATTTTTTTTTTTTTTAGTTATTTAAACAAGTGATGGATCATGTGGGATCTACAGACGCTCACCCAGCCTCTATAATGTGGGTACCCTTAAGTTCTATATGAAGAGTAAGTTCAAGTGGGAAAGTTCATTCGCCTAGTGATGCTATGTCTCCATTTTTCTTCATACTGTTATAATTAAAATCAAATAAATAAATTAAAAAACAAACAAAGGTTTTAAGCTATAATTAACTAACCATAGGGAGCGGGGTGGTTCAGTGGTAGAGCGCTGAGTTGCCGTGCCGAATGTACTGGAAAAACCCACTCCCTGGCAAACTTTTATTTAATCTATTAGCGACCGGAAATGGATCCTACGGGAATCTAGGACCCTCCTGAGACTCACACCACTTCTGTAAATGTACCCAAAATAAGGGGTGGATCTGGCGGTTGAGCATGATTTAGGACAAATCACCTGCTTGTAAAACCGTTGTCCTAGAAACAACACAGACTCTACAATGCTCTGAACCCAAGACCCTTTGTGGGTTGCAATGGTAAAGTTTTTTTTTTGTTTTTAACTAAAGGACATTTAGGATCGGAGAAAAAATAAAGTAACTAAAGATACCATACAAGATATATATTTTGTTTTTATCGGAATAAATAAAACCTTTCGACTGGAATACATAAATCTTTCACTCCCCAATAGAAACCACCAGAATTATTTATCTCACTAAGTTAAGAGAAAAAGGTTTAGTAAAAACTGCATTTTCGAACATTCCCACCCGTATCTAGTGAACATTACATAACATGTACATCAGACATTCCAGAACCATAAAACAAGCTCATTTCCAGTCATCACACGGTCATTTTATCCCCAATAATCTCGAAACTGCCCACAAAAGACGTTAAGACCGTTTGGGTTTGAATTGGAAGTTGTTTAAGCGATGGCGAATTAAGGATGGTAATAGTTAAAGCCATCATGATTCCATTTTCAGGTCGGAATAGCAATGGACAATATGATGGAATATCTGTTAGTATGGAACGTAAGTACAAACATAAATCAGTAGCACAGTATATAAAGATGAAATTTCTGGGATCAAATCCGGCTGTAGCAGATAAGTTATCTAACAACCACAGATAGACCTTGCGGCTCCTGGGTTCACCCAGCCTCTATAACCTGGATACCCTTAAATGGGGAAATGCCGGGCGATTGAGTATGATCTCAGACAAGTCACCTACCTGCACAACCGTTGTCATAGAAACAGTACAATCTCAACCATGTACTGAACCCAAGACCCTTTATGGGTTGTAGTGGTAAAGTTCTTTTATTTATTTTTTTAATTTTTCAGGAATAATATAACTTATTAATGTCTTGGAAATTAATGACTGCTAGAAAAAAACATTGAATACGTTTTTAAAGCAAAAATAATTTGGTTTAGAACAGCTCTTACCTACAATACATTCTATATTTAGAAGATAAACTAGTAATAATGAACTAGAAAGATTTAATATTTGTTATTTTCCAAAAATACGAGTTATCATGAGCTTTAATATGAAAAGAGAATGTAATTATGGGTAAAGAGTAGATTTCTGGAATCATTTCATCAAAAAATAGAAGTTTCAACTAATATTTCGAATTATAGATTATATATGTTTGTTTAAACGTTCATTTCTAGATGAAATCATTACATAAGTATAAATGCTTCTCATAATTACATTCTCTTTTTCCTTTAGCAAAGCTCATGATAACTTGTATTTTGAAAAATATTAAAAGGAAAACGAATGAAAAGTTAAAATTTGTTGTGACTCAACTTGAAGCGATAAACTGCGGAATAATTACCTACAAATTTAAAGAGCTAAAAAAATACGCAATCACAATAGCTTCCTCTTTTACATCGTAGTAATTTATGGCACATTTAAATATCTCCAATTAGAACGGTAACATCTGTACGTTTAATTGTTCCCAAGATAAACGAGTTCAAAGAAAAAAACAATTTAAAAACAAAAAACTCATCTAAACAAAGCTCTTAATAAAATCATAGCTTTGTAACTTTATTTTAATGCATATAGGGGTTTTATAGAAAATTCGTGTTCACAGGAACATATTTTTTGGGTCGTGGTTTTCTATAAAACTTCTTAAGGGTTATTCTCTTTTAAGAGGGGTATCAAAACTGGGACACGAAGGTGAATATTAAGGGCGACACAACAGAGAGTTTTTTTAGGAATAAAATTTTGGTTATGGATGGATTCCAAGGATGATTGAAAAAGAATCCTGGGACAAAGTAGTCCAAGAAACTTTGAAAACGATCGGAAGAGAAAACATCATGAGAAGAATTGAAATTGGCACGTGGTCCCTGGAAGGCCTCATCGAAAAAAGAAGAGAACTCGTACTGTTGACGAATAAAATATTAACAATATTTTAGGGACAGAAATTTCATGCGTTGAGTTGCATCAGTTCATGGCCTTGTTCCACATCTGCATACAAGTCACTTTCTGTGCTTGTTCAAATCATAATACACGGATAATTTTATTCATTATTAATACCATATATATTAAATATTCACAAATAAATTATAAACAAAAGTAAATTTATAAATTTGTGAGGAAATGCCCATGACCTGATTGTGTTAGAATTCGACAGAGGTCACAAGCTTTTAATATGGACGTACAGTGTAATTATTAATTAAAAAAATTATTTTTAAAACATTATTTTAAATTCTACAACAAAAAAAATGCACCGTCCTAATAATTATTATAATTGAACTGATAGCGTTACGAAGATTGGGATTGGCTTGTAAAATTGTTGGGCTCAGTAACGAACAAATTCTTAACAAAATTAATAAGCGCCGTGCTGATTGATAGATGTCCAAAGATTAAACCGATTTGTATCTGGGAGTATTGCATTAAAAGTGGTCTAACGAATTCGGGTTTGAGCACTAGCCAGTGGACATAAGTTCGTAAGCAGAGATTGGTGGTATCTATGCTAAGCCTGATTATTATTATAGTATTTAAAATATCAAGTAACAATTACATTTTTTTTAGTATATAATAAAATCAATGGCAAGACTTTTATTTAATCTGTTAACGCCCGCAGATAGATCTTATGGGATCGAGGACCCTCCTGGTGCCCACCCAGCCTCTATGAAGTGGGTAATCAAAATAATCTCCAGGACAAATCACCTCACTGCACAACCATTATCCAAGAAACAGTGCAGTCTCTACCATGTACTGAAACTTAGACCCTTCACGGGTTGTAGTGGTACAGGAATAAGTAGAAATAAATAATAAAATTTGGACTCAAAATTTGAGGTTTGAAGTTTTATGGTACTTAAAATAAAATGTTTACTTCCGGTAAACATCGTAAAAGCATAAATAAGTTTCTGAAAGCACAGCCTGTAATGGTGTAACAGGCGTTTCCTTTTTGTTTGCAATGTTCTTTTATTTTCTCCCTTAGAGACATCTGTCTTTTTCTTCTGGTTTGACCCCGCTTCCTGGAGTGTCAGAGTAAGACAGTGAAGCGGACATGAGAAAAGGTAGAAAATTACGTTTATGTAACAAGCCCTATTAGAGTCATTAATGACAAAGTTACGAAGCCTGAAAATAGTTTTATTTAATATTTTAGGGTACGTAAAAAGTTTTCCATTAATTTTCTAATTTCCGATTTCAAATGTAGTCCTCTGGCATCCCATCCCATCCTAATGCTGATGATCCATGTGTATTATATGCGTATTACTGACCTTAAAATTTGTTGTCAAAACTGGAAGATTAAAATTCCCACCTTTACCCTTCGTCAAACGCTCTAAGCTCCCAAAATACTCATATACATGACAGCGGTTCCCAAACTGGGGGGGAGGGCGTGAGGACATGTCAGGGGAGCGCGAGACAAGTTGAACATTAAATTAAATTTAAATAGTCTTTCTAAAATTCTAAATTAACCATGATGTTTAAAAAATTGACCACTTTGATATAATGGACAAACCTTCATTTTGGTTAAAATATTTCAAAGTGTATCCTAGTGTATCACGGGAAGCTCTTCTTTATATTTTCCTTTTTCAAGCACCTATTTGTGCGAAAAAGCTTTTTAAACACTTGTGGCAATTCAAACAAAGTATTGGAATAAACTTGATGTTGCTAGTGACTTGCGTTGTGCAAACTCAGCCACGAATAGGCATGCTAGTAAGAAAAATGGAAGCCCATCCATCTCACTAACCGACCTAATCTGTTTTTCTCTTATTAATAATTTTTGTATTTTATGAAAACTGATATTGTTGTACCTTATGGCAGTATAAATAAATGTTTTGTTTTTAATGTAATACTTATTTGTTTTTGTTTTGTTCCGAGGTCCACACAATTTATTATTGAGGGGGGGGGGGCGCGAGAAGCTTTCATTTCAACAAAAGGGAGGCGTGGTACAAAAAAGTTTGGGAACCCCTGATCTAACCTATTTCGATTTACGGAGTACAGCTTTGGGTCTCCACTATGCCATCGAATTCCCCTCGTATTTCAATCCTTACAACCCAAATTCCTTCGTAAAATCCTCAATGCTCCGTACTTTCTTAAGAATGAAGTCATCCATAATGACCTCGATGACCCAATTCTTACTTAATTGGCCCGAACCCGATATCAATCCTTTCATGATGAACTTTATTCCCCAGTAGTTTCAAACCAATCTTCCTTTTCAATTCCCGATAATCCTCCGAGGTGTCTGAAAAGAAGACGGCCTCGGGGCCGGTAGAATTTTAGAAATTAGATTAGAAAAACGGTAGAATTGCAGTTGAAAAAAAAATGTTGCGTATTTTAGTAGGCTATTAACTATGTGATGAGATTATGAACATAATATGGCGTGCAATAGATGCACGAGCCTATAATTAAAAAATACACAAGATTTCAGTAACGCAGTGGGAATTTCATTGTATGAAATAAGACAGTGCTTATTACTTGAGTAAGTTCATGTGGGAAAGTTCATATGCCCTGTGATGTTATGTGTCTATTTTAAATATTCTTATAATTAATATAAATTAAAAAAAAAAAGTTTTAATCTATTATTACCTAACAATAAGGAGCGAAGTGGTAGAGCGCTGAGTTGCCATGGAAAGGTCCCCGGTTCAAATCTCGCTCGCTGGCAGTTTTATTTAATCTGTTATAAAAACGGCCGGAGATGGATCCTATGGGACCTAGGGCCTAGGGTTCTCCTGGGGCTCAAGCCTCTATAAACTGGCTTTTTATTTTGCTACTGAATATAAGGGGGGAAAACTGCCAGTTGAGCATGATCTAGGACAAACACCTCCCTGCACAACCGTTGTCCTATAAACAGTAGTCTCTACCATCTACTGGACCTCTGACCCGTCACGAGTTGTAGTGGTACACGTTTTTATTAATTAACTATCACAATAAAAACACTATAATAATCCATGGAAGGTATAACAGGTTTAAGTAAACGGTAGGGTTATAATAAATGGTACAAGTTATCATGAGGTTTAGTGAAGGAAAAAAGAGTTTAATATATGGGAAATGTGTATATTTTGGTTATAATTTCATCAAGAAATGAACGTTTCAACAAAAATTTCGAATTATAGATGATATAACCAATACAGAATGTTTAAGTCGGTTCTTTAATCTATATACATTCAGTAAGAGTTACTACATACGTTACAGTCAGTAATAGTTACTATAGACAGTCAGTAATAGTTAATATATATAGTCAATAATAGTTACTATATACAGTCAGTAATAGTTACTATATACAGTCAGTAATAGTTACTATAGACAGTCAGTAATAGTTAATATATATAGTCAATAATAGTTACTATATACAGTCAGTAATAGTTACTATATACAGTCAGTAATAGTTACTATAGACAGTCAGTAATAGTTAATATATATAGTCAATAATAGTTACTATATACAGTCAGTAATAGTCAGTATAGACAGTCAGTAATAGTTAATATATGGTATATAGTCAATAATAGTTACTATAAACAGTCAGTAATAGTTACTATATACAGTCAGTAATAGTTAGTATCTAGTAATAGTCAGTAATAGTTACTATATACAGTAGTAATAGTTAGACAGTCAGTAATAATTAATATATATAGTCAATAATAATTACTATATACAGTCAGTAATAGTTACTATAAACAGTCAGTAATAGTTAGTATAGACAGTCAGTAATTGATTGTTTAATATAATTACACATAAATAAATCCTGAAAAATTAGTATTCAGAAGCACAGGAGAGGGAGTTAAAGTGAGGATTCCACGTTTCGGATTTTGGAATGTTTGGAACCTAGAAGGATTCAAACTTGAATCAAGCCGTATCAGGTTTTACAACTTCAACTAACTTGATTACGACATGTCATTAGAATTCTGAAAACAGGTCTCTACTTCAAGGACTTTACAATCTTAAATCTTTACAATATAGTGAAGAACCTCTAAACTATACGGGGCCATCCTTAAGGCCAAATATATTCTCAAGCTCATCACTGTTTAGTATGAAATCAATAGTGTAATTGTGGGAAATGTGCATATTTCTGTAATAATTTCATAAAGAAGTTAACGTTTCAACAAGCATATAATCTATACTTCAAAGTGTTAGTTGAAATATTTATATCTTAATGAAATGATTACCGAAACATACAAATTTCCTTCAAATTTCCAATTTGACAACAAATTTCCTATAACTACACTATTATCTCTTAAACTCACGATTATTTATATTTTCGAAAATATTAAAAAGGAAACGAATGATGAATTAGAACTTGTGAGTTAGGTCGAAGCGACAAACTGCGGACCTGATACCAAAATTTTCCGATATTTCTTATTTAAAGCATATTTGATCAAATAAATAGCTATAACCACAATACTAACCAATATATTTAATGATTTTCCTCCTTACGGTGGCGTATTATTCGTATCATTATTTGTTTTGCGTACTCAGCCATAATCAAGAGTTGACATAATTTTCGTTGAGGTTTCAGTAATGCTGCGATGTGCCTTTCTATTTGTTGTGGTACCATGGCGGATACAGGGAGGGGCACAGGGACACGTGCCCCCCAGACAGTTTTTTTTGTACTGTGGAGAATCCATTACAGTACATAATTATAGGCAAATCACATGATATAGAAGTTAAAATAACAGAAAGAACATGAGTGAAACTATTGTTTTGAAATCTTTCTATAGATACTACAAGTTAATTTGTAAGTTATTGTTTTTTTCCCTGTCTACCCGTTGCGCCCCCCCAGAAAAAAATCCTGGATTCGCCCTTGTGTGGTACGATCTCAAATGTTTAAAGTTTACTAACTTTTTAAAAACTATTTTGCATTTCAGGATACTGAACTAATTACAGAGGCTTTATGCTTTTATTATCGCATTTATTCTAATAATATATGACAAACAGTTACAAAAAAATCTGCTATTCTTGTAGGCTATAAAAAACAACTTGCTAACTTCTAAATTTGATTCCGTTAAAATGAAATTATTAATCTAAATAAGGAGGAGGAGTGTCATGAATTTTATCGTTATTAATTATTTCTTTTTTTAGATGAATAAAATTCATATAACTCAAAGTAAATAAAATATGATCATTTAAAATATGAAAGAGTAATAAAAATCTAATATTATTTTTAATGACTTTTTTGTATAATTATTTAAACAATAAATGAAGTATATAGTGGGATCCACGACCCTTATGGGGCTCACCCAGCCTGCGTAAAGTGGGTACTCTTACTTGAGGGAAAAACCTGGCGGTTGAGCTTGATCTAGAACAATCAACAACTAAAAAAAAACCTCCCTGCACAATCGTATTCCTATAAACAATACAGTCTCTACCATGTACTAAACAAAAACGACTATTTTTAAGTTTTAGAGGCACAGGTTTTTTATTTATTTATATATTTAAAAAAATTAATTATAACAACAAATGACAAACGATTATCGGAACTGTAGGATATCGCACTGTAAGATCTGTCACTCAGAACTTGCAATACGTTATTTTAGAAACTTAAGAATGGAGAGAAAAATTTAAACGATGCTGGGTGATAATGACACAAATTTTAAAACAATAATTGAATGTCTCAAGAAAGACCTAAGACGTTAAATGTCCATAATCAACCTAACCGATTCTCGGAAGGTATTCACTTTGAGAATATCCGGTGTATTGAATTTAGCATACATCAATTATTTCGACACATGATTTCAAAAAATTTTATTCAAGTTGTTTGTAATAAGTTGTCCTTTTCAATAAAAATTTCCAAGATTTCTGATTTAAAAAGAAAAACTTTAATTATTCATATGAAATCATAAATTACAGGCCTTCGTGGGAACGCCATTATTACTTAAAGATTGCATCAATTACTGTTAAAAAATATTTAATATTAAAGGAGAAATATATGTGCGTAAGCTGTAAAAAAAAATGTATGTTTATTGTCAAGGGATTCATTTCATTTTATTTTTTAAGTAGTACTTTTTAGTTTTCGCTTATTCCAAACAATTTAACCTATATAATATATAACAATGAAATATAATCAATGTTTTTCTTAAAAATATATTTATTGAAATTCACAACTGTATTATAATAATAAAACATGTTAATAGAATAGAAGATATATAATGTCACGCGATAAAGGCAAGTAGATAAGCTACCCACAGGTAGTACTCAACAACAAATTCAACTTATAAAGTCGCGAGGATCTTTTTTTCCAGACGCCTCGGAGGATTACAGGGAATCGAAGATGTTGCCAGGTTTCAAATTAGGGGGTTTGAGTGGGAAAGGACTGATATCGGGTTCGGGCCGATTCAGCAACAAATGGTACATTAAGGTCATTATGGGTTACTTTCTTCGTAACAAAGTAAGGAGCATTGAGGATTGGATACGAGAGGAATTTTATGGATTAGTGTAGTCCCAAAGCTCTACTCTATGAGTACAAATGGATCGCATAAGTCATGTTTATGAGTCTTTTGTAATTGATTGGGAGCTTAGAGAATTCATCTAGTAAGTGTTGAAGCAGCCTAAAACGACTGTTTTAGGAAATTGAGGTAATTTTGGATCACTTAACCATTTCAATGCGAAGAGCTTTATATAATGCTATGCTGTTTTTAGCGCCCGTCCTGTTACCTTCAAACTGACGCCTAATTTTAAATTAGATTCTAAATTTTTAAGCCAAATTTGTAAACACGTACAATTTCTACATGGTATTTAAATTTAAAATTACCAATCAGAATAATAAAAATTAGAATAAATAAAAGTGACATGTAAAAAATCCCGCAAGAGGCGAAAACCCCGATTTGTATTCCCGCATTGAAGTGTTAACCAATGTCAAAATTTATTGTTATGAATTGGTAAAATTTTGCAATAAATTTATAAAAATAAAGAACACTTCTACAGTGGTTTCGGGCTAAGATCCTGAGAACGAATATGAAAGTTCATTTCACAACACACTCTCAACCTGTATTTGAGAAATGCTTACATTGAATATCGAAGTTCAAGTACACGAAAGAACTTACGTCGGGTTGAAATCCTACCTTTTAAAAGGTGAAGGAGTGGATTGCACAACATTTGAAAGATGGAATGAAGTAAACTCCATCGTGTTTTGGATTTGACACAATCTACGAGCGTCGAATACAATTTTCCTCGCGTTCACATCGGGGCACAATCCGATGAGAGGTTTAGAAATCTGAATCACGATTGATCTAGAAAAATGGACACGACATTGTAAACTGAACAATCTTTTTTTATGCTTCTTTCTACTTCCTAAAATATGTATTTTAATCGCGGAAATGTTCGTTGATGAAGTATATATCTACAGCTCCGGTGAATATGTGGTAAAGTCGAATATACTTACTTTAATTTTTTCTAAAATTAATTTTGTCGTATATAAAGAAGCGGAATCGTGTTATTTTCGTAATGAATAAGGGGTTAAGGAAGGCCAATGCCTTGAAAAGGAATTTTCTTGTTTATTGTTTATATTAAAATTCCATTTCAAGCCAAAACTTTCGAAAAATTTCGACTTAACCAATTATTCACAGTGGCTGCACATATAAAAATATGACTTGAAACTCTCAACTGGTTTTTACCACTCCCCGTAAGGTTTGTTTGTTTTTTTATTTAACGACAATTTATGCTGACATGGCTAACCGGACTATGCTGCAGTGAAAGTCCTAAATTTTACCAATCAAGGTATTCGGAAGGAATGTTGAACGGAGTTCCCGAGCCTTGTATGGTGTCAGTTACTCATTAGAGATCCCTATCTTAATTCAATCTGGATTGGCAAAATTTAGGACTCCCGCTGTAGAATCGTCATATTAGCAATAGCACCCAGCATTAAGTGGCGTTAGACAAATAAACAAAAGAGGAATCGTGTTATTTTCGTAATGAATAAGGGGTTAAGGAAGGCCTTGAAAAGGATTTTGGTAGGAGTGTGGTACATGTGTCCATCATAGGCATGTAATCAGGTACCACCCCAGACTTAACATTGAAATTATTAATTAAAAACTGATAATGTAGCCATATCCATTTGGAAATTCAGAGAAACGATTAACACACAGGCTTTGCAGTTAATGGACGAAGTAACACATAACATTATGTTCCATGCAAACCATAATTTAACGCTAGAACCTTCTTAATGTCAACACCAACTCAACGTTAGAGGGAACGCATCATCTGTGAAATATATACGACCGCCGACGTATTGATGAACTGAAATTAATTATTCTAATAATTATTAGTAATAACATATTAAAATGAATAACGATAATTATTTTTCTTTATTTGAGCTATTTCGAAAATGGTATTTTTTTGTAGGTAAGTCCATTTTTTCATATTCATGATGTTATGATAAAAATTTGGGTAGTGGGGCAATTTTTTTTTGTCATTTAGCACTTAGCGGAGTGATATTTTAAACTGTATATACCTTTTAAATTTTATTATAAAGTAATAATCATTAAAAATAGTATATGATTTTACTTTATTCAAAAAGACTTTGGAAAATTTTCTGAAGTTTTAAAAACAAAAAAGAATTTTCTTTAGTATTGATTTTCTATTATTTATATTTAAAAACTGTATTTTAAAGAAATATGGGCAGACATCTATTTTTTATTCTTTTTTTGTTCTCTATCTTAATAATTACTTTGCCAACTTATTTTTTACATTTTTCGAATTACGATGATGTTATATATTTTTTTTTAAATATTAATTTATTTCAATTTCTTGTGATTATTTATATCAAAACAATTTGTTCTACAAGGCTTATAGATTTATTATTATTCAGAATATGAATAATCAAAGGTGAATTTTGTAAGATTGCATTAATAATTCCTTTTATCGATTTTCAGCTATGAAAAGAAAAATATATCTGATAACAAGGAATAATTACTGAATTATAATTATAATAAAATAAATAGCTTCAATGTTTTATTTAAGTTAGAATAATATAATAAAAAATATAGAAAATCGCAAAAAGAATATAACAATTAAATAAATAATCTGCCACTTGTGGGCAATAAGTAATGGTGCTATGTAGCTTACAAAAATTCGATAACAAAACAAATGCTATGATCAAAATAAATGTATAAATAAATATATACATGAGGAAAAATATATACATGCGGTAATAAAAATGATAAAAAAATAAAGTAAAAAAAAATAGAATAGCAAAAAAATATAATAATAATAAATAAAAAATAAAAAATATAATGTAGACAATCATACCCGTTTTAATATTGTTATTCAAATCATTGTTTTGGTTAATTTACTTATTATTTTTTCAGAAAGCTAAAGGTTATTGAAGAATTAGGAAATTATTCATAACAAAATAAAAATGTTTATGTAAGATGTAACCAACATTAATTTATTATTTAAATACTGCATGTTTATTTTTATGTTATGAAACCAATTTTATAAACTTGAACAGAATGCTTTTTTTGTGGGTTAAGTACTAACTTATTATATGCAAATTAATTATCTTGTTTAGTAAAGTTAATTCTTTTTAGTGTTAAATCAAAACCGCTCCCTCAGTAAGGTTACATTCTGTTAACTTATCGCACAGACGGTGCTACAACGTTACTTGTGCAATTTTTGTCAAAACTAAACTGAGTATATTTTTTTAATAGTAATTAGTGAGATGATTGCTTTTACTTTAAACTAAAGTTTAAAGATGTAGATTAAATATTAACATTTTATTTGTTTAGTCGAGTAGAACTATACGTTGTAATAGGATGTTGAATTTTCAAATGCTTCTCCTGAAAAATGACATCATTTGCATAAGTGACGTTATAGCACCGTAAATTCGATATATTATAAGTAAATAGTACTTCCTTCATTATTTAACTATAATTCAAAAGATAATTGTCTGTAAACAAGAATAAATCACATAACTGAACTTTCATTAATCCAAACCTTTAAAATGAAAATAACACTTCAAGTAAATCAAAAAATATTTAACCAAGGCAATCAAAGCAGCCCTATATCATATTATGCAACGCCAAGGAAGGAATTTCGTTATTTTCACGGACTATCTATCTGCAATAACGGCTTTCGCTAATATTTATGCGAAAGACAACCTAATTTAAAAAACCCAAGCTTATTCAACGATGATCAAAAGCATGGACAAGGAGTTGGTATTCGTCTGGATACCATCTCATGTGGGAATCAAAGGCAATGAAGCGGCAGACCAAGAAGCCAAGAAAGCAGCATCATCACTAGCTATAACAAATGTTTTTACCATATCAGACATTTCACAATAACTAAAACGCCAATCACTGATGACGTGGATACAGCTATGGAGAGCAACTGAGGACACCGATAAACTGAAAAGTATTAAAACAGAAATAAAACTCTGGAGGAGTTTTTGCCACAAGACTAAGAGTCGTCCGTACGCCTCTGACGCACGGATATCTGATTGAGAGGGATGAACCACCAAAGTGCGGAAGTTGCAGAGCACAATTAACTATCACCCGCATCTTGGAGGACTGCCCCTTATATGAAACATATTTTCAAGACTTGGGAATTGATAGAATAAACCCGACTACCCTGGGTGATAACATCTCAAATATAAATAAAGTGATAACTTTTCTTAAACATAATAACATATTCAGTAGCATATAATAATTATATGTGAAGTAGAAATAAATGCTGAACCAAAAGAGAAAATACGCTGATGATCATGGATGTTGTGCGTCTATAAACAATGAAACCTAACCTTTAACCTATGACATACTTTGTTTTAACCATAATGACGAAGTTATTTATTTCCGAAATTTCCATGAATATGTGAAAAGAACAGCTGTGACGAGCATGTTCTGCCATATATGGATCTATGTCAAGCTGATGTCAAGGTTCGCTTAATCAGGTTTTACACCGGTCAGTATAATCAATGTGTCAAGGTAGTCAGGAGACCTGTTTTCTTGAAAAACCTTTATTTATTTATTTATATATATATATATATATATATATATATATATATATATATATGCACATACACAATATATACACACACACACACACACAAACATATTTTTTGCGCGTATATCATTAGCTTTCCTATCTAGCCAAATAATCTTTCTCTTTTCACTTATTTCTTTCCTTCGTTCACCTGTCCATCTTTTCCCCTCTTTCTCCTTCTTTTCCACTACACGGTCCTTAATTTATTATGCAGATATTTCTCTATCCAGGTGTTTCTTTTATGTGAAACCAAGTCTTATTAATTCCTCTTTTATTTGACTAGTGTGTCCTATCATGTTTCTTAGTTCCATCATTTGAATATCTGTTTGATCAACCTTTATCGACAAATTTCAATTTCCTATTCTCATTGCTGACTCCAAGTCCTCAGTTCCTTCATATAGTTCTTGTTTTTTTTTAATGTTTTTTAAAGCCGATATTCTTCTCATACTTTTTTGGACTGTGGATACGTCTTAGGATTTCTCTTTCCATTTTTAGAAGTTTCTACAACCTAGTAAACACCGTTCTCATTTCTGTTTCAAAGCTTTTTTCCAAAAATTTGTTTTTTTGTCGGTATTCTTTGCCAAATGTTCCGAACTCTTCAATTTTACATTCATACTTATGGTCACCTGAGTTTCCCCACCATTATGATTTAGGATTTCTCTTAGTTACTTAAACTGCTTGACCGTTTTGAAGGTCCCACCCATATTTTGTCTCAATTTTCGCTTCTTTTTTTTATTATTTTTAATATATATACTTTTTCATTCTCTCTCCCATCTTCTTCTTCTGCTCCTCCGTTCATTCCTTACTCTTCTGCCTCTTTCTTTCCCGGACCTTCATGTTTCTCACCATCTTCTGGAATCATCCTCTATCCTGGCATTCAGAATGCTTTGGTTCTGTGGGAACGAGTATAAAGATCGGAAAGGCGGGCTCTTCTTTTGTGGAGCTGGACTGAGGATTTGAATTGGGGGAGACTGTAGATATATCAATGGTGTTGAGAGTTAATGGATTGAAATAGAAAAGCACTAAGGAAATAAGAGCCAATTTAACTAATCATGGTGGCGGATGCGCGGGATCGCCTCGGAGTACCAAGAACAAATCTTAGAGAGAGCAGTTTATCATTCGCTTCAAACTGCCCTCAAGCATTTTCGAAAGGCCCCCGCATACCACATTACAGTATCTTAATACATATATATATATTACGACTACAACCCGTGAACATGGTAGAGACTGTACTGTTTTGTGGACAACGGTTCTGCAAGGAGGTGACTTGTCCTAGGTCACGCTCAACCGCCAGTTTTTTCTCACTTATTTTGGGTACCCTATTTTTATAATATTTTATAGAGGCTGGGTGAGCCCTAGGAGGGTCCTAGATCCTAGATATGATCGATCTCCGGCTGCAAACAGACTAATTAAAAGTCGTGGCCTACAGCGGGATTTGAACCAAGATTTCCGTCATGGCAACTCAGTGCTCTGCCACTGAGCCACTCTGCTCCCATACACACACACACAGATATATATATACATATATATACACAAGGTATTCATCCATTTCATCATTGTACAAGTTGCCTATTCCAGCAGCATTTATACTAACTGCCGTCTGTAAGAGTGATAGCAGAGAATTGTTCAATAGCATATATTCCAAGGATGAGCAGCAATGACACAATATGCCTTAATCTCCCATCTATTTAATTTAAAACGGTGGTTACAATATTTCTCAATAGTTTTCACAACTGCAGCGAGCAATATACAATTACAAACACCGCCAAGTTAAATAGCGCAATTTTATTATCAATGATCTCTTATTCCAAAAATAACTATAAATTTAAAATAATATTATTGGTACGCAAATTGATTATTTGATCATAAATTCGTAGTAATAAAATAATTAGAGTAAAAAAAAAGTACCGGATAAAAAGTTGGATATTTTTTTCATTTATTAATTACTGGTAATGGTAATGGGAACTAATCTAAAAACAAAATAATAATAGTTTGACGGCTAATTAGAATTTGAGTGGGTTGTTATTATTCGTTTATATAATAACTATAATGGGATCAAGTTGGTAATGGTTAGTCCCCATTATAAGCCATGAAGACTTGCTATGTGTTAATATTTCATCCGCTTTCTTTTGAATGCAAAATTTATTTCTATAAAAAAATAAAAAGACAAAAATAAAAAAGTGTTATCAGTAATTATTTTTGACAATGAGTTAAAAATATATATATTTTTTATTTTAACGTTTAAGGATACAAATAAATTATAATGTATTTTCTTTCAATACTATTTAGCCTGAAAAATAAAGTACATCATATCTATTAAATAAAGTTGTGTTTTTACTTCATTCAAACCCAGGTATGAGGCTTTTCCAAAACCGAGTATTTATTCTTAATATTTTTATAAATATATAAATGAACAAATCTTTGCAATAAATGTTATAAAAATATTTATTATCGAACCTACTTGAGAAATAAAGAAATGTCCTGCCCAAAGAGAGATCAGAAAGTCATTGGACTGATTGTGTTGACTTGCATTTCGCAAGTGACGATGACTTGAGTCTGTTCCTTGTCGCCTTTAAAAACCGTAAATAATTCTTCCAATAATATAAAACTAAACTATAATAAATTACTCTTAATTTAATGCCGGGAACGGAGTGGTACAGTGGTAGAGCGCTGACTTGCCGTGCCTTAGGTCCTTTGTTCAAATACTGCTCGCTTGCAGACTATGGAATCTTGAATCCTCCTGGGGATCACCCAGCCTCTATGCAGTGGGTATAAAAAATAAGGTAGAAAACTGCCGGTTAAGCGCGATCTATGACAAATCCCATCCCTGCACAACCGTTGTCCAAGAAACAGTACAGTCTCTACCGTGTACTGAGCTCAAGACCCTTCACGAGTTGTGATACAGATTTTTTTAAAATTTAATATTGTGAAATTTTAGAGTTCAATTAGATAACATTAATTCCTTTAAAATATATTAGTTAATTCTATGTTTTTAGATATTATATGAATGAGAAACACGCCAAATAATGTTGTTGTTTTTAAATTTATTTTAGTTAACTAAATCGAATATTGATTAAAATAACAAAAAACACACATAGAGAGAAAAGTTGTTTATTTTAACAAAACCTCGAACTTTCTAAAACAAGAAATAAAAATTTGATTACAAAAAATAAAAGTAGTTTTATTTTCACTTCCGTTTCAAATCCACAAACCGCATAATTCTTGGGCTTAGTAGTTTTTATTAAAGATTGGATTTAAATTAGATAAATATTATCGAATCTTTAAAATTAAATCTTTTACTGTATATTTTAATTTCAACAAAACTAGATAAGTAAACATAATAAAGCGTAATTTATCTATCATAACAAAACCTGTACCACTACAAACCGTGACTAAGTTTAAAATTAGAAACATTACCTTATACGGTTAATGTTAATCCTTTATACGATATTAAATTTTTAAAAGACTGAAAAGACAAGATACTGCTCGACGTTTTCGCCTACTTCAACAGTTACTGGACAAACGTTCAAAGCTCGCAATTAATTACAAAAGACTCATTTACATGACAGTTATCAGACCTATTCGGACATACGGAGTTGAGCTTTGGGGCTCTACTAAACCATCCCATTCATCTCGTATCCAATCCTTACAATTATCGCAAAATCGTAAAATCCTCAATGCACCTTATTATGTCACAAACAAACTCATCCATCATGATCTTAATATCCCACATGTTGCTGATTTGGCCCAAACTAGACAACTATCCTTCCATGACAAGCTCCATACACACTTGAATCCGCTAGTATCTCAACTTGCTTCCCATACTATCTGTTCAGTCGTGTAACTGTCAAACAGTGTATATCCAATAATTTAGTCACTGCCGCCATGATCGGCTATAGCCATCTAAATAAAAAGAAATTATATATACACCATATGTTCTCCGATTAAGCTCACTTGCTGCTCAACCGTGGACGAATCACCAGCTTGCAAAATTCACGGCATCAGACTGAGAAGCAATCTTGGATCTCTGCAACCCCCTCTGCTATTCCGTGGTCCAGAGAGGACGACACTGATCAACCAAGACAATTGCCAGGCATTTGGAAGACTGGAAGACCAGGTGACGATTATCAACTAACTAAGTAAGTAACCTTTACTTGATTAACAAGCGCCCTTACAGCGCGGTCACAATTCTTTAAAGACTATTTGGCATCGCTATCCAATAAGGAGGCTACTACCCTCGCCGAGTGGCCCCGTCGCCCGAGTTTGATATTCCGCTATTAAGAGACTTCATTTCTCGTAAAGTTGTCTATTGAACAGTTATCCCTAATATTAATTAAAACTATAGTTCCTTGTTCATTCTTTGTTCTGGTTCCTGTTAGAATTGTTACCTTAATTTTGTATGTATACCTATATAATTTTCTTAATGTATAATTTTGTATTTATGTTTCAATCTAATAAATCCACATGTTTCAGTATTTGATCTAATTTATTAAATTTATCGAGCATATTCAAAATTAAAAATATTTTATTATTTCATTTCATTTAATTTTTGTTTTTTTTCTATTCAGGCTAATCACGCCTTAACACTATCTGATAACCCTCCTAGGCGTCTGAAAAGAAGATGGCCTCGAGACCTTCTACTATAGAACTTTATTGGAGAGCTATCAATGGATAGTTTCTCCAGAAGTGTTTTTTTTTTCATGTCCTTTGTTCATACAGCAGATTTACATGATGTAATATAATTACAGTTGCAAATATCAATAAATTAATCTAAAAAAAAAAATCAATATCTATGAACTGACTAAGTAGTACCCATTGGCTAACCTTATGGATGCCATCTCGCTTCTATTTGTTCACTATCCCGTTTTGAATTAAATAGAAAACGCAAAACATATTATTCTATTCTAAAAAAAAAATGTTTTTTTTAAACCTGTACCATTATAACGCGTAAAGGGTCTGGGGTTCAGTATTTGATAGAGACTGTTCTGTTTCTTGGAGAACTTTTGTGCGGGAAGGTGATTTGCCCTAGAACACGCTCAACCACCAGATTTCTCTCTTATTTTGGTACCCATCCAGGCTGGGCGAACGTGATTTTAACCCAGGATCTTCGGCCGGGTGAGCCTGAGGATCCTAGATCCCGTCGGATCCATCTCTGGCTGCTAAGAGATTAAATAAAAATCTCGCCAGGAATTTGAATCCAGGTCCTTCGGCTTGACAACTGGACGCTTTATCACTGACCCAATCCGCTCCCCAATTTATCATAAAATTAGTCATTAATTTTTTCTTACGTCACTTCTTAAGTTGCGGATAACTCTTAGAAAATTACTCACTGCATTTTATGAGTAATTGATAGATATATTATAATCGTAATTGTACTTTCCCCGATAGATAGGAAAGTCCGAGGCCATGGAAACAGTGAAATAAAATAATAACTGTAAAGCAGAAAATAACAGCAATGAGAAATTAAATATAGGCAGTAGAAAATAGTATGTAATAGAAGAGAAACCATAGGAGGAAGTGGCTGAGAAGAACTTCATGGATGGAAGAAAGTTGCGGTTAAAAGCGATGAAGGATAGCGAGGAGACAAATTAGCCAATAATCTGCGCCATTATTTTTTAAATAAATCATTGTTTTTAAAATTATCATTGTTTTTATTATTATTATAATAATAATAATAAGGATTAGTAAACCCGAAGGCTCGATGCCGATACCATTAATCTCTACTCACAAAATTGCGTCCAAGGACCACTAACCAAAACCAAATCCTCCAGATCACTCTTAACGCAATCTTCCCGCCTACCCCTCGGGTATATAATAGAGTTATTAATTATTTCTTATTATTAATTAATTCACTATATATACTATATCGGAGATATAATAGAAATATTTTTTAGATTATTATAAAATTTAAAATATTTTATACAATTACATATCTTCTTTCTACCAACAGAGATCTCGTCGGTCAATATACAATACTGAAAATAACAGGCGATTAACATAGTTTTTTTATTTTTTATAGTTTATAAAAATACAATTTAAAAATACCTCCCCGGACATAAGTAAAATTAATTTCACAATTTATTTAATTACTAAAAGTAATAATTTGACAACCACACAAGTAAATTCTCTATATAAAAAAGTGTTCTATTGCGGATAGAGAATTACACTTAAAATTTAAATGTTGCCTAAAACATATAAATATAATAAACGATTTTTGAAAGAGTGTGACTGTTTTTTTAAAGTACATTTGGATTTCAATATAAAATACAAAATAATTTTGCACTATGCCTGAAAATTGATGATCAGAATTAACTTTAAAAATAAACCAATCATTTAATACCTTTATGCTCATTAAAAAAGGGTCTTGGGCTCAGAACATGGTAGAGACTATACTGTTTCTATAAAATGGTTATGCAAGGAGTGGTCTTGGTAATTCTTCCGAAATTACTCTCAACCAAGAGATTTTTAGGGTACTCACTTTATAAAGCCTGGGTGAGCCCCAGGTTTATCTGAAGATAAAATAAAGGCAACACGGTCAATACGTGGATGATGACAGGTTAAAAAAATGTATCTGCGACACCCGGATTTGAACCCGGGGAGCAAAGTAACTCTGCGCTCTAGTCCAAGAGTATAAACGTAATGATAAACATAATTTTAAAAAATCCTCACCTCAGGAGGAATAAACCGTTCGACAAGAAAAGGTTTGACCAAATATTTTCGTTTTAAAACAATAAACTAACTTAAATAGAGCCAAAAACTCAAAAAGAAACACTATTATTTATTATAATGCAAGAAACTAACTTAAACAGTGGCAAGCCACTTCGCAAAGGTACCGCATATATATTTTTAAATATGTTTATTAAAGCATAATACAATAAAGGAGAAGGAGGAGAACATAGAATAATATTTTATGATAAAAGATATATAATAATAATAAAAGACAACTAAAAGGTGTAACCTTGGCCGAATTTCAAGGAGGTGTCAACCACCTGTGAAGGTTGCGAGAATTCTGGGAACGGCAAACAATTCATTCATGTCTTTATAAGAATGAATACAACTTTTTCGTAATACATTATCTCTAAATATGGTAAATACCAATTTCTCGCGAAGATCGAGAAAGTTGTTGTACTTAGTAGCGAAAAAAATCCTTAAATGTTAATAAGCTCTGAACGGTAAATGTTTAATTAATAACGGTAAACTAATAATTTCTACCTACCACTGTTTGGTTGCTTTATCCATTTGTGCAAAAATAAAAACAATAAATAAAAAATTAAAAACTGATTCACTTCTATGATGAAATATCTTGTAATCAGTACGTAGCAGAGACTGTATTGTTTGTAAGTTCACATTTGTGATCGACGATTCGTCGGATTTCAACGGTCGCCAGGTTTTTCCTTAATCTGTACCACTAAAACTCTTGGTCTTGGTTTCAGTACTTGGTAGAGACTGTACTTGGATTTTGTACTAGAGGCTGATAACCTATCAAATGTCTACCTCTTTAGAACCCGGGAACTTTGGCACGCCAACTCAGCGCTCAACCACTGAGCCAATCAGCTCCCCAGGTTTTTCTTCGAAGGATATTTTGGAGGCTGTGGTAATCTATAACTAGCACCCTTCGTACTGAAATGACCCGCTCCGCGTATATTAATAGGAAAAATAAATGAATAAATAATTCGTTTTATATAAACACATAACATTGCACAGTTTTATTATTTATGGTAATAGGACCATAAATATTGATTAAAATGATGAAGATATAAATCAAATAATGAAGATACAATGTTCCTTATGATTTGTTTACAGTAATATACTGTGTTTAATATATAACAATAATCTAATATATATACATAAGAGATTGTAAATTACATTTCCAGGTCCGGCACTTAGGACTACACCTTGACAAACGGTTAACTTGGAATCCTCATATAGTACTAGACTGAAACGACAAGAAACAGCTCGCCGTTTCAGACTACTTCAACATTTACTAAACAAACGCTCTTAGCTCTCAATTAATTACAAAAGACTCATATACAATCATTAGACCCATCTGGACTCACAGAATAGAGCTTTGGGGCTCCACTAAGCCATCGAATTCCTCTCGTATTCAATCCTTGCAATCCAAAATCCTTCGTAAAATGCTCAATGCTCCTTACTTTGTTACGAACAAAGTAATCCATAATGACCTTAATGTCCCATTTGTTGCTGATTTGGCCCGAATCCGATATCAATCTTTTCATACAAGCTTTATTTCCACTCAAACTCACTAGTTTCGAACCTCACAACCTCTTCAATTCCTGATAATCCTCCGAGGCGCCTGAAAAGAAGATGGCCTCGTGACGTTTTAAGTTGAACGTTTTATTTGAGTATTACCACTGGGTAGTTTCTCTACTTGCCTTTATCTCGGGACATGAATTACCATTCACTATATTTACTTGATGTATTCAGTATACAGTTGTAAATTTCAATAAATACATTTAAAAAATAAATAAATATTACATTTCCATAGTTTTGTTATTCCTGGTAATAGGATTATTAATAGTGTTTAAAATAATTAAGATATTGTAAATCCGTTCCTAATGTTTTTTTCACAGTAGGTTATTTTTTTCTTTTATTATTAGATTTTTTAAAAATAAAAATTGCATAAAATAAAATCATTACTTGACAATAACACATAAATTTACAGTTTTTGAAACGATGTAACAAAGACTAGAAGTGTTTTGAATTATAAAGAACTGCGTTAAATAATTGAAACAATGTTTTGTCTATTTGTATTTTTTTTATTATATTAAGTTTTAAAAAGTACAATATCGAATTTAAAAAGTATTTAACCGTCGATATATGAAATCAAATATTTAATTGTGAATTTTATGTATTTAATTATTTTTTTATAAAAAAAATTGATTTGTATAATAATATTTTGTTTTTTTAAATCCTGGAGCACCACGTCATGTGGGTACCTACAGTTGGCACATCATTGAGGCAAGGTCTTCGGCTCTATGTGATAAAAGAGTCGTCCTAAATTTGGTAATGCTTCAGTCAAAATTTCTTTAGCATCAACAAGATAAATGACTAAATAATTAGTTTTTTTTTTCTAATTTTTCATAAGCAAGTCCTGTTAGATAAAATATTAACAAAACATTTTGTTTTGAAAAAAATGGCTTGAGTTAATATTAATTGTTCAAGCGTATACAATTAAATTCTTCTTTGTTTTTTAAGAATAATTTATTGATATTTACAACTGTAATTATATTACATCAAGTAAATCTTTATATATCATCAAGTTGTATGAACAAAGAACATGAAAAAAAAAAACAGTTGTGGAGAAACTACCCATTGATAGCTCTCCAATAAAGTTCTATAGTAGAAGTTCTTGAGGCCATCTTCTTTTCAGACGCCTCGAGGGATATCAGGAATATTATGGGAAGCAAGTTGAGAGACTAGCGGATTCAAGTGTGTATGGAGTTTTTCATGGAAGGATAGGTATCTACTTTGGGCCAAATCAGCAACATATGGGATATTAAGATCATGATGGATGAGTTTGTTTGTGACATAATAAGGAGCATTGAGGATTTTACGAAGTATTTTGGATTGCAAGGATTGAATACGAGATGAATTGGATGGTTTAGTAGAGCCCCAAAGCTCAACTCCGTATGTCCAAATAGGCCTGATAACTGTCATGTAAATGAGTTTTTAGTAATTAATTGGGAGCTTAGAGCGTTTGTCCAGTAAATGTTGAAGTAGGCGAAATCGTCGAGCAGTTTCTTGTCTTTTCAATCTTGTATGAGGATATAATTAAATTCATTTGAATATGAATGATTTGAGTAAGAAATAAGATAAATTCTTGAACAACGAGGTTGGCTTTTACCAGGCGTAGTCTCATCTGACGGAGAGAACAGACAAAGATATAACATATAATATAGATGATATATAGGTCTTGTATTCGCGTAAGTATATACAAACAAAAAACCTGTACCACTACAACCCATTATAGATCTATGTCTATGATGTTCGTGGAAGATAATGTACTATTTGTAAAACATCAGATGTATAGGGAGGTGATATGTCCGCGACAACGCTTTTACCCCATTTTAGATTGCTCACTTTATAGAGGCTGGGTGAGCCTCATTAGGGTCTCCAGATCCCATAGGATTCACCCCTGCTGTTGAAATATAACATAAATTAACAGCCCGATTTGAACCAGAGACCTTTGGAACGGTAACTCAGCGCTCTACAACTGAGCTCCTCCCCCCCAAATGAAAATAAAATCTCACGACTCAAAAATGAACGCATGAATATAAATTAACTATAGAAAATGGAATAAACGAAAGAATATACATAATCAATGTACAACAAATAAATAACATCTAACATTAATCAATGCATCATCAAGACATCAAATTACACCGAGAATAACAACAATGATATAAATATAAACTATTATTTAGTAAGGGTAATAGAATATAAAAAAAGAATAAATGATAATATTAATAGTATTTATAACAACATTATAAATAATATAATAATAACAGATTTAAATCATTTAATTTAAATAATGCAAACAGAAATATTGAACTGCTAATGTTTAAATTAGAAGAGGCCAAGGTTCTCCAAGGACTATAGAGCCTCAATTATAAATATAAATAAGTAATAAATATAAATAAATAAATAAATAAAAGAGAAATATTGAATGGGAAGAAGCCTATATTATTATATTCCAGCGGCCCTAGTCTCATCTGATGGAGTACAAACTAACATATAATATATAACAAAAGAACAGATAGGTCTGGTAATCGTGTACGTATAAACAGCTTTAAGAAAAAAATACCCCATAGGAATGAATTTATGAAATAAAAATGTTAGTAGAGACATTTGCAAGGCCCCCCACATGTTTATAATAATTGATTGCAATAAAGTATTCATTTTTTTATGATGTAAATAATATACATAGGTTTAACTTACATCATTACCATTTTCTCTTAACCCTCAGGTAAACAAAATATTTTTTTTCCACCAAGAGGGGACTAAAACCTCACACCACGGCAGACTACATAACTGTTTGAGGAGAACTCACTGGCAAAGAGCTGAAGATGACTAGCGACATCGAAAGTGATGTTGGCGGCGTTGAGCACGATCCACGGGAGGAGCTTGGAGATCGGCCTACTCCTGGCCATGATGGTCACAGACTGGACTCCATCCACCTGGAGGGGATGCGCGGAGCGGATGGGGGAAGTGTTGCTGGAAGTGGAGGAAGCCAAGGGTTGTAGTCGACAACGAGGAGGTAGAAAGACAATATACCAAGTATATCTGGATATGTATTCTTAATTTCGCTAATTAAATAAGCCTAGTACACAGTAAGCGAAAGTTAATCTATAAGGGGAAAATGAGGGAGAGGGAATCGATGTAAAATACAACTTTTAAGGTGTTATGTGTCTACAAGGTTAGCAACCTACTGTGCCAAGGTCGCGAGTCTACAACCCGGCAGGTGTCCTTAAGATTTTTTTTAAAGGGGGTGAAACATCTTTGCTTATGCCTTACTTCGGAAGGGATGTAAAATGGCCCCTGTGCGGTTCCAGGTACTCGTTAAAAATTCTAATTATACTTGGATAAGAGAAATTTAGGATTCTCACTGTATCATCGTCCGACTAGCTATAGCAACATCAATTAACGATGAATAAATAAATGAACAGACAAATCTTAACGAATAGCTAGTTGTTAAAAAACAGATCTGCAGTCCCGGTGGATAAGTGGTAGTCGAATTTGCCCAAAGAGAGTTAACTGTATTGAGGTAAGCGGAATCGAGTCATTCTCGTAGTTTTTGCTTCAAATGGAGTTGTGATATAAGTTAACTCATTTTCAAAACAATGCCTGGCTTAGCCCCTTATTCTCTTCAAAAATAATACGATTCCATTTCCTGAAGTACAACAGACTCGTTTAGTAGAAAATTCGATTTAACCATTTATTCACTGAGAATCTAGATATATAAAGTATATTTGGGTATGTATTATATGTATTTATTATTAATTTCACTTATGGTAAAATCGATGTATAAAGTAAGGAGAAGTTAAGCAACAAGGAAAAAATGAAGGAAAAGGAATCGATTGAAAAAAACAAGTTTTGTAGTGGTTATCATAACAACTTCAATGGTTATCATGTCCAAGGTCGCTTGATCCCAATTAGGATTTTTCAAGGGAGTAAACAATATTTTGATATGCCGTCCTACAGAAGGGACGTTATATGGAAGTCCAGATTTTCGATGGAGTCAGATACTAGTTAAATACCCTTATCTTAATTATACCTGGCCAAATTTAGTGACGTAAAGTAAATAACCAATAAACACACTCTCAGTTAGTAAAAAGAGACCTTACATAAATGTTAAGACCGTGGAAAAAATTACAACGAAGTCTCCAAACTTCAACAGAACTTGAAATTATCTGTTAATTCGCCTATTCGGTTGATAAATATTCCAACATACACTCATCAAACTTCAAAAAGCACAGCAGGAAAAAATAATTAATAGTAAACAACACAGAAAATAAGACAAAAGACTATATGAAAAAATGAAAGTAAAAATGCAAAAAAGAAGGAAAGTATAGGAAAGTATTACTTTTCAATATTAATATATTTTGTGAAATAGGTCCACTGGTTTCTTGATAATGTTCTTTTTTTTATTGTTGTTTTTTTTGTTGTTGTTGTCTTATGTTTTGGTGTTGTTTACTATTATTTTTTTTTCCTGTTGTGCTTTTTGAAGTTTGATGAGTAAATGTTGAATTTTCAAATTCTCCAGTATTTATCAGCTGTTTTTATCTAACCTTATCCAGCCGGGGTCGAGTAATCTTCCTTATGATTCATTAGTTAGGATTTGAGCCTTGGAGGTGGTGGGATGTTTCTTGACTGCATTATTCATATTTTGTGTTGCTGTCATCCTCTTTCTACCCAGAGGATGCCTGAATAGGCGAAATATTGGACAGATAATTTCAATTTCTGTTTTAGTTTGGAGACTTAAGGGCTTTTCGTTGGAATTTTTCCTCGGTCTTATTAATTGTTTTAATTTTAAAATATTTGTATTTTGAAGAGAAAAGATTTGTCCTAGCGCCTCTCCATGACAGCGCTCTTACCGATTGAGCTACCAGAGGTCGCCTCACAGTCAGGACAAATCCGTTCTCTTCACCGATCCCATATGCCCGTGTTCTCGCAATTTAGCGATGTATACACTAGGAAGAATGTTCATTGACATTACTTTAATTAGGATCTTGTTGAAAAATGAAGAATAAAAAAGATCCTTCGGAATGAACGTAAAAAGCAGGTGTCAGGTACTCGTTAAAGAACCCTATCCAAATCATAAAACGATAGGCGAAATAAAGAACTCCCACTAAATGTCCCGTGTTCAAATCTAGTTGTGATGTAGGTATACATTATTTAATATTTTAACATCTTTGGAAGAATCCTGTAGGGCCTCCAGCCCCTTCTGGGGCACGCCCAGCCTATAGAGTTTGAGTACTTTTAAGTGGGGAAAACTTATTAGTTGAGATCTCACACAAAACACCTCCCTACACTTCCGTTGGCTTAAAAACAGTACAGGCTTTATCATATACTGTACCCAAGGCCCTTCATGGCTTGAAGTGGTACAGATTTATTTTTATAACTTTTCTTAATTCAAACATTAAAAACTAAATGAAGAAATATTGATGATGAAATGGTTAACCGCATGTATCTTGAGCAATATTGAAAATGATTGCGGTTAAATACTTTTACACAAATAAATCAATTTTTTTGTCAATTCTTAGGTCTTCATCAGGGCAGAGCGATGTGCCTAGGCACACAGTTGCTCCTAGACTCTACACCTTTATGCACTGATGATAGCCTAAAAATAATTTTGAAACGTTGGCAAAAAAAAAATTACTCATTTATTTAAAATTCATTGAACTCACTCCAGCACATTTACAGCATTATAAATGAATAAATTATTTTATTAATATTTTTAATGAAGCTAAATTCGTTTCTTAATTTTTAAATTTTTAAATATTTTAATTTGTAATCAAATAATTGTAGTGCTGATATACTTTACCTCTTTATATTTGTATTAGATGATTTAAAAAAAAAAAATCTTCAAGTGAGTAAAAATAAACCTTTTTCCAGTCAAAATTTTTTTTCTTTATTTTAAATACGTCTCGACTTATTAATTCATTTTCAATAAAACTAATAATAATAATAAAAAGTGAAAACAGATCAATATAGACTAAAAAGAAAATAATTACTGATTTGTATTGTTTTGATTAGTGATATGATGTTGATCATATCACCCTTCATGATGTTTATATATTTTAAGGAGAAAATAATTTAAAATAATATTGAAGTAAAAATAAGATAGATCATTATAACAGTCCAAAGTTCAATTCATAAGTGTTAAGAATGACCATGGAGAACATTGCAAACTCCAAGTAAAAATTTTTTAATTAATTGACGACTATTAAAAGGTATCTATACTTATTTCAGTATTTTAGGACATGGTTTTGTAACTTGTATATTTATTGAATTTTTCTTTTTATTTAGGTTGATAATGAGCAGATTTAATGAGATTAAATGTTTAAACATTAATGTACTTGTAGGCGGTAGGCATGTATAAATGAAAAGTAAATTGAAAATGACTTAATAAGTGGAAACGTATTTAAAATAAAGAAAAAAATGTTTGACTGGAAAAAAGGTTTTTTTACTCACTAGAATGAATGATTTAAAAATATGTACTCCAGTAACATCCACGTGAAAATTAAAAAAAAAAATTTTTATTTTTTCTGGTACCTAATTAGAGAATTAGGTACCCATTAATTTATTTTCGCTGAAAATAGAAAGTTCCATTTTTTTTGTCATATGTGCTTAGTCAAGTTCTCCAGTACCAACTTAACAACCTGCTTCTCATTACTCAATTCGGTCCCATGACCTTTTGTACATAGCATGAATCTCAGCAACCATTCATTACTCATTGCTACAACGATGCATCTGTAATGGTTGTGCAATGATACCAAGTAAGGAATAAGCATCTAGAAAATTTCACTAATCAAACTCCTTTTTTCTAGTTCAAATAAGGAGGGAAAAAGATCATTGAATAATTTACGAAATAATGCGGTCCTTAAGTATATATTTACTTATTTGAAAAATGGGTCGATATAACTAGTGCTTATTTTTACAACGCAGATCGAAAGTTGCCAGAGTGGTTCGTGGGTAACTTGATGATTGCAGATTAACGTGAGTAAAGAAAGCAAAAAACAACAACACAGAATTGATCATTGAGATTTACTACGAAATAATAGTACTGTCCTAAATAGTAGAGGCGTAAATTTTTCCTTTACAGGTATATTTAGGAATCTTACGATTACCAGAGAAGAGTAAGATACCAGAGACGGCACGGAATCAGTTCCGCCATTTAACGTCAACTCTGAAGGACGGTATTCGCAAGGATTTATTTACTCCCTTTGCAGGCCACCTTCTGGGCTGTGAACCCGCTATTTTGGACATAAAAGGATGTTATGCTAAGCCAAAATCCATAAAGCACGATATTACAAAATAAAGAAATCTCAAACTTCTACACTTATGTCACTTATGTCCCTTTTGAAGTCATACCGTTAGACGAATTACATCAAATGAATTCACGGTGTTTCTTTTTGGAGTTTTTCAGCAATGCTTTCGCGTTTGAGAGCTTTACAGATTTTTATGAGAGCGGCGGAGCTCATTGTGTAGAGCGCTGGATGGCTGTTATGAGCGTTCAGGGTTATTATCCCGTGAGGGATAATTTATTTGATCTGTTTGAATCACTACACCGGCTCTGTGGAGATTTACATACCCTCTTGTGGCTCACACAGCCTCTTATTGGGGGAAACGCCAAGTGGTTGAGTGCGACTCCGCCAAATTACCTCCCAGCACAACCTCCGGCTAAGAAACAAGACATTCTCTATCATGTACTGAATCCGAGACCTTTCACGGATTTAAGTGGTATATATATTTGTAATATTATTACTCATTTTTTAAACTGATTAGAGGGGTCGAAACTAATTATTTAACAACTGTTAAAATTCTACACCTATTTCAAAATCAAATTGTTATCAGAAATTAAAATATTTTTCATTTTTTCTTTTCGGGAAATTTTTAATAATCAAATTCAAAGATGAATCATTTACACGAAAAATAGGGGACGAGCTACATAAATCCCTATGCATTTACCCCGGTTTACACGAATGATTGTAATAAGGCGAACCGAATATTATTGAATTAATTACTAGATTTTTTAATTGTAAAGGTTATTTCATCTTAGTTTTAGGTTATTTTTTTTAAATAAATGGTTGAGTTAAGTGCCGGTCAATAACCAGTTATTAACAACAATTTCAGTTACATTAAAGATCGGATGCTATTTAATTTAAAATAACTTGTTTCTATAACAACTGCTATTTATTAATATTAGTTATTTTTATTTATTTTTTAATACCTGGTAAGTATGAATTAGCTGTACGTATTTATATTAAAAGATGAGAGTGAATACATATTTTACTCTTAAATATTTTATTATGATCAGAAAGGGACATTACTTATTTACGAACAAAGTAATCCATAATTACCTTAATGTCTAATTTAATACTGATTTGGTCCGAATCTGATATCAATATTTTCATAACAAACTTTATTACCATTTAAACCTCTTAACCTCTTCAATTCCTGATAATCCTCAGAGGGGTCTGAAAAGAAAATGGCCTCGTGACCTTCTAAGTTGAGCTTGTTAAATTCCTGAAGAACAGGTCTGCTACTTAAGACAACACCTTAACAAACGTTTAACTTGGAATCCTCATACTAGACTGAAACGACAAGAAATAGCTCGCCGTTTCAGGATACTTCAACATTTACAAGACTCACGCTCTAAGCTCCCAAAAACAATCATTAGACCCATCTGGACTAACGGAGTAGAGATTTGGTGCTCCAGTAAGCCATCAAATTTCTCCCGTATTCAATCCTCAAAATCCTCCTTAAAATTCTTAATGCTCCTTACTTTGTTATGAATGAAATCATCCATAATGACCTCAATGTCCCATTTGTTTGTGAAAAACTTTATTATCTCTTAAACCCACTAGTTTCAAACCTAGCAACATCTTCAATTCCTAATAATCCTACGAGGTGTCTGAAAAGAAGATGGCCTCGTGACCTTCTAAGTAGAAATTGTTATTTGAGTACTACCACTGGGTAGTTTCTCTACTTGTCTTTACTCATGCCAATATGTACCATTCATGCCATTTACTTGTTGTTTGTTTTAATATAGTTTTAAATTTCAGTGGATAAATTAATTAAAAACAAAGAAAGGGGAATATATCATTGAAGGTTTTCTTATCTTTCCTTCGACATATTCTGAACGCAGAGAGAAAATTGAAGAGAAGGTGGTTATTGCTAAAGGCTGAGTAAGCAATATGTTCTGGTTGCGTCGACCACAAGCTACACATGCTCAGTACTTTCATTTCTATAGCAATGAAATATTAAGCTTCTAGAGATTTTAGATACAGTTTTTTAATTTATTTATTGAAATTTACATTAATATAATAATAATACAATAAGTAAATAATATAAATGATACTTAATGACTTGGCATGAAGGGAAGTAGAGAAACTACCTTGGCACTCACTTACTTGGGAGTCATCAAATAACAGATTTAAATTAAAAGATCACGAGGCCATCTTCTTTTCGGAAGCTCGGAGGATTATCGGGAATTGAATTGGTAGCTAGGTTTGAAACTGGGATGGTTTGAGTGGGAATAAAGTTTTTCATGAAAGGATTGATATCGGGTCATAATGAATTACTTTGTTCGTAACAAAGTAAGGAGCATTGAGGATTTTATAAAGGATTTTGGATTGTAAGGATTGTATAGGAGAGGATGTCGAAGGCTTAGTGGAGCATGAGTCTTTTGTAATTAATTGGTAGCTTAGAGCGTTTGTCTAGAACATGTTGAAATAGCCTGAAACGGCGAAGGTGAAAATTGAAATACCATGTTGTTAAACTCGTCGAGAAATGTTTTTTTTAATGAAATGCCTATGGTCCAAATCACACAAGTATATTTATGATTACTTTTTGATGATTTTGACATGAAAAATAATCCCTTTATACGGTATTGAACTATAATAATAATCTCAATAACGCAGTGGAATAATTTTTTAAGTTAATTTTTTTTTAATGTTTTAGAATAATGATTGTGCAGGGAGGCAATTCGTATGAGATGTGACACAGATCCTATCAGACACTTCTGACTTAATTGCAAGATTTAAACACTTTAAGGTTCATTTAATTTTCAGGGATGGATAGTTATTTATAAAAATATTAAACGATGATAAGACCCTGTTTTAAAAAAACTTGAGCTCTACAGCTCTGTTAATAAGATCGGGTTTTTGGTGTTGTCTAGTCAACAGTGATTAGCATAATAACCTTCTGTGACCAAGATCACGAGTTCACAGCCTAGCAGGTGGCCCTACTTTACTCATTACTATTATCATTGGTTATGCCGTCCTTGGGAAGGAATGTAAAATGGTGGTCCCTAGCCTTTACTATGTAAATCAGTCCTTGCTAAGAATTATGCCTGGGTAAGCAAAATTAGGACTCCCACTGTAGCATTGTCCGAATAGCTATGGCAGCATAAAGTGACATTTAATGAATACAACTAATTTTAGGAACGTTCCTATTATCAAGTCCTACAAAAACAGACTTTATAAGAAAGACTTATATAAGAAATAGGCTATGCAATGAAAAATATTGTTTTTTTTATTTATTTTTTGAATACGTATTCCAGTAAGGTTTTTAACCACTTTACTAGAAAGGTCTCCATGAAATCGCTCTTTCACTATCGACATTACGTATAACCTCAGACTCTACACTTTTCACGACCACATTACTACGCGAGCACGTACTTGGGATTATGCAGGATTTTATTCGTTTGTCTTTCAAAAGGATGGGAATTCGACTTCAGTTATTGTGACACCCCGGAGAATTATTAAGAAACAAAATATTGCATACTTGACTCTTTTAACATTCCAGCAACATTAAATTTCGCTTAAATCAGTAAATATATCATTTGCTTAACTGATGTATCTGCAGCCCAGGCGAATAAGTGGTTAAGACGATTTTGTTTTTACAAAATGAGTTAATTTTACGTACGTAACGATAATCATGTCATGCTTATAGTGTTTGGTTTGATATGGGGTTTAATATAAGCAATAACTCTATTTCAAGCAATGATCCTTGCCACTAAAGCACTGTTCAATCTAGGCAATCCCGTTAAGATGGGGATATTGCCATTAATTGTGATTGCTGGTTTTGTCTTAAAGGCATTTAGTGGGTTGTATGAAGCATAATATTTTATTGATCTTATTCACGCACAATGGTAACAAAATAAAAGAGAAGTAAAACTACATTACATAATTTTGGGTGGGTCTGAATTGTTCGTTTTTTTTTTTCATAAATTGGCCTTCCTCTCCTACCTCCCATTCCTTAGTCTGGAGCTCTGGACCTACTCACTCATGGCGTGTCGTGAACAAGCACTACGAAAATAACACGATTCCACTGCCATTAGTTGAACTAACATTTTGGAAATAATGGACTTAACCACTTATTCAGGTATTTAGGTATAGTGCAACATAAAAACAATTATCATATTACATAGTATCTCAGGTAAATCGAAAGTAACTTATGTAGTCTAATATTTCGAAATTTTAATATATTTTCGTATTTTTACTTAACAGTTGCATTCTCTATCACGGTTGTAGATCGCTGAGTTGCTGCGGAATCTGTGAAGATTTCGAATTAAAATCCGGCTGTGGCATATAAATTATAATTTATGCGGGATCTACTAAACCTCCTGGGACTAATACAGTCTCTATAAAATGGGTACCTTTTGTTGAAGAAAAACCTGTCCAATCTCAGGCAAGTCACGTCCGTGCATAGCATTACAGTCTCTATCATGCACTGCACCCAAGACCCACCAAGAGTTATAGTGATACAAGTTACATCTAATGAAATCGTCATTTTCTTATCGGCATAATGATACTTATGTTAAATTAAATATGTGATTATTTGATAATATGATAATATATAATCATAATTTAACTAAATGGTTTTTAAATCCCTATAGAGTTCCCAAGACTAAACCGAGACTCTTGAAAGATATTCTGATGTGAACTCTATTACCTATCTCACCAATCGTTTCAACAAATTGTAATATATTCCTGTTTCCTTATAGTTTCTGTTTTGTAGTACTATAGTACTATAGTTCTGTTTTTTTTTACATATAATTATTTTATATGAAAAAAAAAACCTATGATATATATATAACTTCTCTTGCAAATAATAAACGGTTAGGGGGGTCTCTTGCATGAGACGAAACCCACTTTTACCTTTTCTTAAAGTTTAAAATTCATTATTTAAAAAAACCATGTAAGGCTAGGAATAGCCGATCTGGAAAATAAAGAATATAAAAAAATCCCTAAATAATGGGAGCGGAGTGGCTCAGCGGTAGAGCGCTGATTGGATGTGCGTAAGATCCAGGGTACAAATATAGCTGTGAAAGGTAAATTATTTAATCCGTTAACACGGATGGATCGTATGGGATTTTCAGACCATCTGCGGTTCACCCAGTCTGTATAATGGGTAACCTAAATTATGACAAACCTGGCGGTTGAGAGTGATATCGTACAAATATCTATACCATTTACTGGTCCTAAGACCCTTCATGGGTTGAAGTGATACAGGTTTTGTACTGTGTATTTTGGCTTTATTGTCAAAAACCTTTATAGATATCTAAATAAATGTGCATCAAAGTAACTTATTTCAATACAGAAAATAAATTATTTACATCACTGAGTATGACTATAAATATCTACATCCCTGGTGAATAAGTAGTTTTCTCAAAAATAAATTTCTTGTACTCAAAGAAACGGGATCGTATTATTTTCGTAGTGCATAAGGGGCTAACTCAAGCATTGACTTGATATTGAGTTAATGATTATATCACAACTCCATTTCAAAACAAAAACTACACGACTCTGCTTCCCTGAATACAGTTAACTATCTCCAGAGAAAATTCGACATAACTAACTCATTTAACGGGGATGTAGAGATGCAAGTATATGATTAAATATTTAATATACACAAGACCGCTTTAATTATTCGAATACTCGAAGGAGAATCGAGAACGAAAGGTGAAGAAAGTGGATGAATAGAAAATGAAAGTAAGCTTAAGATAGAAAACAGGTCGCCATGAAGAAACAGCTCGCTCGCACACAGACGTCTCGTTTTTTTTAAATGCACCCAGTTCATAATACATACATCCTCTCAGGAACAAGGAGTTTCTTTTTTATTTTGAACTTTTTTTTAAAATTATTTAAAGTCAAAACAATGATTTTATTATTTAATAACTTTTACAATTATTTAAAAACCTGTATCACTACAACCCGTGAACGGGTCTGCGGTTCAGTACTTGGTAGAGACTGTACTGTTTCATGGACAACGGTCATGAAGGGAGGTGATTTGTCCCCGATCACGCTCAACCGCCAGATTTATCCCCCTTATTTTGGGAACCAACTTTTTAGAGGCTGTGTGAGCCCCTGGGGAGTCCAAGATCCTATATGTTCCATCTCCAACTGTTAACAGACTAAATAAAAGTTTTTCCAGCGACGGGATTTGAACCAGGATTTTCGGTATGGCAACTCAGCGCTCTACCATTCTACCATTTCGCATTTTATTATAGTTATTGTAATATCTCGTTTACATTTCATTTCCGTCATTACTTGGTAAGTCATACTTCAATTGAGTGAAATAGAATAGAATTTGAAATAGGATGAAAAATTTCTCAAATTTGGTTAATAAGACTATTGCTAATATTTATCATATTTTTAAAATCAGCTTTTGTAAAAAATAATTGTTATTAATAAAATGCTATTTTTTTTAAATTTAATTTATTGAAATTTATAACTACAATAATATTACAATAATTAAATCTGCTAATATGTACAATATGACATGAAAAACACTTGTGGAGAAACTACCTATCGGTAGCACTCCAACAATAATAAAATGCGATCGTAAAAAATCCAATAAAGCATTTGGTATCTAAAAAAACTGAGAAATACGATACTTGTGTTTTAGAAGGTCGCCATGAAACCTACTTCCTTATCACGTGCAACTCTTTCTTTTCACGTTATTTTTGTGTGCGTTATTAATTTGATTCCGTTAGTCTTTTTTATTTTATTTATCATCTATTTAAATTTATTTATTGTCTATTCAATTTAATTTGATGTTTTAGTCTTATTGTGTTAAGGACTATTTAAAATTAACATGGTAGCACTTTGGGAAATGCCATCTTTGGAAGAAGAAGAAGCTGTGAAATACTTCAAGAAATTTGGAACAGTTCCGAAGATTAAAATATGTGAAAAAAGTAATCATATGGATTTGACCAGAAGATGAAATGGAGATATTTCGGTGGAAAGTGTAGGAAAAACATTTCTAGTTAGGAAAGTTAGGATACTTGTTAGGAAAATAGCTAGAGAGGTCTAAAACTAGCGTTTGACTATTACATATTGTATATTTTAATTTCCATTAATATGAATAATTAGGTAAGAATTATCAGTGTCAGAATTATCAGATTTCAGATAATAAACATTGGCGGATAACAGTCCATGGCGACCGATTGACTTTAGAATCGAAAAACTAATCAGTCAAAGTATCTCCAATCATCATCAAGATATAAACCAAAATAAAATTCACACAAATGAAGATCAAAGGCAGCACACCACACCTCACATCATCAGTCCAAGCGGACTCGTCAAACAGAGACAACGGGTCTGTTTCGGAAAACGCATGCAGATTATTTTTTAAATATATGTTATTTAGTATCAGTTACTTTTATTGATAACTGTTATAACCTAATATAAATAAAAATGTAAAGAAAGATAAAATCATGTAGTTTCTTTATAGTACAGATGATTCACTCAGTTATTAAAATGAATTTCTTAGAATTGGTGAAAATAGTTAAAAATCGAGAATCAAGCATAAAATATGCTCAAGATGAGGGTATTATACATAAAAAACGACTGTTCCAAGGGACACGAAATGAAGTAACCTCAGGAGCTCATACTCAAAGAATCGAATCTTTATGGTCATAAAAGGAACAAGAGAGAATGCAGTACCCACCGGACGATGATAGATTCCTATCTATATGAATATATTTGGAGAAGGAGATACGAAAACAGGGATTTATTTGAGCAGAACCTGAAGAATATTGTGGGTTTTTGTCCTCCAAATTGAAAATGTAAATCTATAATTGTCTTTGCTTTACATTATACATAAATACAAACATATGTTAAAGTTATAACTGCATTTATAATTAGGTTACATGTTAAATTCTGACACATATGCAGTTATTTCATATAAGTAATCATAATTACCGAATGTTGTGTACATACATAGCACTATTACTTATTTCCCACAAGTGGCAGATTGTAATAATTCAATAAATTATACCTATATCTATCTAATTACCGAATGAATGCGTTTTCCAAAGCAGACCCGGGACAACTTCACTCCAAGACGTTCAAGAAAAAACGACGAAAAACGAGAAAAAACTACTTGACGAAAAATGGATTTTTTCTTTAACATAAATAAATTACGATTTTTTTATTGATACATCATATTTGTTTATTCATAGAAGGTTAGTGCAATGATACAAAAAATATTGAATTGATGATCACCTTATTCGCTTTGTAAATAAAAAACCTTCGGAGAAAGCAGAAACATTTAAAAAACAGAAGCACTTAAAAGAGAAAACTTGTCCGATGGAAATATTTTATTTAATTATTGCTAACGAATCAGGTTTTTTAGGGAAAACAAACTCTGGAGAGAATTTCAGGGAAATTAAAAATTTCAAAGGCCAATTCATTAAAAAAGAATACTCTAATACTTACTTAATTCACAGACCTTCCCCTACTAAATTTAGATGTATTGCTCAAGTATTCAAAACCTCGAAAAAAATGTTTTTATTTTATAAATACAGCTTCATATTACAAAAGTATAAAGCCAAATCATAAAGTTATATCAACGAATAGCTCTCTAGTTTTCTAATAAAGAATTGTATGGATTAAAAAACAAAACTAAAAAAAACGATACTACTACAACCCCTTTCTAGGGTTCAGAAGATGAAGACTCTACTGTTACTAGTTCTAAAGCTGTTAACAGGTTAAATAATTTACCCACCTCTGCCGGATTCGGCACATCAACTCAGCGTTCTACACAATGAGCTACCCAGCTCTCTTATAAACAATTAAGAAATGATTTAATCTATAATAATAATATGTAAAGGAGATAGTTGGGGGGTGCAGTCAATAAGAACACCGAATAATTATAATAATAATAATAATATCATGAGCTATAATCATACTGGAGTGGGGTGGCTGAGTGGTAGAGCACTGAGTTGCCAAGCCGGAAATCCTGGTTCAAATCCCGCTGCGGGCAAGATTTATATTTAGTCTGTTCGCAGCCGGAGATGGATCATATAGGATCATATACCCTCCTAGGGCTCACCCAGCCTCTATAAGATATTATAAAAATAGGAACCCAAAATAAGGGAGAAAGAATAGGTTGAGCGCAACCTAGGACAAATCACCTCCTTGCAGAACCGTTGTCCATGAAACAGTACAGTCTCTACCATGTACCGAGCCCCAGACACGTTCACGGGTTGTAGTGGTACAGTTTTTTTTTTAAATCATACTATTCATATTTGTTAAATAAAAAAATAAGTTTATTTCTGGTGATGATACATAATATTTTAGAAATTTAATTCTCTTAATGTACCCGTAAAATAATTTTCTGAGCGACTTTGGGTTAGTGTAGAGGGTAAGTACACATAATAGAAGAACTTACAAATATTTTTAAGTGTATGCGGATAACACGATTATACGGAGTACTAATTTCTTTTTTTAACTGGAATGCGTTTAAAATAATTTGTGATAATTATGAGTTTTAAAAACAACTTTGATTATATAAAATAAATGACGTTAAAAAATAGCAATAATTTTCTCCATTAATTTTATTATTAATCACCTTTCAGACAAGAATAATCCTTAAAACTCAATTTATCGGCCGAACAGAGAGGTAGCGAAAATAAAAATAAAAAAAGAACGAAATAACAAACAATAATTTTCAGCATTTCATTTAATGAATAAAACAATTAATCGATAACCTTGAACTGAATGAATGGTTTTGTTGATCATATTTCATTCATTATACGTTTCTCTAAAATAAAAATAATAACAAAAAAAATATGAATATCGAAGCCAATGAATAGAAAAGTCAGGAATTTTTTATAAAATATATGCCGTTAAAATTAAATTTTATCCAGCCAATTTTTAAGTTTTTAACACAGAACTGTTAGATTAGGCATAACATGGATATTAGGAATTCAACAATAGTGAAAATTTTAAACTTTCTTTCTTAACTAGGACGATGGGTAACATAGAAACTCTCGTAAACTTTCCAGTTATCGTAAATTTCAACCACGTAGTTTGTTTTGAACTATTTTCTACATCATTTCGTATATAATTAACTTTAAAAAAATAAATAAATACAGTTTTAAGTATCTTTTATGATTGATGAAGAAGCATTTTTTGGGTAGATTTCAGAATTAAAATTATGCCGGTACTTAATCATTAAAATTATTCGTTTGCCTTTCCAAAGGATGGGAATTTGACTTCAGTCGTTATTGTGACACTTGGAGAATTATTAAGAAATAAAACATTGCTAACTTGACTATTTCAATATGTTAACTACATAATTAAATTTCGCTTAAATCAGTAAATATATCTTTTAGATATCTGATTTGAATGATAACCATGAAAATATATAGAACCTTTTAATATATTATCATACTTGTATTAAGCAGTTTCAAAATGCATAAAATATGAGCGGAGAAGCTCAGTTTGTAGAGTACTTAGTTACTGTGCTGAAGGTTCCGGGTTAAAATCCAGCTGGAAGATAATTTATTTTCTCTGTTAATAAAGTGGGTACCCTAAATTGGTGGAAAACCTGGCGGTTGAGTGTGATCAGATAAAGCACCTTCCTGCACAACTGTTGTCCTATGAACAGTACAAACTGTACCAAGAGCTGTATCCAAGATCCTTCATGGGTTGTAGTGGTATAGGTTTATATAATAAATATATGTATATCATTTTTTTTTTATTCAGGAATTATTCTTGCACAATTTTGACTTGTTCAACTCCAAAAAATTGTATAAATTCAACAAAACTACTATACATTTTAATTGAGTAATTTTTACTCAGACTAAATTATTTACGTTCTCGACCTCGCAATTAGTATTCCGTGTTGGTAAAAATCATTGAAACAATGGAATTTTTTTTTAACCTGTATCACTACAATACATGAAGGCTCTAAGATTCAATACTTGGAAGAGACTGTACTGTTTCTTGGAGAACGGCTGTGCAATGAAATGATTTTTCCTAGATCACGCTCGACAGCCAGGACTCTATTAATGATACCAACTTAACAGACGCTGGAAGATCTCAGGATGGTCTGTAGATCTCACGTGAACTATCTATCAATGTTAAATAAATTATCATCCACAGCTGGATATAAACCCGTGACTTTCAGCATAGCAATTCAGCACTCTACAACCTGAGCTACCCCGCTCTCAATGGAATTAATACATAAAAAAATGCAATAACTATTTAACTCTCAAGTTATTTTCATAAGTAACTCGATTATGCAATAAAATTCATGTTTTCACCGTAAAGAAAATTCTCTTGAGGAAATTTACATGACCGACCTCACCCATGCTTTCCTCACTTTGATAATAGAGGGGGGGGGGAAAACACTTAGGAGTTACCAACATATATCGTTTAACTATTTTTTTGTAAATAGCCTAAGTAATAATTAAATACTTGTGTGGCAGTTCTTCAACAATATTCTATTTTTTATTCTATTTTTATTTTATTTTAAAAATTGTGATCCGAACAATAACAAAAATAAAATTTAAAAACTATACAGTTAACGAATGATGTATTTATGCATTTTTCGAATTTGCTTAAAAACCATTTATTTTATTTTTTTTTAAAACTTGTACCACTACAATCTATAAAATACCTTAGACACATATGGTACAGATTGCGCTTCTTCTAAGCCAAAAGTTGTGGATAGAGGTGATTTGGGGGAGAACAAACTTGACCGCAGGTTATCCCCACTTAAGTGTAGAATGTTTAGGAATCATAAAAGATATAATAAATGACTAATCCCAATTAAAAAAAATAATGTACAATTTAAGGTTTCTAGAAGAAGAAACCTAATTGAAAACAGACATAAAAGAAAGGAAGGAAGAAACAGGAAGAATGAAAATATTCTAGAAAAAAAATTCAAATTGTGCAAGCGTCATCCGTAGATGACCAGAAGGGGGATATAAAGTTCAAGCGTGTAATAATTTTACAAATTTATTAAAAAAATAATAAGATAAAAGAAGGTCGTAAAAACCGGAATTCGACTGAAGAAGAACGCCAAGAGTGATTGGAATAATTGTATAATTCGAACAATGAGGATGGTCCGCCGTTAAGCAAACAGGGATTAGCCCACAACAACTATATATATATTTTTTAATAAGACATTTAATACAAAAGTTTAAAAAAAAATTAATTCACAGTTTTATTGATTCGGATTGATAACAAGAGAGCAGCGAAAGAAGTCATAAGCTAGCCAGTTACCTGTAGGTGACGCAAGAAGCAGAAGGAAGAAGTTGAGGATCATCCTCGCTGTGGTCTGAGCTAAATGCAACTGGAACTTTCCGATTGTTTTGCTAAAATAGAAAGTTAACCTGACCAACTTTCAACAAGATCCACCTGAGAGGAAGGGGTGGGGCCGGTCACTCGTAATGTACGCTTCAACGGTCCTCGGGAGGACGAAGGCAATACTAATCGGAGGCAACTGGGCCAGACAACATAACTGTAGGGTATGAGGAGCTCTCCCGAACTGGAGGAACACCGGATTCGATAGTGCTTATGGTAACATGGATCAACGGGACCTGCTAGGAGTAACGGTAGAGAATATCAGCATTAATGTCAATGCTTATATGACAAACTAAGCTCCCAATTAATTACAAAATACGGTATCTGTTCCGCAGGTTATCGCTTCGATTTGAGTTACAAGTTTTAACTGTTTAATCCTTTAATTTTTAATATTTTACAAAAATACAAGCTAACATGAGTTTTGGTACGGAAAAGAGAATGTGATTTTGAGTATGAGTAGATTTGAGTAATCATCAAGAAATAAAAGTTTCAACCAACATTCCTAGATGAGATATATTTATTGATAAGTTGATTTCTAGATGAAATGATTACCGGAGTACATTTCCCATAATTGCATTATATTTTCCATACTAAAGCTCATGATAACTTGTATTTTTGGAAAATATTAAAAGGGAAATGAATGAAAAGTTAAAACTTGAGAATTAACTTGAAGAGACAACCTGTCCCTCTACGCTGAATGGCACAAAAGAGGTAGCGAAAGAAGAAGACAACCTGTGGAATAATTACGCAAAAGACTCATAAGACAAGCCCATCATAAGACCAGTTGAACATACGGGTTAGAGCTTTGGGTCTAATGGGTCCAAGCTATCGAATACCTCTCGTATTTTAACAAACTACTAAGCCCAAAATCGCGGGTTCGTATCCCGACAGGTGGCCCTAGGATTTTTTAAAGGGAGTAAAAAATCCTTAGTTACGCCGTCCTTCCTAAGGGACATTAAACGGGGGTCTTGAGCCTGTACGATGTCAGCTACTCGTTAAAAATCTTTAATCGAATTAAATCTGGATAGGCAAAATTTAGAGCTCAAACTGTAGCATCGTCCGATTAGCCATAGCAGCATAAAGTGACGTTTAATGAACAAACCCTAAAACCTCTCGTATTCAATCTTCACGACGAAAAGTAGTTCGTAAAATCCTCAATGCTCCTTACTTTGTTACGATTCATCCATAATGACCTTAAATGTCTAACTTGACCTTACACAACTACTTAGGTATTTTGCTTTATACATTTTCTTATTTATTAATTTTTTTTTTTTTTTTATATTAACACTTTATTGAAATATTACAATCTGCCACTTATGGGCAATAAGTAATAGTGCTGTGTTATTTATTAATTTAAAAAAAAAAATATTCCACAGGTTGTCGCTTCGAGTTGAGTCGCAAGTTTTAAATTTTCATTCGTTTTTTTTTTTTTTTTTAATATTTTCCAAAAATACAAGTTATCATGAGCTTTAATATGGAAAATATAATGTAATTATGGGTAATAATTATACTTCGGTAATAATTTCATCTAGAAATTAGCGTTTCAACAATATCATCTATGCTTCGAAATGTTAGTTGAAACTTTTATTTCTTGATAAAATGATTACCGAAATCTACTCATACTCATAATTACATTCTCTTTTCCAAAACTTACGATAACTTGTATTTTAGGAAAATATTAAAAATTGAACAATTAAAACTTTTATCTTAACTCGAAGCGACAACCAACGGAACAGATACTTTAAAATATATTGTAAGTGGAATGCTAGTTAGGCATAGTGGCATAGGCATTTGCAAGCTTGGAGAGGAGACAGATCTTCTCTATGGATGTTATCTCTATCCTGTTTATGTACGAGCATTGTATTTAAAAAAATATATAAAGTACATTGATAATAAAAATTCCATAGAAAGTATAAAAAAGTGGTATTTTTCGTTCTATACCTGCCAGGTACTTTCAGTAATTACTTTAAAATAACGATAATAGTATTATTTTAAGTTCGAATATATTATTAAATAAATAAACATAAAATGGTTTCACTATTTCTTTATTATTCATACGGTATTAAATGAGGTAGACATCTGATACAACTGGACTCGTATTTGTCCAAATACCTATGATTTTAAACAAAAAATGACATTTTCCACCTGTTACGGTAACTAATGTAACTCTTTTTAAAACGGTTTATTTTTAATTATAAAAAGTCATAATAACCTCAATTTTTTTAAGGCTGAGAGTAAGGGAGGCACACAAGTACACAACAACAAATCATTAAACATCTTGATTAGCACCAATAACAAAGAAAATTTTTATGGTAACGTTACAGAGAATAAGAAACATACCATGATCTTAAAGGATAGTCCATGCACACAACTGCAGGAATCTGTTCGCTTCAATCACTTAAAATAATAGTGCAGATAACATTAAACTAGCCTAGAGTGGCTTACACTAACACTTTTCCCGCCAATTAACTGAATCAGTATTGCCACAGTATGAATAATTAGTAATAGATTAAAATGAAATATCCAGTTTAAACATTTATATAGGAAATCACATTACAAATTAAAAGAAATACACTTGTTAATAATTATCAGATCTCTTCGATTATTCGATAATTACGTTAAGAATTAGATTTTTTTTTTAAATCGACAAGCTTGTCGAAATACTTTCTTTGCCCATGCAATTAACTACAGCCGGTGAGGTTTCTTGGGTACAGTACTTGCTTGGGACTTTTCTTTTCCTAAGTCAACAGTTGTGCAAGATGATTAGGCCGTGATAACGTTAAATCGCCAATTCAAGTTATTACTTCAATTAAGCCTGCCTGTGCAATTACAGCCATGTTTATTTTCTTTGGTTCTTATACTATTAATGAATAGTCTTGGGTTCAGTATGTGGTGCAGATTGTTCTGTTTCCAGGACAATGGTTATGCAGAGAGATGATTTGTCCTAAATCACACTCAACCGCCAGGTTTTTCCCCTGGGGACCTCTTGAGTCCCTGAAGGGTCTCCAGATCCTGCTGTTACCGGATTAAATAAATTATCAAGCTCTGAAGGATTTGAACCCGTTTCAGCACAATAACTCAGCGCTCTACCTCTGAGCAACCCCGCTCACTTATGTCAAGTAAAACTAACTACTTTATACAGTCTGGGTGAGCTCCAGGAAAAAATATAAGTCTATTGTTACACAATTACTAAATTGTTACACATTACTAAATTGTTACACATTACTAAATTATTACACTATAACTTAAATCCAATTTTATACATTTAGAAATTATGGCTATTAACAGATTTAATAATTTATCCACAAAATACAAATTATTATTTTTCAACCTTACAATACTGTAGGTCTTTGTTTTTTGGATGGCACACTTTTGAGTTCTTTACTCAATGAAAATCTTGTCTTTATTTATTACACATTAAAACTTATATACTAATTAGTTAGAATTATCTAGATAGTTGTAGTAGTAGATAATTTAGTTAAAAGTATCTTTTTCCCCAATCATCTCCTCTTGGATGCGTAATATACAATACCTCTAACTTAACATATTACTAAACTTGATAAAGTATTTCAGTTGTATATTTTGTATTAAAAACGGCTTAAGAATACTAAGAAATTTAGATGAAGTTAATTGTGTTGATTTAAGTAATACATCATCTACAACACTTTTTTTAATAGTGAATAGACCAGCTATCAACCATTTAAACATACTTTATTTTTTATTCCCTTGCAAAATTTCTTACCATTCCATAGGTTTCTCATTTTGTTAAAAATAAAGTGCCTTCCTTCAGATGTTTTTATTTTAACTCCCCCAAGAACCTATAGTTTCTCATCGATTCTTAATACTTTCATTTAATTTTTTTTTATTATCCTTTTGTGTGTATTTATGTACAGATTTAATTTATATTACAAATCTGTCATGGTGCATTCATATGACTCTATTTCAGTGGATGTTGCATCTCTTTGTGAGTTATTTGAACATGAACATAGATCAAACTTGCAAATGATTTTCTAAACAACATCGACTTCTAGTGGTACAAATCAGTAACAGAAGAAAAAAGTACATAGTATAATGACTGATATCCACAGCATGGCAATTATGACATGACCGAGTGTTTCAGTCTACACAACTGTCTAAATGTTATATTATCATAATATATTATAAGTATTATTATACAATTTAAGAAAAAAAATTGATCTTGACAGGTGTGGATACAAAAATAAAGAGGAAAAAAGAAATAATTACAAAGTCTTAATTATAAAATAAGTTTAATTATAAAGTCTACACAGTCACCATAGAAACTCATTTCTACCCCTGCCTGCCCCTTATCCTCTTCTTATGGCTAATGTATTTTTATTATTATTATTAATGTATTTTTTCTCTCAAGAATCGTTAAAATTTAAAAAAAAAAAAAAACAGAAAACCTACACTGAATTATTAATGGTAGACCATAAAAATGATATATGCTCTGGATTGGAATCAGAAAATTCTTAATAGTAAAAAATATATTTATAGAATATCAATATTTAGACTCATGCAGCAAGTCTTTAGGGGAGCAGAGAGTAGTTAGTTCAAAGTGCGCGAAAGAATAAATCTGATAAACAATAAATAATTTGATCTTGTCCTCACTCCAAAATATCATGGCCAGATGAAGACCTACATGTGTAGAAATGTTTATTTTATTAAATATTTTTAAAATAATTTAATTACAAAATTAAAACCCTTCATAATTAAAAGAAATCATATTCCTAATTATTAAATAACAATGCATATAAACTAGAAAGAGAAACAGGATTTGTTTAGAAATACTATACTAATTTAAAGGTGAGAGATTTTATCTTAAAATTTAAGATTCCTTCTGACAATTAATTCATTTATTTATGAAGGTGCAGTTATTTTAATGGTAGATATTTTGCAGTACAATTAGTAGAATAAAAAGAGTTTGTCATTGTTCTGAACTGTCAGCATTCAAATCAATATTCCTTTTCAATCATAAAAATAAATATATATCTCTTAAAATATACTGTTTAGTCTTAACATTCATTAAAATTAAATAATAATTAATATAATATAAATATAAAATAAATAATAATTTTTGTTAAAATTGAATAATGATTACTGAGAGGTATCGAGAGAAAAAATAAATGCTTAACAATAAAAATTAGTTTTATTTATAAATAAAACAAATTTTGATAAAATAGTCGATATTATAAAAATACCAATCATCAATCAAATATATACATCAGTTTTATTCCTTTTCTTTAATATAAATATAATAAATATTTCATTTAAAAATACAAATAATTTTGTATGATAAAAATAAAAATGAACAATCTAATAATCATAATTTTGGATACAAAAATATTAATTTTGAAATCTATAGATAGATATGTAAATCTAAAAATGAAGTATCAAGACAGATAAAAGAATTTTGCACTGGTTTTTCTTTTTGCATCTATATTATTAGAAAAATTAATACAAATTCGATAAACATATATTAATTTGAAAATGTAAAATAATAACTAATTCAAATGTTCTAAATGTGTGCACAATTTTCATATTGTCTTTCAGTCTATTTCATTAAATAACAAAGCTAATTTTTATATTTAGCTATAGTCGATCTTAAAAATTTATAGTTGATAGTATATTTCATAGTTAATAGTACCTTTTGAATTAAATGTAAATGTTCAATCAGTTAAAATTTAAAAATATATATTTTATTTAATATTTCTGAAAATTAAAGAAAATAGCTCCATAAAAAGGTACTCATTAAAGATCCCTACCCTAATTATATCTGGATAGCCAAATTTAAGGACTCCCGCTGTAGCATTGTCCGAATAGCCATAGCCGCATAAAGTGACGATAAATGAATAAACAACACTTACAAAAAGACATGATGAATCCATAAAAGCCTGTCAATATAAATCCTGATAGTTTAAATAAAAAGAATAACAAAACAAGGATGATCATTTAAATCAAATCTAGACAAGCAACCTTCGAAATTATATATTATATAATTTATATTAAATATAAACATATAAATTTATATTAAAATCATAATTTTTTCAGGCATCTCTTAGCTAGGTAAGAGATATAAGTTGATTATTATTTAACCAGCTACTTTAAGAAGAAAAAAAATTTTGCACACGTACAGCCCATGGAGGGTCTTAGGTTGAGTATGTAGTAGAGACTGTATTGTTTCTTGGACTACATTGCTAGAGGGATGCGATTTGTCCTAGATCACGCTCAACCGCCAGATTTTCCCCCTATTTAGGGTACCCAATTATAGAGGCTGGGTGAGCCAATGGAGGGTCCTAGATCTCATAGGATCCATTTCCGGCTGCTAACAGATTAAATACAAGTCTGCCCAGTACTGGGGTTTGAACCCAGGACCTTCGGCATGGCAACTCAGTGCCCTAACACTGAGCCTCTCCGCTCCCCATATTTTAAGAAGACATATGTAATTTTAATTTTTCTGTGCATTCTTAAGTTTAGTTGAATATTTTTTATATGCAAATACTTATTATTATTATTTGGAATACTAACGCTAAATTTAAAAATAAGTAACAGTCAAGATGGGAAGTTCATTTCTAATGCATGGAAATGGTATATAGTATCTAACAGCTATAGTGAGTATCAATCATAATATGCTAATCTAACATCAATGATATCATTTTTATCAACTTTAAATTTATCAACAGCATTTTATAAATATGCGCTGTGATAATTTTGACATTAAATAGAATGTTTGTTGAAATTTTTAAAAAGTTCAGAAATATATTACATAACTTATAATAATAAAGCTTATATAAGGAAGAAATAGTTGGGGGTGCAGTCCATAAAAACACCTTAATAAGTGTAACTTATTTATAAATAAATAAATAAGTTACACTTATTAAGGTGTTTTTATTGACTGCACCCTCAACTATTTCTTTCTTATATTAGAAGTTACAGTCAACCAATTCTTCTCTAAAAATAAAGGTTATAATAATAAAGGTCTAAGAACAAATTTCACATCAGTTCAAACTTTGCCAAATGCTAAAAAAAAATTCTAATTCAATTTGAATTATGAGAGAGATAGGAGCAATCTGGATCTTTTAATTTGTATCATATAATCAATGAAATTCTGCCAAATGTTGATTTGATAGATGAGCAATTAGAGTACATTTTTATAGCTTAATCAAATGTATTTTTAATACGACTCTCAGTTATATAAATTTCATTAAGTTGCTTGATGAAAAACACCTTTATATTTTTCTTCAGAAAAAAATTACTATTTAATTAGAAACAATTAATATATTGGTTAATATAAAAGAAATACAATGATTGTGCAACTTAATAGATAAAATAGTGATTCAAAAAAAGATCAAATACTAGTCCCTACCACCCCCAAATATTAAAGGAGGTTAAACAATTATGAAGAGGAGAAGCCCATAAACAAGAACTAGTAGATAAAAGTTAAATATTTTTCTACATAATGCATCACTAGTCGAATCATTCGATAACTAAAATTAAGTAATAAAAAGAATTATTTAAAATATAAGGAACTTAATATTGTTACTTCAAATTCAATCTAAAATAAAATTACCCTTTACTTCATAGATTTAAAATCAATTACCCATAAAATTTTTAAAAATTAATAACAAAAATAAATTAAATATTGCATTAATAATTAGAAGCCATAAACTATTTAAAAAAATAATTCTACTAAATGTTTAGTAGTTTTATTGTATCTATTTAAGATACTGATTTTTAAAGGCCTAAGAATTGCTGTTGCTGGATGACGATGCTTCGTTTTTGTTGAAGATTTTTTTGTAGTGCTCGAAGCAGATATTAATATTGTACAATACAATATTCATAAACGAATTACTCAAAGATTCCAGTTCCTTTTTGAACAGAACTAATGCCGGAGGAAAATTTGTTTTTCCGCCAGGATGCATTAATGTTAATTTTAAGAAATCCAAAACCCTTAGATTTACTAACCCTCTTACCCTATTCTGCGGATCTGTTACCTGTTCAACCTGTTGATTAAGGCTGGTTACCTGTTCATCGTTTAGATTATTCATTTCCCTCGATGACAATTTGTCGTTAATATCTTTCTTGATCTGCTCGATGACATTTGGAATGACTTGTGATAACTGCTGATCATTCCTAACTCCCTCCAATAATAAACCTATATGTTGTTTCAAATCTTCTTTTAAAGATACATCAGATTGTAACTGAGGAGGAATTGAGTTAAATGATAACAATACGATTGTAGCTGTCATCATCATCAAGTAGTACTCTTCCTTCAACTTTATCAGTCTTTTTTCGTCCAGTATTAATGTTTCCGGATACGGGTCGTTGGAATCCCAAGTCAGCAAATCTAAAAACGCATTATACAAGACATCTTTAATGTTTACTGTAGGCTTTATGTGTTTCTTCAACCAAGCTTCAGTTACAGGAAGAACATCGCCAGAGAGCTTTATATAATCGGCGAATTTCTGTCTCTCGTATTCCATATGATTAGAAACTAATTCCGGTCTAATGGAAAATAATGTAAAATTGACCATGTCGAGCTTCATTAGTTTCAGAGTTTCCAGAATACCACGGAAGAGAGACACTATCTCGGTCTCTTTGGAAAGTTCCTCGATTTTTTCGTCTCTTATAGGTGCACAAAGCCGTTTCATAACAGACAATATATACTGAGCATAGTACATAACATTTAATGCATCGTGAAGTGCCTGCTGCTTTAGAAGTTCAAGATCGAGCGTCTCGTCGACTTCTGACTTCAATTTTGTCTGATGAGGCAGCATTATATCGTACAGACCTTCCTTGATCTCATTTAACAAACTGAGAGCCATAGTCAGATTTGGAGGGTCTTCTGATATTTGCTGCTTGAAGAGATCCCAAAATGCTGAATGAATAACATCGGTCACTACTTTTTCTAAGCTGTTATCAGGAGGGTCTTCTTTTTTAAGAGTAAAACTCTGATCGAGGCCGATTTCATGTGCTATATTTAGCTTTTGCAACAGCGCATATTTCTCCATTTCTTCCTTGCTTACAATAGGAACGTCAGGTTGTTGCTCAAGGCTGTTCTGAAGGTTGGGGTTTCCTTCGTTAGAGTTACTTCCTTCCATGGTTCACTAAAAAAAATATACATATATAAATTATTTACCTTGGAACTCAGTAGGGTGCTAAAAAATAATGTCTGCCTCTGTCCTATTGGGCCATTATTACAGATTATATAATTACTTGATAATTTAAAAAAATAGGGACAACTGAAGGAGTTTCAAGAGAGATTTGGAAGGGGACATCAGTGATCAAAAGAGGAAAGAATGAACACTCATTAGAGAAAGATATAATAAGCTACAGTAAAAAGATATAAAAGCTACAGAGTGTTGATCCAGAGTATATGAATTGAACATAATAGAAGGTGTGTAGCAGAAGATAATTATTGGAATGTAGAAATTCATATAAAATAAAACACACTCATTATAGATGAAAGAATTAAGCCTATTAAACATAGGCAATGTAAAAATAAAAAATAGTAATAAAGAGATGAAGATAAAGATACCAAAGGCAAATAATATAAACCAATAAATAATTTTATTTTGGTTCAGAGCAACTAAAGAATAAGTATTTAATAAACGAATTGTGCTCGAAATCTATTACATAATTATAAATTAAAGAATCTTCTTGAAGCATATCCACAATTATTTGAAATATAATTCAACTAGTAAGCATCATTTCAGAGATTTTAAGATACAAATTACTGCATGGGAACAAAAATTATAAATCAGTAGAGCGTCAGTTATCCAATCTTATATCGTCCGGTGTGGTTTGGATGTCGAAAATCATTTAAAAGAAGTAAAATGTCAAACAATCATAGCATTGGTACAAAAAATCTTTATTTTATTGTCTAGAATGAAAGTTAAACAAATAAATGTCAATATAAAATATTTTACGTACAAAGATTTATCATCATGGTCGTGACACAAAAAAGTTGTAATATTAGTTTGATTCAACCTAGACTTCCTCTTCATGGCAGCTAAATCACTAATTCTTTTAAGTATAGTAGTAAGAATAGATGTAGGAAATAAATTTTTTATAGAAAATACTTTTCAAATTTATTTTTTTGGTATAAAAATGTAAACCTCTCCTAGTATCTTTTCCCTAAAATCAGTTCAGATAATTGACATTTGGATAGTTAAAGCTCTACTGAACTAGATACTTCAAAGGGAATACAATAGCAATCATTGATCAAAGTAAATACATTTTCAATAATTCCATTGAAAAGTTGAGACTACTCATAAAACTTTCATATTAAATAATAATGAAAAAAGGCAATAATAATTGTATGACAAGGGGTAATTACCTTTATTTATTAAATTATCTACTTTATACTAAAAGTAATTATATTTTATTAAAAGAAGTATCAAACCGATGATTGTCAAAATAGTTAATAACACCCTATTGCACCGAAAGAAATAGTTAATGACAGTTATAATATTGCGCCTAAAGCACACTTACAGTGAGCAAATTAATTATATTTCAAGTTTAAAAACAAGTCACCAATTTATAGAAATCTTATAAAATTAAAACGTCTATATTAGCAATAATAATATAAACAACTAATTCAATAATATTTTAATTTTAACTAGCTAAATACTTAAAAATCTTAATTACAACAACAGGACTGTTGTTTCACAAAACAAAAGCTAAAGCAATGGTAAGCATAAAATTAAACATTATTAAATGTTATTACCAAAATATCACAGAGAATTTGACTTCTAGTTTTGGATCTCTTCTATTTGCCATTAACAACCATAAATCGAAAACCAATCCAGCATCTTCAGAACGCCTCTTTGAAGACTAAGAAACAAAATAAATACAAAATGGTCAAGCAAATAAACTTTTAAATATATAAATATATGTGTAACATTAGTAAAGTTATTCAATAAAAATAAATTAGTGAGGAAGGTGATAAAATACCAAAAAATTCTTAATGATTAAACTTATTACATTGTATGTTGCAACAGATATTGATTAACAAAAGGTTTATAATTATGAAAGGTTTGCCATTTCCACTGAAATCTTTAAAAAACCTACAAAAAATAAAATAAATTTCATTAACGATATGAACAATATTAAAATTATTATTTTGTATAATTTCATATTCTAATTATGATCTTAAATTTCATAATTAGTATAACTCAATGAAACATTAAAATTTTTTAGATGAATTTAAATACTGAAGTAGTCTTTAAAACAAAGGGTCGATAATGATAAAACACACAATATAGAAATACGATACTTACCAATGAAAACAAGGCATATTGGTAAAGTTTCTGTTATGAAAAGCACACTAAATGATACTCAGATTTAATTTTATGCCTAAATATTTAAACCTTTTTTAATTATTTGAGTTTTGAATAAAGAAAAAATTGATAATTATTAAGATACTGAACAGAAACTGACACTGAAAAATATAATAATGAGAATAATTTACCTGTATGAAAATCCATTGTATAAATAAACTGCCAGAAAAAAAATCTTGAGCTTTGAAACTAAATTATTTGTCTAAATAATTCAAGGAAGTGATTCCAGAACTTCATAAATTTTTAAGGCTTGTCAAACAGATTATTTTGTGAGCATAAGAAAAAGATATATTAAATAGAAAATTAAAATTTCAGCGAGATTTCCAGAGACTTTTAAAAATTGTTGTCATAGAAGGTATTTCTGCCAAAAACTGGCTGAGAATGGTATAAGGTTGTGTAACTTAAGATGACAGATTTAACCTTCCAGAGCAACAAAGGCGACTGATACCAAGCTCAACATCGATTCTAGGCCACTAATCGATTATGGATATAAATACATCGCTTTTCCTGTTTGATCCTGTTTCAGGAAGTTGGAGGCTAATACCATAAATAGAATTCAAACTTCTGTTCCTGTTCCATGTATGAATCATTCTTTTGAAACACATATAGCTGCATATAATAAATACATAAATAATTTGTTGTGTAATAATTATTAATTATTTTACAGTAATTTTGTATTATTATTTCATCCGTCTTTAGTCCGGTATTAAGACAAAATTAATATTTAAAACTTTGGTATCTGTTCCGCAGGTTGTCGCTTTGGGTTGAGTTGAGTTACAAGTTTAAACCATTTATTCATTTCATTTTTAGTATTTTTCAAAAATACAAGTTATCATGTGCTTTACTGTCGAAAAACGTTTTGTTCCATTTTCTGCTTTCTTAGTTTCTACTTGACTTTGCAATTTGCAAACGTTTATTTCTAGATGAAATGATTACCGAAGTGTGCACATTTCCCACAGTTAAATTCTCTTTTTCCATACTAAAACTCACGGTAACGTGTTTTTGGAAAATATTAAAAATTAAAATGAAACGAATATGCAGTTAAAATTTCTTGTTACTAAACTTGAAGCGACGACCTGAAGAATAATTACCAAATAAATTAATAATAAACAGTAGTGGGAAATTTAGGAGTCTAGATCTAGGGTAGGCAGCATCACTGATTTAATTTCCTGTTTATTTAATCTAGTTTTTTTTAGTTTTTTTAAATTAACTATCGATATTTATCTTTGATGAATCTTCATTTGTTTTCATTAAGTTTATATTACTATTCAAACACGTTTTAGGTTTTTCCATTCACGCTTTCAAATTCAAACTCATTCATGCAGGGGAGGTTTTGAAAAGAAGAGCACAAGTACAACTACCGGCAAATGGCATTTGCATCACTTCTAAAATAATAATAAATAAAAACATGTTATAAAATAATAAGTGTTGTAAAACTGCCAAAAACTGATGTACTCACTCTCCTTGTGAATCTTTTAGTTCATTTCAACAACATTTCAGTACATGTACACTGTTCTCTTGCATCTTGAGATGGAATCTTTGACTAAAGAATCCAAACTTAGGTTATGTTTTTATTAATAAATTCAATTATGAATTCATAACTAAATCACCTGTTTTTAGTTTAAAAAATAAAATTAGGACCGTCTAAAATAAATACTGAATTTTAAGGTAAAAGAAAATGGCTATGTAGTTAGTTTTCTCTATTATCGTTCAGCAAGAACTAAGACCATCGAAAACTTGTGCTTAATTTTAAAAGTTTTAGATATCATTGTTTAATTTAGCTATTGTCAGAAGCACAACTTTGTATATTGAGTATATTGAGATCACTCAAAACCAAAAACGACGAGATCTTTAAATGAAATTTTAATGTATTGGTTAAAATAAATAAATTACTCTTTGTTTTATATTTCTCTAATCGATTGCATAATTTTACGTAAGATCGATTGCATAAACCGTTAAAATGCTGTGCTAGGCAGTACCAGGACAGGCGCTATAACTACGCATCTGCTTTTTGTTCAGTGTTCCGGAAACACTTTTTTGGGGGGGTGGAGGTTAGTTGTGGGGCAACTTATTCAAGTTTTTTGTACAGACGTTAATTCGTATAGTCATGAAGATTAGTCTGGCATCAATGAATATAAGAAAAAATAGGAGCACACAACTTGCCCATGCACTTAACGGAAGTTAGCACCTAAATAAAGTTTAAAATATAAATGTGCTACTGAGAAAATTATCGCTGTTAAAGTGATTCAGCATTTCTTTTTTAGCTTTTTAAATGGGGGCGCGGGAGAGCTCAGTGATAGAGCGCTGAGTTGTGATGCTGAAGATCCTGTGTTAAAATCCTGCTATGGAAGATAAGTTATTTGATCCTTTAACAGAGAATGATGGACCCTGCAGGATCTGCGGACCCTCGTGTAGCTCACCCAGCCTCTATAAACTATAATTAGGGGAAAGTCTGGCGGTTGAGCGTGATCTTTGGCAAATCATCTCACTGCACAACCGTTGTCCTAGAAACAGTACAGACTTTGCCATGTACTGAACCCATGGCTCTTCATGGGCAGTAGTGGTGCAGGTTTTGTTTTAAGTAAGATCACGCATGAACAGAATAATAATGAGACAGGGAAGGTAAATTAACCTTAAATAATTAAACATTATCTAACAGTTTCAGAATGTAGATAATGTTCTTACAATATTCCATTCGCGGGTATAAGAAGGCATTTTAGGGACTGTGGAGCAAGAACACAAATCCCCCCCCCCACCGAGTGTAAATGATTTTTTTTTTGAAGCCCCCAATAAACGCTTTACACATTTATTATCAATAAACCAGTAATTATTACATCCCATAAATAAATTAGTTACATGAATAAAGTAATTATGTATCTAACATATTTTCAAATTCAATTCCAACTAAAAGTATGTTAAATTTCACTTATCATTTAACAGTCAATAGTTCAAATTTCTTAACACTAGATTTTGAGTTTTGAGTCCATTGCTCCCCCCCCCCCACGGTTAACTATAAGAATTGGTATGAAATGAGCTCTACTAGTTTTAGTTTCATCTAACTACGATTATCATTTTCACATTTATTTTCCATTTTTCGATCTTACAGAAAATAAAGTTAAAATTTTCAAGAAAATTTCATTGTTCAAGCTATTACAAACTTCGTTTTAGCACTAACCCACACTCTCCATTCCATGGATTACACTGAATATGGTTTATAGTGTATATTTGATTGGATATTTCGTTTTTCTTTTATCAATCGTTAAACAACTTTTATTTCTTCAAACAGTGTTGTTATTATAATTATTTATATTTAATAATTTACATTATATCGGATAAATAGAATTAATTTCTTGGACATGATCTGGTTGGCAATATAGAAAAAAGGCGGAAAACGTTTTATGATCAGCATTTACTTTCTATTTTACATGTTCTGAGTTTAATGTGATGTTAATTGTAAAAAGTGTAAAGTGGTAAGATAATTACATTGTAAATATATTTATTAAGGAGTGCCTTCATATGCTCAAAACATTTTCAATTAAATTTCCTTCTCAATTGTAATTATTTAATGTTCAAATTGTCTTCAAAGTTATTCTCCTCTTCCTTGTAACTTTTCAATTCATTTTCTATTCAGTTATGTTTAATTTTGGTTGTCACTATGCAATGTGATAAAAGTGAATACTATTAATATTGTTCTTAATTCAAGAGTTCTGGGAAGGATAGCCAAATGGTTCAACAATTAATAAAAAATTGCATTCATGGTGCAATTTTATTACCATTTTATTACCACAAACAAGAAGTAGAGAATAGTTAAAGATAAGGAAACATATTTTAAATTATTATCTTAAGTAAAGTTAAATAATCCATATCTCATTCATTCCAAGAACTCATCAGTTATGGCTGACTTTTTCATAACTTCATTTTATTCATAGGTATCTGTTTCGCAGGTTGTCACTTCGAGTTGAATTACAATATGTTTTAACTGTTTATTTGTGTCATTTTTAATACTTTCCAGAAATACAAGTTATTAAGAAATTGATAATGGAAAAGAGAATATAATTGTGGGAATGATTAGATTTCGGTAATCATTTCATCATGAAATAAAAGTTTCAACTAAAATTTGAAGTATAGATGATATATGTTTGTTGAAACGTCCATTTCTATATGAAATGATCACTGAAATATACACATTCCCCATAATTATATTCTATTTTCCATACTAAAGCTCATGATAACTTGTTTTTTGGAAAATATTAAAAGGAAAACAAATGGAAAGTTTAAACTAGTTGTGACTTAACTCGAAGCGACAACCTGCTGAATAATTACTTATTCATGTAATCATTTGTTATATATGTTTAATGGTTAGTGCAAGAATACTACAGAATCGCCTCAAATAGCTGAGAATAGCTTCATAAACAATTACACAGTGGCAGGGGTAGCAAGAAATTCTACTAAGTGAGTTTATTTGGACCTTGATTGGTATCAGTTCCTCATGTTGTCACCTCAAGTTAAGTCACAACAGGTTTTAACTTTTCATTCATTTCCTTTTTAATATTCTTGAAAATAAAAATAATCGTCAGTTTTAGTATGGAAAAAAAGAGAGTAATAATGGTAAATGTGTATATTTTGGTGATCACTTCATCAAGAAATGAACGTTTTAACGAACATTTCGAAGTATGAGTGATGATATGAAATAAATAGTATATGTAAGTCTGTTTTTAATCTATATACAGTCAGTAATAATTTCTACATACAGTCAGTAATAAAATTATTTTTATTTTCGATAATATTAAAAAGAAGCTAATGAATAGTTAAAACTTGTTGTGACTTAACTTGAAGCGACAACCTGTGGAACTGATACCATTTTATTTACCATACGCTTTTTAACATTTTAAGTTTAACATTTTATTTCTCCAACTTTTGATCAACATAGTCTTTTGTCGTAACTTTATAATATTATAACTAATGATGCAAACCCTATCTATATCAAAGTTTGTCTTAATTATTGGTTATATATTTTAAGTTCAGTATTCTCTTCATTTCTTCTCATGATGAGTTCTTTTTAAACTAATTGTTGAATCTAAAAAATATTTTCATTATCCAATATTAAGTTATTGGTAATTTGAAACAAATTCACGTAGTTTTTAACATATGCAAGTTTATGGGAGAGTAAACAATTAAAAACCTTAGTCGGTGGAAGAGGAGGATGACTGGTAATTTTTTTAAACGTATTATAAATATGTATATCAAATAGAAAGTCATTAATATTAGTTTTATGCACTGTTAACGGTATAATAAGTAAAAAGATGGTAAAAGTGACATAGTTTTGAATAGTATTGTTGCATCAGCTTTCTTGGTTACAAACAATGAGCAGGCGATGGAGGGGGTGAGGGTAAAAAAATCATAGGAATAAGTTCATAAATAACAAATAAGGGGGTGGTCTAGTTGTTAACAATCTACTATGCTCAAGATATGGATTCGCAGTCCAGCAAGTGGCCTTTGGATTTTTTAAAGAGTTAAAAAAATCCTTCATTATGCTTTCCTTCAGAGGGGACGTAAACTGGGGTCCCAAGCCTGCGCAATGTTAAGTAATCTTTAAAGATCCTTATCCTAATTATAACTGGATAGCCGAAATTTCGAACTCCCACTGTAGCATCGTCCGACTTGCATAAAGTGATTTTAAATTAATGAATTAATAGTACTGAACTAACTTACAATTAGAATAAATATTATTAATATAATTGTTTTACATAATAGATTTGAAGTTGAAACATTTTTTATTTTAGAATTTGGTCGGAGCAAGAGATCTCCATGTCTCAGAAGATGTTTGACCAGGTCTATCTGAACTTCTTGGGATCGGAGAGGTCATGGTCAGTTCTCCTCAGCCACCAGACACCTGATTAGTAAGAGACCAAAATTTGGCAGTAAGGACCCTTTTTTGCTACTCCTAGTATTTATTTTATAATATTTGTTATTATTATTAATTTTATTTATTTAACTATACCTGTTATATATTTTTGTTTATAGCTTTCAAGTATTTATGATTGATTCAAAATTTCCCACTGTCTATAAATTTTAATATATTATGACAAATAATATTTTGGTTGATATCTAAATCTCTAAGCGTTATTTCTCTTTGTTTTATTTGATGCCGGGCATTCAAATAAAGTGTTCTTAAGGGTCTTGTCATCACTACATTTTTCATATTGAGAACTATCAGTTAAGCCTACCTTATGCAGATAACTATTGCAAATTCCTTGTTGTATTTTCCTATACTTATATCTTTACATGTGCAAACCACGGTTTTATTATGATATGTGGAAATACAGATTTATAGATCTGCCAGGTACGGTTTTCCTGATATTGATTCCGCCAACTTTCTATCTCATCTAATTTAAACATTTTTATAATAATCTGTGTAGTGTGTCTCATTGTTTATATGTTGGCCAGTTCTAATGGCTAATATAGCTATTTGTATCGACTACTTTGTTATCTGGGATCTCTACATGGCCCTTACGTTGTGTTTCGGTGGGAACCAATGAGCAATCCTGTTATTATTATAATCATAGAAACAGTTATTAATGAAATTAGTAAGATTTTTATTTATATCTGATTTTTACGATTGTAAAATACAGAGAGAGTTTGGTTAGAAGTTTTACAAAAATAATAGTACATAAAAAAAAACAACAGAATAATAAACATGCAGAAAAAGAAAGTAGGTAATTATAATACTAAACATTGTACTGAAGGTAAAATCAAAAATATGGCCATGAGTCAACTCTAAATAAAAACATGGAATAGTAAGATTTTTGAGAGTAGGCTAATTTAACTATCATTTATAATTAAAAGTTATACTGTTTTATAACCAGTAGAAATAAAATAAAGAAATAAGATCATTAACCTGATCTCTTTTTCTCTAAAAATTGATCAGGTATTTTTTCCTTCACTATTCTTCACTATTTATTTTACTCAATGGACTATTCTAAAAACAGAAGCCAAAAAAAGAGACATCAAAGAAAAATATGGTTATGAACTATGAAAACGGGAAATTTTGGATTTTTATGAACAATCTAAAATTCAGATCATTCTTGTGAATAAGCTGAATTATATGGTACTAACTTTTATCATTACCACTTTTCTTTCCAGTTAAAATGAAAAAGAAAAGTTATAGTTGAAATATGTGTGAAAGTATCACTCAATGTTGATTTCAAGCTCAAACAAAAAAGTGATTGGTTTTCATTTTCCTTTCATTTTATTAATTTATTGTATGCAACATTCTTAATTTTTTTTTCCTACAAAAAAACCCTGTGTAAAACCAAAAAGTTATATAATAAAAGTTAAGTGTAGATTCAATATATCCCATTCTATATTGCAGTTAGATATTGTTTCTTCCTGTAAAAGAATAAAAACATCTCAACATCTCTTAATGCATGATATATATAATAAACTATTATGTCAACATTATAGTTTTTGTATTAATGAATACAGTTCATCTACGCAAGTCTTAATATTTATTCTTATCAATTTTTACTGTTTAGACTTAAAAAAAAAAAACCGCTACCAATACAACCCATGAAGGCTCTGTATATGGTAGAGGCTGCATTGTTTTTTTTGTTACAAGGTGATTTCTCTGAGATCATGCATAACCCTCAGGTTTTTCCCTCAATTAAGGCTACCTACTTTATTGAGGCTGGATGAGCCCCAGGTCGTCTTAAGATACCTCAGTGTTCATCTGTGACTGTTAACAGAATAAATAATTTTATGAATAAATTGACTTTATATAGACTACTTATTAATTTATGTAACTAATCATTTTTATTGGCGTAATTTGCCTTTTCTACTCCTGTTAAGGCAAATTAAAAAGAATATTCTGAAACCAACTATATAATCTAGCAGCGGTAAGGTACAGAATTAACGCGAGGGTCCACTATAAAATCAATTGCAACTCGCCCTCGCCAGTTTTGAACTGGTGTGTTAACACTCACAGTTAATCTGTCCTCTATTTGTTGCTCAATAGATTCCATAATATGACTATATTATGGAATCTATGGACAGGTTTATCACCTGTTCCCAAATTGTTTAGACATGATATAACTGTATGGCTGTTCAGTGGAATAAATATTAGTTATTGAAGACAGCAAAGAAAAATTACAATAATTTATTGCTTATTACAATAAAATTACAATAAATTATTACAATAATTGTTTTAAATTCTATAATTAATTTGTTTTCATTTTTTAATGCATATCATTACTCTATTTTATTGTAAAAATAAAAGTTCGAAAGGATTTTGCTACTACTTCAAAATATCGAGAACAATAATTGAATTTCGGAACTGACATAAAATAAATTTGGTAGACATTCATCAGAAAAATTATTAAATTTATTTATGAATTGAACATTAAGATGTATGGATTAATTAGTTTAATCCATTATGCTACTGACATTTAAGTGATTAACTATAAATTATCTCAGGAATACACGTTATATTATATGAAAGAAGTGATAAAATATTTTAAGACAGACCAAAGAGAATAATGAATTGCTCTCTAAGATTAGTGCTTGGTACTCCTAGGCGATCGCGCGTGTCCCACCTTTATGATGAGTTACAGTGGCTCTTCCCTCCCTTCCTAAGACAATAGTTCCTCTGTTCATTCTTATACCAATCCATTTAATCTCAACACCCTTCATATATTTACAGTCTCCTCCAATTCAAATCCTCAGTTCATCACCATAAAACAAGATCCCGCCTTTCCGATCTCTATATACGTTCACACAGAACTAAAGCATTCGAACGTTCCTTTCTCGTCCACTCCACCACAGTGTGGAACTCAATCCCTCCTAATATCTGTCATAGTCTCTCACTATTGTCATTTAAATCCTTGCTTTTCCAACACCTCCTACCTTCTCAAAAAGATGCTCTCTATGCAGGTTAGTCATTTGCTTAGATTGTAATGTATAGAATAATTCATCCTGTTATTTATTTCTTTTAATTTTGTTTTTTAAGAAGCTGTACATCATGTAAAAAAATTATTGCATCCTAGCTCATGCATTTAACAAAAGCTATGGATGTACCTATTCTCTTTAATTGGTTAATATCTTATCAAGATTTGCGCTGTTTATTAGTAAATAATTATTATTTTGTTTAAATATTTCTTTTTAAATTGTTTTTTGTCCCTTTTTACACACTTTATAATTTGTAACATTTAGCCTTCTAGCCAGATAAACATTATGTTTCTTTTTCTTCAGATTTGTTATTCTTAAGGGACTTAGTCCCAGAATAAAGTTACTTTTCTATTCTAAAATATATTCATGAGGATCATGTTATTAATACAAAAATTTTATAAATAGATTGTTAATGGGTGACCAGTGAGAGCAAACAGTATGGGATATAAATAAATACTGTAGGAATGGAATCACCATTATGTTTGGTACATAGTGACAAATAATCTGTAATGCAACTAATTACTATAATTTGTGATTTTATTATTTAGTTTTAAATTTTAATATCATTTAGTTTTAAATTTTAATATCATTTAGTTTTAAATTTTAATATTTGAATCACATTGAACTGAACTTGGTATCAATGTGGAAATTGTGCCTTTTGTTGTTTGTTTATAATTCATGCCCTAAAATGGATGACTTTAATGTTATTGGCTTCAAATAATGAAATTTTCAGATGAATAGATTATTTCATCTCCTATAGTAAATAAGTTCTAGAATAACTAATTATTTTCAATTAAAATAGCTCTCAGAGATTTAATATTGCTAATCAATCTATCCATTAAGATTAATTTTTCGCAGAACCTGGTTTGATACTGCCGGTATCAGGGCTTAAAACTTTTCAATTTTTATTTGTAAGAGTTAGTTGAATAGTCCTCTCAATTCTAGTGAACAATAATTTATATTATTTATTATAGACCTCTCAATTGTGTACTAAGCATCCTCTATCGTGCAATAGGCATATTCTTTTGCGAATAGACAGTGATACATAATGTTAACTATAGGAAAATATGTATAGAAAAGAAAATGGTCCAGGTGGGGGAAAAAATAAAAATTCCATAAATAGTGATATGGTATTCATAGAAGTTTTGAACCACACTGTTTTCTTCAGGGCCGGATAGACCAGATACAAAAATATTTAAAACTTAAATGATCTTTGTAAAGATTCAGAATTTAACTGCTCTATTATATCTATATCTATATAATATAGCAGGCAGTAGCATTTGGAGATTTTTAATTTTTTAGGGATAGCTTTTGGGTAGTGGGGTAGCTCAATGTGTAGAATGCGGAATTGCTGTTCTAAAGATCCCATTTCAAATCTGGCTCTGATGAATAAATTATTTAATCTGTTAACAGTCATAGATAGATCCTGTGGGATCATCACCTGGTGCTAACCCAGTTTCTGTAATGTTGGGGAGAAACCTGGGTAATTGAGCGTGATCTCGGCCAAAGCACTTCTCGGCTCAACCGTTTTCTTAGAACAGTACAGTCTCTACCATGTTTTAAATCCAAGATCCTTCATGGGCTGTAATAGTAATGGTTTGTTTGCTGTGCCAGAGATTTGATTTTATTACAAAAATAGTACTTAAAATACAATACTTTTGTTTGTTTCCCTGAAAATCAGATTTTTTCATTAGTTAGAACTCTCAGCGTACTCCACTGATAGCAGAATACTTTCCACTTCGGCAAAAAAATAGAGGCATTAATCTGTTCGTTTCTTTGTTCATCTAACGCCACTGTAGTGCTGCTATTGTTAATCGGCTTATGCAACAGTCGAAGTCCTAAATTTGGCCTATCCAGGTATAATTAGGATATGGATCATTAACGAGTACCTGACACCGCTCAGGCTCGGAACCGCCAATTTACATCCTTTCCAAAGGACGGCATAACCAAGAATATTTTACTCCGTTTAATAAATTCTAAGCCCAACTGCCGGGCTGCGAACTCGTGACCTTGGGAATAGTGGTATGTTATGCTAACAACTACAACACAGGTCGCCTCAGTGGGCATTGACTCGTTCGTAGGATGTAGAGTTATTTTTTTATTTGTCACTAACTTTCTATTTGACTTCTTACAATGTCCACTCCGAAAGTTCTCGGGTCCATCAGCTAGTTCTTGAAGGACAGGCGACCTTCCCACGTGGAGTACCAGGTGGGAAAGTGTATTTTTTTCTTCTAACATTGAATCGAATCGTGACCACCGTGACTCGGCAGCAACTAGTACCCTCTAGCGCAGCCTGTCCCCACTGGGGTCAAAGGTCGTCTCCATTTCGTTGGGAAATAGTATGTCAATTTCGATCACTTAATGTCTTTTTTTTCTTATAAATAATGAAGAAATATTATATAACAATGTCAAAGATGACAAGCTGGTGATAATAGTTCATTGAAATAAGTTTAGTCCATTGTTTTGAATAAAATAAACAGCATTAAGTGTCACCGTGGTCTAAAGGTTAACAACCTACTATACCCAAGATAGCGAGTTCGCAGACTAATAAAGGCAGGTGGCCTTTACTAGGGAGTAAAAATCCGTAGTCATGGATGGCGTTCTTCGTAGGGGATATAAAATGGGTGTCTCGAGACTTTATTATACACAGATAGGCAAACTTTTGGACTCCCACTATAGCATTGTTTGAGTTTTTCCCTCTATTAAGGGTACCCACTTTATGGAAACTGGGTGAGCCCCAGGGGGTTTCCAAATCCCCCAGTATCTATCCTCTAAGATGAAAGGTTGAGTTTAGTAACGAAGGAATTCCTAACAAATTAATAAGTACTGAGCCGACTGATAAATGTTCGACGAGTAGCCCGAAGCGTAGGTGGGAGGATGGTTAGGATCGCTACAAGACTAACGAGACGGATTTTAGCTTGAGTAGTTGTCCGTGTATTATTATTATTATATTAAATAATTATTGCTAACCAATGAGCTTTGATTATGTTCAATCATTCGTAGACAATCCTAAGGGGCCAGTGATATAATAACTGCACATTACATAAGCACATAATGCTCCACATTTCCACTCTTACAATAATATCTAGTTCTTTGTCGTTTTGAAAAGGGTAAGAGTCCATTAGGATAATTGAGTTTTTTTATTCTCTCCATCAATTTCTTCAATTCGTGTCATTATCGGAGACATCTCGATCGGGTGGTATGTGGTAATGTTAATAGTATCACTTCATTTCTTTTAAAATGATACATTTCCTGTTCTCCTCGATTCTAGCAATGGCATAAGAGGAAGTCAAAGAAGACATTTCCTTTTCTAAGTTGGAATTTTTAGCAATCTACATGGGCTTTTATAGTCTCATCCACTTTTTAGTATTATAAAACAATGCAGATTTATCATGTAATTCAGTAATATATATTAAAGTAGTTAATTTTACTTATCTCTCAATTATTTAAAAAAGAATTTAGTGACGTAATATTTCATCGGATTTGCCTTGCAACGGATTGAGGAACAACTTTTTGTTTAGTGCTCGATCACTTAAATTATAAATATTTTTAAAAACTGGCAAGTCACTAAGCCACTGTCCTAATTTATGCCGTTACACTGAAGGTAGCTTTGTTTAAATTTTTTTTTAAAATTAATTTATTGATATTTATAACAGTAATAATATTACATCAAGTAAATTTGCTGATATGAACAAATGACATGAAAACAAAAAAACACTTGTGGAGAAACTACCCATTGATAGCACTCCAATAAAGTTCTATTGTAAAAGGCCTCGAGGCCATCTTCTTTCTCTTTAAAAATTTAAATAGATAAATTGGTATACTTCGAATTAAAAAATATAGCTCTAGCTACGTCTTATTCTAATATTTTGTTTTTAGTTATGTTAATTCAATAAAGAGAAATCTCTGATTATAGTATTCTCTAAAAAGTGGATACTCCTGAAATTTTCAGATCTCAGACATATCATTCCGCTGCACAACCGTTTTCCTAGAATCACTACGCTCTCAATCATGTACTGAACCTATAAGATTCTTTATATAACTTAATAAGCTTGTAGTGGTAAATTTTTTTTTTTTTTACATTAGTACTCTTATATTGTTCGTTGAAATCTCATAGTCAATAGCATCTTTTAGAAATGTTAGAAGATATTACCTAAATGAAAAATATTCATCTAAACTTTCTCTCGATTCTTAGAATGATGAAAATTAATTGCCACACATAGTTGTGGTCAAAGAGCATATCCAATTGGATTTAAGTTGGAATTTAGATTATTACTTAAAGTTTTCTATAAAAATATATAAGTGGTTTTATATTATACCAAGGGAGCGAGATAGTTCGGTGGTAGAGCGCTGAGTTGCTATCTTGAGGATCTCGAATTAAAATCCGGCTGTGACAGACAAGTTGTTAATCTGCTAACATCTGTATGTAGAACCTGTGGAATCCGCTGACGATAATGGTGCTCACCCAACATCTATAAAGTTGGTACCATTAATTAGAGGAAAAACCTGGCGGATAAGCACTATCTCGAATATCAGTTTCCTGCACAACCGTTGTCTTAGAAACAGTGCAATCTGTACCATGTACTGAATTCAAAACACTTCATTGGTTGTACTGTTATGGTTTTTTATGTATACTATTCCGCGTATTACTGCAGAAAAATTAATAAATAATTTTAAATGTTGCAGGCTTAAAAAATGTCGCTACTAAGGACTTATTCTTAGAAGTCCATTAGCGCTGCATTAAGTAGTAAGATGGATTGGTCGTGAACGAATAATTTCGTGGAACGATATCATATAAGTGCTTACGTAAGAGAAAGAACGTCAGTAATATCAAAATGACAGGGTTTTTAAATTTTACTTTTTAATTTGGACATTCTGATTTCCTAAAAATAACATAGATTTATATTATTATTTTAAAGGTATCTGTATTTTTTTAAATATTAGGTATGTTGGAAATGTTCGAGGGGGAAGGGGGCATACGCTCAATGAATTATGCATAAATAAGTAAATAATTTAACGAAGGAAGATTTCGATATTGATCATATAACTCAGAACCTTTAAAAAAATAATAAACCATCAATTATTTGTACTTACTGTGCAAAGGCTGACCAAAAGGAACTTATAATTATATAAGTTGTTTTATATTAAAGAATAATGTAAAACAAAAAAGGAAGAAATTCATAATTGACATATTAATGACTAAAGCCTATAAAAATTGTGTTCCCTATTTTTTTTTTTGCTCTCCATTTTTCAGGTTCTTTATTGTAAAAAACTTCCTATCTCCTTAATCTAATTTTAATACAAATATTACAATACATCGATTTAAAAGTTGGATAAAATTTAAAATATCTCCAAAGCCTTTGTCATCAATCTTTTTTTCGATGCATCGAACTACCATTTCGATTTATTTAAAAATTTTTTACATGATATATATCCGAACTAATGCCATGAGTTAAGATTTGTATAATCAATAGTTCGGATAACTAAAATTCTCTTAAAAGAAGCAGAGGCCAATCAACATGCAAACAACAAATAATCACCAATTTTTTATTTAGAAATGTTTATTTTATTCTATTCTATGTAAGTTTAAAAATACATATGCGTAGTTGAAAAAATATACTTCAATAAAAATAGATTGCAATAGCAATAATCCCCCACCCCAAAAAAATGCCTTAAGCCTTCTAAGCTTTTCCTTAGTTGTTTGAGGAGCGTCTTGAAGAAAGGTTGATGTGTCTATTTGATGAGTCTGGACTGTTGGTGTGAGATGTGCTCCACTCTGTCTTCTTTGATGTGATTTCCTTATGAAGTTTCTTGATGATCCCGGAATAGGCGAAACGTTGACTAGTTGTTATTGTTCGAGTATTTTAAAGACTAAAGTCTTTGTTTGGGGGATTTTCTTTATTTTAGCCTTTATATAATTTATGACTTTATGGGGTTTTTCTCACTTTTGTTATTAATAAAAGTATGTACGTCATGTAGGTCGCAAAATTTATGGTAGTGACACAAAGATGTTGTAATATTAGTTTCCTTTTATCTTAACTTCTTGGTAGCTAACCTCACAATTCTTTTAACTTTAATATTAAGTAACACCTAGGCGGGTCCAGGGGAGGCATATGGTTATGTGCCCCCCCCCAGACGGTTGTTTGTGTACTGTGGAGAATCCATTACAGGAAATACTGATAGGCAAATCATGTGATGATAGTTATTAAAATAACAGAAATAACAAAAATATCTAAACAACGGGTGAAACCATTGTATAAGCCTTTCTGTAAATACTACAAGTGTATTTCTAAGTTATTGTTGATTTTTTTGCCCGTCTGCCCGCTGTGCCCCCCACCCCAGAAAAAATCCTGGACCCGCCCTTGAAGTAATAGTTGTAGAAATCTATATTTTAAAGGAAATTGTCTTTAAACTTATTTTCTAGAAACGACAATGAAGACCCCTCCTTTTGTTTTCCGAGAGGAAGCCGATTCGGATAATTAAATATTTGGATAATTGACGTTGGTATAATCGACGCTCTACTGTATATAGAACGATAGTTCATCCTTAATTGGAGAAAAAACCTAGCGGCTTAGCGTGATCTAAGACATATCACCTCCCTGCACAACCGTTGTCCTTGAAGAGTATAATCTCTACTATGTACTGAATCCAAGACACTCCATTGCTTGTAGTTTTATTTTTTCCAGTATATTTACCGATATTAACATCTCTTATTGGGACCAAAGAATATTATAAAACACGTAGTGACCAGTCAAGCGAATGACATTGACCCTGATAGAGTTCACTTTCATAGACACCGCGTTCCTGACCGATTATCATCATCACTTCCCTCGTTAATGTTTTCTTATCACTAATAATTATTCATTATTACTTTATTCAGCTTTCTATATTACTCAAGGAACAGGAAGCAAGGATTTAATTTCAAAATATAGTTTTCGAAACTTCACTTACATCCAGGTTTTAACGTTTTCAAACTAAAAAAAAAACTTTTGTTTGCTTACCAATTTTCATAATTTATTGTCAAAGAACGGACCATACATTTATGATATGGTATCAATTCCGCAGATTGTCGCTTCGGGTTGAGTTATACGATGCAACTGTTCATTTCTTTTCTTTTTAATATTTTCCAAAAATAAAAATTATCGTGAGCTTTAGTACGGAAAAGATAATGTAATTATGGTAAATTTGTATATTTCGGTGATCATTTCATCAAGAAATAAAAGTTTCAATTAACAGTTTGAAGTATAGATGATATATGTTTGTTGATTAGTTCATTTCTAGATGAAATGATTACCGAAGTATACAGATTTCCCATAATTACATTCTCTTTTCCATACTAAAGGTCATGATAACTTGTATTTTTGGAAAAAATTAAAAGAGAAACCAATGAGAAGCTTAAACTCGTGGCTCAACTCGAAGCGACAACCTGCGGAAGTGATACCTATGAAAGTTCTAATTACGAGTATTTTCTTATTATTCCTATTACTTAATCCAAGTTCTAATTAATTAATGCTGTTTTACGATTATTCAATATGAGAGGGTAGGGTGAAATAAATTTTTGATAATAATTTGCGTCTATTGATGATGAAGAGAGAACTGTAGATAAATCCTTGACGTACTATAGCCCTGTCGATGGAGATAAATTTAGCTCATCATTGGAAAATCAGTTGAAGTGATAAAATCACTTCATCAGTTTTACTGAAAGGGAGTCAAGTTCTTAAACGTGGTTCTTTGATTCAACTTTTATTACCGATTCCTTAACTTATTCATGAATTCTAAAGGATGAACGAGTTTTTTTTGTTGCTAATTTTACGATAGTAAATAAATTCTTACAAAAAAAGTTTTAATATCTCTCTTAATCTTTCCTTTAAGAAAGATTGTTTGCAATTCAGTCTAAACCTTGATTTATGAGTTAGTTACCAGTTTACTGTTAAAACTATTCATTAATTTTAATATTGAACAGTTATTACTGTATGTATATGTGAACATTAGTTTGTTTTTTACTGTGATAGGTGACCCATATGAATCCACATGAATTTTCGAAAATTGGCATTTTAGGCTTTCCATATATCATTTTATTATATGTTTCTGTTATACTGTTCTTTATTTGTATTAATTAAATTATATTAGAAAAAAATTACGGTTTAGATTTTTTCACTTATACCAACAACCACTTTCTTTTCCTGAATGTACACACAAATACAAAAGTAGATATGTATCGAAAATAATTTCAATCATTCACTTATCAAAGGATTTCTAACCACTAAAAAGTTTCAATTAAATTGGGGAGCGGAGGAGCCCAGTGATAGAGCCCTGAGTTGCCATTCCGAAAATCCTTGTTCAAATCCCGCTGCTGGAAAGACTTTTATTTAATCTTTTAGCAGCCGGAGATGGACCATATGGGGTCTAGGACCCTCCTGGGGCTCACCCTCTACAAAGTGATACCCAAAATTAGGGGGGAATCTGGCGGTTGAGCGTGATCAAGTACAAGGACAAGTAACCTCCATACAAAATCTTTGTCCTTGAAACAGTACAGTCTCTACCATGTACTAAACCCTAAACCTGTTCACAGTTTTTAGTAATATTTTTACAAAATTACGAAAAATTTTCAATTAAGTTATATAGTTTTCAAATTAAATTCTTTGTGGTATCATTTTTATAGTGTGACAGTTTAAATGGAAGAATTCTTATTAAAATATTTGAGCTTAAGTCGTCTTAAATTTTATATTTTAATTACTTAGAGAAAATCTGATGGCAAAATGTTACAGCTTCTATATAATGAAACACAATCTTCTGTATGTAGACCCCCTTGCTTCTATGAAGTGGGTATACGTAATGAGGTGAAAAACCTTGTGGTTGCATTTGATTCGGGCCAAATCATCACTCGCACATCCGTTGGCTTAGAATAGGCAGAAGCTGTATCTATCTTGTACTGAACCCACGACCATTCCTGGATTGTAGTGGCTTACAACACATTATTATTTTTTTTTTTTGTAATATGAAATATCTAAATAACATTGAAATAACGTTTTAAACGGGCTAATAAAGAACACATGACCCTGTTCACACTGAGGCGATGTAAGATAAGAGATATTCGATACGCAGCACAGAGGGTTCCATGAAATCTTAAGGGAGGCGATAAAAATGTTCATATTTGCGGGATTACGCCACACATCGCTACTAACATATCGTTCGAAATAGCACTTGTCGGTCTCTTCGACGATTCATATCGTCCAATATTTCGAGCTGTGAATATAATGGTAAGAAGAGAAGATAATTCGATAATTAATTTCATTAATCTAGTGAAAGCTATGTGCTTTCTAGGATGCATCTAGGACTATTCTGTTGTCGCATACAGAAAATAATTATTCTTTTCCGTATTGGTCTACTAAGGATCACGTCTTTTCAACTGTCTTCTCTTTTATTATTTCACCATAATAGTCGCCCAGATCTCCCTCATTCGTCGCTGTTGCTGCTCCCTTCTTTCTTCCCTCAATTTCATTCCCGTTGTCAACTTTGCATTTGCCTCGAAACCCTGGCTGGTGAGGATTTAGTTTCATTCTGAGGAGGGTGCATTCCAGAATACCCTCGCAAGTAACTCCCTCTTGATAATCTCTTGTAAATCATTATCTACTTCTTCGAACTAGGCAGGTTTGGTCTTCTTTTCTTTAAAATAATTAATAATCCGGTTCGTCACTCTTATGGGTTTCATTTTTAGCAAATGGTCATAAAATGAACTTCTCCGTTTTTTCATAACATCAGGTATTTTTTTGAGCACGAGTGTACAGCTCATTATTGTGCCATCGTCTGCATTCACATTGGTCTTTAGAGACCAACTAACCCCCAACTATTTCTTCCTTACATTACTTTCTTATTCATACTTAGGCATTTCGCAGCATAAAGAAAAATATTTGTTTTTTTTTGTTTTTATTTTTCTTATAATAGTATTTTCTATTTATTCTCAATTCATGTCTGAACCAGTAAATCACTTCGATGTCTTCATCACTTCAGCTCTTTCTTGAAAATGAAGTGGTGAAAACTGTGTTTTCAAATTTTTATCGACTGCTGTTATCGGTCCTTCCTAGCAATAAATCGTTGCAATTCATTCCTTACGATATATCGCTTATCTTATCACCTCAGTTTTCAGTGGCTTACTGAATGGTACTAATGGACCGCTGGAAGGTCTATCCCTTATCCGTAAGGTGCCAATCACGATTGTGTTTGCGTTCCTTCATAATTGTCTCCATCGACTTAACACGACAATGATTCAATCTTGCGACAATTGCCGATGTGACTCATCCCGTATGCCAAGGCGACCGCTTTACATGACGTATGCAACAGGTGAGATCAGACAGATAAGAAACGTTGGGATCCCCAGCTGCGTTAAAGTCTCTCGGTGATTAGGGGCCTCAGGAGTCACGAAGGACTCTGGCTCACGAGGGACTCCTAACAAGGTTCGCAGATCTTTCACCATAGGATGTCGCAACCCATTGTCTTTCCTCCCAGTCGACCCACATGTCCCATCCAAGTCCGCTTAATTTCATCGATATTATGGTCTTGTGCGACTGCTTTATTGTCTGAGGTTAAACTCCCATGAAAGTAAGCTGTAATGCTTCAGTCCCATGGATGAATGTTGATATCTAGAATCAGTTATTTTTAGTTCGAATAAAACTATTGATTGATTTGATCCTTAAATCCGAAGCAGACTAGTAATTAAATAATTTAAATAAATAGGAAATATAAAAATAAATATAGTCAACTTAACACTAATATTGAAAATACGGGCCAACTTACCTTACAGATCAAAAGCGAACCTATAGCAACTGCAAATACTTCGGAAATATGACAAAATTTAAGGATGGATGTGATGATTGACCTTTGTACTTTGTTAACTTATTTTATTTAAGATTGTTTTAGTGCTCATAACCTTCTTTTAAATATCGAGATACAGTAGTAGCAGTACAATTTTATTAAAATATTATATTAATATTTAAAGGATAGCTTTAACTATCATTTAAATAGTAATTATTGACTATATTTAACTATTCTTATATGAGAAATTTATCTTTATTTTTTGTTGCAAATTTCTAATAGCCTCCATTGTCTTATAAAGCTTTGTCTTGTAACGAATTATAGTATGATTGCTGTTGTAGCGTTATGTTGAGTCACAATATTTAAAGATCTGTAAAAGAGATAAAACTAGGACGTTTGGTCACTTTCAACAAGTGATTTTTAAAAAAATTAAACCATATTATTCAAGCTAAATATGGTAATAGAATATTTTTTAAAATTATCCACACACCACAGAGAAATAAAATATTTTGAATGAATATATCGTCGATACAAATGCATAGTATCGAATATGAACATTTTTTTGCAGCACATTTTTCAATTCCGATCAATAGCTTTACAATTGATAATTAGCAATACGATATGAAATTCATATAGAGTCATGTATAAAGCACAAATTGCATTTGTATAGACGATTTATTATTCAAACTAAATATGGCAATAGTATAAATTTTTTAAACTATCCACACACCACAGAAAAATTCGATGTTGCTTTATCAACTTATAAGGAAATTGGGTATGACTAAATAAGTAAACAGAATATTGTTTTTACTTTTTTTTAATAAAAAAGTAATTAAAAATATAATACAAAATGTTTATATAAAAAAATGAGCGAAGGATGGCTTTGGCAGACTTAGTGGTGGTAACTGAGAGATGGGGCGGCGTATGCTGCGTGGGCGATGGGTGCTGCGTATGCTGCGTGAGCCAATGGGGCGGCAGCGTAGGCCACGGGGGCGGCGACCTTTACAGGGGCTGGGTGAACACCTCCTTCCTTGTGGACGACGGCGTTGAATCCGTTGTGTGGGTCGGCGGTGTACTCGACAGTCCTCTTGGAGCCATCGGGTTCGACGAGGGAGTAGGATCCATGGACGACATCACCGTCGCGGGACTCGTGCTGGGACTTGTAGTCTCCGGTGTGAGCGTCTTGGATGTCGTAGGCGAAGGAGTACTGTGGGTGTGGGTCGTACTCGTCGATGACCTTAGGGGCGGCAGCGTAGGCTGGGGCGGCGTAAGCCAGTGGGGCGGCAGCGTAACCGTGGCCGGCGTAGGCTGGGAGGACTCCAGCGTAAGCGGCTGCCACCATGGCGGAGAGGAGGACGAGCTGTAACAGAAAAAGACATGTAGAGTCAATGCTTTGTCAGCGGGCGTTGGACCTGCCATTATTGCAACCCTTGGCTAATCTGACCATTGTCGTCGGCATCATCCTATTATTCTCTTTCTCGGCAGTAGAATCTTTATTATATACCTACACCGTTTTTATGCCTAATTTTTTTCTCTTTCAATTATGAATTTGTTCCTGTCCTAAAAAAAATAATAAATAATAAAAAGTGAGCAAAACTGTCTACAGGATACCTTTAGAAAAAATCGAAGCATCTCAGATCACGAGATGACAAAATAATTTTACTCATTTGAAGTTCAGCTACTTGCTTTTATCCATGTCATTATATCTGCAGCCCCGGTGAATAGGTAGTTAAGTCGAGAGTGAATTTATTTTTGAGGGATGTGGAATTATGCCATTCTTCTAGTTGTTGGCTTGAAATGGAGTTACAATTCAACAACTCCATTACAAGCCTATGCCTTACTTAGCGTCTTCCCTTATTCAGTACGAAAATAACATGATTACGTTTAAGTGCATTAAACACTTTTTCGAAGAAAATATACTTAACCACTTTTTCACTGGGGCTGTAGATATATCACTCAGTATATTTACTTGTATTGTTATAATACACGGTCAATTTCAAAAGAAAAATCTTCAAAAAATTACTAATATTTGGACTACCAATATTAATGAAGACTTATAAAACTCTGTCTTGAACTTATTGTAGTTAAGTTTCAGAGACCCAGTAAACGTTTCAGAGCATCGTAATAAACAGTATGTATATTTTTTTTGAATTTGTGATTTTTTTTAATATAGAAGCTCCAAAAAATCACAAGGACATTCCACACAGTAACTCTTTTATGGAAAAAATAGTCTAATTATCTAGTTTTCAAGCAGGCAAGAATAGATGAGATTAGTGTACAACCGTTTAGCATTTTTCATTAAATATTTTTAAGCGTAATAAAAAATGAGGGTAGTTAATAAGAAACGTGGCTTTATGACTTTATGTAAGTATAAGGGGAAGAAAATGGTCCGGGTGGAAGTCAAAGAATTAATCCCATCCATTTCAAGCACAGGTATTAGTTCCGCAGGCTGTCGTTTCGAGTTGTCACAACTTTTCATTCGCGTCTTTTTTACTATTATTGAATATAAAAATATTTTTATTACTGACTGTACATAGTAAGTATTATAGATTAAAGAACCGAGTTACTGTTCAGGTTATAACAGGAACTTTACTCCGAAATATTTGTTGAAATGTTCATTTCTTGATATGACTATCGGAATATACACATTTCCCATAATTACACTCTATTTTAATATCAAAACCCACGATCATAAAATTAAAAATTTTCCAGAACATTAAAAAGTAAAAGAATGATTTTAAATGAATTAATGAAGTTAAAACTTGTTGTGATTTGATTCAAGGATACAGTCTGCGAAACTGATAAAAAAACAGTTGAATAAATATAGTTTTCTTCATCCTGAATATGAAACAATTATTAATTAAATTATTTTAAAATTATTATTATTATTAGAGTAAACTTGATTTTCTATCATTAATAGATGGATAATTTTAGTGAGCTTAAGCATTTAATTTATTGATTTAGGATTGGATTGCACTTTGAACTTATTTAATTATGTTTTGCTCAGAGTATTCCTTCTGCTATATGTTATGTCCATATGCTATGTTACTTCGAACCGGCTTTGCAAAAGTTCATTTTATGACTTGAGAACGATTTTGGAATGATTTAAGTATAGAATTAAGTACCCTAAACTAAGTTACTGAGGTACTTCAGTGTTACTAACCTTAAATGCCATCGTAGACTTGAGTTGCCTGTGAGGTACTGATGCCGGTAGCTTAGAACGGAGCACTATATATACGACCCGGCACTGAGTGGGGAGCCTTTCACTCTTCACATCGCCCCAAATTGTACCCACAGTTATTATTTATCCCACGAGGGAGTTCTTGAGATTTTAGCGGTCCACAATACCTTCCAACTACATGGTATATCATGTACATCTCTAACTATAATGAAAACATCCAAATATCTCAATGGTATTAAAATTTGTAAAGCTTAGTTATTGCTGCTCGGTTTGAAGTGCACAAATCAGTTGTTGGCTGTCATCGCTCACATTACAAGACAAAAAAAAAAATTCTTGGGCTCAGTACAGTACAGTTTCTAGGACTACGGTCATACGTCTGGATCCCCTCAACCTCCAGATTTTTCCTCCAATTAAGAATATCCACAAAAATATAAGATAGAGGATGGGATAGGATAGATAGAGGCTGGATGAGCCATCACAGATTCCAAAGGTCTGCAGATTCCAAAGGGTTCATCCGTTTATAATCATGTTTAGGAATAATGCAATATAATTTTTTTTTCAAAAGGCGTTGTTGAAATTTAATTTGTTTATAAACGAAGAATTTTGAGCTATTTATTTCTAAAGTAAAAAGAGCCCTATCACTCTTAAAAACCTATTATTAATAAATACTGTAACATTTAAACCTAAAAAGGGTCTTGGCTCTAGTATTAGGTTGAGGCTGTATTGTTTCTTTTTGTTGACTGTTCTGTTGAATCGGGGCCTTCAGTAAAGCAACTCAGCGCTCTACAAACTGAGCTACTCTTTTCCACTCTACAAAAAAAAAAAATTAGTTTTAAGACCGTGGAAAAATTCCAACGAAAAGCCTTTAAGTGTCCAAACTATAACAGAAATTGAAATTCTCTGTCCAATATTTTGCCCATTCAGGCATCCTCAGGGCAGTAAGAGAATAACAGCAAAACAAAACATGAATAATGCACCCAAGAAACATCCCACCACCTCCAAGGCTCAAATACAACTAATGAATAATCATGGGCGAAATATTGGACAGATAATTTCAATTTCTGATATAGTTTGGAGTCTTGAAGGCTTTTCGTTGGAATTTTCCACGGTCTTAACATTTTGTAAGGTCTCTTTTTAATTTTCATTATTAAATATTTTTAGTTTTAGTTTTTCATTATATTCATGTTGTGTTAAATATTTAATCTATATTTTTATTAATTTTATTTAATCACCCTTCCTTGCCTGCGATAACAAGGGTTGAGGTTACATTATTACTATTAATGCGTGCATGCTAATGTTGTTTATAAGTTGCTAATTGACTTCTCACCTCCTATACATCTAGGAACGTCTCTTCTTCAGAGATTTAAATAAGTTTTTCTCACTGCAGTTTTCCAACCGTACACCAATTCTTATATATTTGTATTATATTTACTTATTTCTTTTTCCATCAGGGTATTCTAGGGACCAGGGGACAACTTCAATTTTTTATAGTTTTTAATCCGCCGTTGTTCCTTCTTCTTGCTCTAGTACCCTTACATCTTCATACTATCTTCTTCCTCTATTCGGACCATTTTGAGTAAGTTTTCTTTTACTTCTTGTTCTAGAATCCTTTTATTTCCCTAAAAATGTTTCTCAATTACTCATCTTTTTATGTTGAATTGTTTCTTAACAAATCTTTCCTAACTTCTTGAATCCATGTTGATCTTGATTTATTTCTCCAAAGATATAAATTATCTTTATGTTATCGTTTAGATGCGCTCCCAGGTATTTGAAGTTCACTTGTTCCAGGACTTTATCTTCGACAGTAATGACACTCATTATTCTCCTTGGCTTCTTTTCTACCCTCATATCTTTTGTTTTGTTAGGGTTTATGGTCATATTTATAGCCAGCAATTCTTCTTTTAACCTGCTAACATTGAGCTGAAGGTTTCTGTCATTCTCCGAAAAAGCAACAGTCTCATCAGCAAATACCAGCAGAGAGATGCTTATTGGGCTCAGTTAGGCATATCCTTGGTAGAATTCTCCCGCAAGGGGTAACTGTTGCATGCAGATCACTTGGGGATCATCCACAGTTCAGTACATCATGCATACACACCATAACAGCAAACTAAACACATACTCCTAACACAAGGTCATTACAGTACATATCCTAGGACAACCTTCCCTCGGAGTTCCTTCCCTAACAGGAGGCGGTCTGTTAGCCTTAGGGACAGCCCCCCGACTGATCTAGGCCGATACCCTGTCCATCCGAATCTTAAAAAATCACAAATAGCGGAAAATACACAGCCGAACAGCTTTTACGTTTAAACTTACATATTTATAATTTATTTTTACATTAAACTGATTGGTTTCGATATAAATTTTGACCCTATGGGATCTCACTCAGACTGTTTCCATAATTGAGGGAAAACCCGGTTGTTGAACGTGATTTTGGACAAAATACCTTCCGCACAAACGTTGTCCCTACCGTCGACTGAGCACAAGACCCATCTTATTAGTACCACTATGTTTCTATTTTTATAATGCTTAATTTTTTGTTAGTTGTTTTAGTTTTTAAATATTTTTATTTTAAAGAGAAAAGATATTCTCCCGGCCGGGAGGCGATTTGTCTCTTCGATTTGGAAGATTTGTGCCCTGCCGGCAGGCTACTCCGGTGGCTCAATTAGTTAGAGCACCGTCACAGAGAGACAGAGGATCCGGGTTCGAATCCCGGCCTGGGGCATATCTTTTCTCTTTAAAATAAAAATATTTCATAAAGTATGAGCATGCTGATAAACATTCATAAACATTTTCTTCTAGATTTTAATACTTTACTACATTAATTAGTTTCTTATCAATAAAGTTCTCAACTATGAGATAGAAAAATCAAAAGTAAAATGTTGTTTATGAACCGTTTATTGCATAAGTCACATATGATCCGTTTTGAAATGATTTATTTATATTTTAACCGATCATTAATTACTTACCTGTATAAATATCTTGATTATGTTATCTATTGCATTCAAATAGATTTAAATGAAAGGTAGGTAGGTATATTCTCACACACAGCGCTTTGGTGTTGCGGGTTAGTATTGAATCCCCTAAGCTTTTTATTATAGAAATATTTCTTTCAATTATATTTCTTTTAAGTTACACAATAAAAAATGGATAACTTGTTATTTATAATAATATTTACATATAAATAGGTATATATTTATTTATATAAAGATTTATATAATATTATAATAAAGGGCCACTTATTTTTTATAATAAACAGATATGAAATAGTCATTCATTATGTTAGTATTGCTTTAGAAATATTATATTTGTCAAGTGTACAAGAATAACGATTTATTAGGGTGTTTCCCACGAAAATAGTGGATTTATTTGTTCATTGGAATTGGTGGGGATGAATTCTATATTCATTTTATGATCTGGAATATAATCTTGGTATTTTGTGTGCTGTATATTTCAATTTCTTATGATAAAATAGCAGATTAACAGTTAGAAGAGAATCACCCATATATAAAATTGCGTGCACATATACACATATTGCCTGTACAGTTAAGTTACTGTTGTCATTTTCTAATTAATATAATTTATGCTAATCGCAGTAACTTGAGTAATCATATAAGAAATAAAAGAAAAAACTGGAGTTATAGCCAGTGACCTAGAAAGGCCTATTTCAAAGATGGTGTAAGTGAACCTGAAGAAGTATTGCCCCATTTCCTGCGAACCTATCCTCTGAGAACTCTACTCAATCAAAACCTTTTCGTCAACTCAGATAAATCGTTTCCACTCTGATATCTTAGTTCTTCGCTAACAGTTCCTGGCTGTTGCTATCAAGGCGTTTCAACTCAATCACTTCGCTTTGTTACAGAACCTTTCTTGTTTTGTGTCTTACCTTGACTTACATTCCATATTCTATATCTGACATTCTATGGTTGAGTTCTAATAAGTTCATAGAATTATAGATTACTAATTTTAATATCAACTTGAGATATTAATCAGAAGCTTCAGAAAAGCGATTAGAAGCTTAAAAATACAAAGCTTTACATAATGCGAAAAGTGAAGATGCTTAAAGTGAAAAATGACGCTATATTAATTGAATAAATAATGTAAAAATGATATTTCTGGTAGAAATTGGTTTGGGTAGAGGTCACAATGAATTTCTCGTAGAATTTGAGAAAAACTTTATTGATTAGCCAACGTTTTGACATAGTTTGTAGGTCTTCTTCAGGGCTATATGCAAAATACAGACAATATAAGAAAATGGTACAAATATATTAAAACATATTAAATATAAATAAACAAAAGTAAGGTGAATACAGATAATAAAGATGTACAGTAAGGTAATTTTATTTACTTTTATTTTATTTATTTTATTTTATTTTCATTTTTATTTTATATAATTTGGTTTCTAGATTTTTATAATTTTACAATTTTTATTTTCTACTTTTTTATCACCTACAATTTTTAGTTCGTAATTCTTATGACTTTCTACATTTTTATCATTTCACATTCCTATTTTATATTCAGTTTTTAGTTTTTATCTGTATTACCTTATATTTTTTTACTTTTCAACACTTTCTGTTTTATTATTATTTTCTTCATCATGTGGGTTACTACCTTTTTGGCACTTCGTTGTTTATAGTATACACTCAAACATTTTAATCTTCATAATTACCTTACTGTACATCTTTATCATTTTTATTGTCTGTATTCACCTTACTTTTGTTTATTTATATTTAATATGTTTTAATATATTTGTACCATTTTCTTATGTTGTCTGTATTTTGCATATAGCCCTGAAGAAGACCTACAAATTAGGTCGAAACGTTGGCTAATCAATAAACCTATTCGCAAATTCTAAGAGAAATTCATTGGCCTCTACCCTGACCAATTTCTTCCACATCTATTTTCAATGTCAACAATTATCATTCAATAAAAATGATATTATATCTGTTAAAAGATTGTAAATAACAATTCATGTCGAATATTTTTTTTTATCTTATATTAATATTTAATACAATTATTCAATATAATATTAATAAAAATACAGTTTTTGGCCTTTAGTTTATCTCCTAATCGTTGCATTTTTGATAAAAAACATAGGCGACTATTTTTAATGTATATAGATTAAATTTTCTACAATTTGAACCCAACCGCAGCTCTGTAGCTCTAATAGTTTCTGATTTACCCTTTGAAAATTGGTCACTTTTTCCAAAAAGTCCAAATTTTAAGTTTTGGCCGACTTACGTGTGCAAAACCGGACGAAAGTCATCCTACGATGAAATTCACGAGGAACGGAGTTGTAGTAAATTTAATTAGCTTTAATTTAAGCACAGAACGAGACCTGTAGGAGTTATGCTTATCGTGTTAATTAAAAAAAAAAAGAAAATCGGGGAAAGTGGTTGTTTCAAGAAAATGACTTGTACGCCACGAATCGATCCAAAACAGCTTGTTTATTGTAAAGCATAAATATTTACTTGTAAATTAACAATACAAAAATAATGGTAGTACTATGTAGGGGGGAGCCACCAAGTCTCCCTGAGGTTATTCAGCCACCAAAAGTTTTCCCATCCGTTTGTTCGGTTGCTAACTTGGATTTACACTATTCAGACATACCCTTAGAACATATCAAAAATGCAACACTCAAACACCTGGCCACTGGCCTATATAGGACTTTTTCCAAAAAAAGACCAATTTTCAAAGAGGCGTTACTCAGAATATATTAGACCTACAGAGTTTAGTCTGTGCTTAAATTAAAGCTAAATATAATAATAAAATATAAATTTAATACAATTTCATTTCCTATGGCTTTCATCGTAGGATCACTCCTTCGGCCGGTGTTACTCACGAAAGTCGGGCCAAAACTTAAAATTTGGTCTTTTTGGAAAAAATGACCAATTTTCAAAGAGTTGCAGTTGGGATCATATTGTTTTAAAAAAAAAACAACAATTAGGAGATACAGTCCAAAAACTGAAATAGCTTCGAAAATTTCGAGGTTATTCGGCCACCCAAAGTTTTCCCATCCGTTTTTCAGTTGCAAACTTGGATTTTCACTACTCAGACATACCCTTTAACATATCAAAAATGTAGCTCTCTTCAATTTTTAAATCTCTAAAGCCCTTTTTTTGGTACCTGGCTGCTGGTCTATAGATATTTTATTAAAATATTATAATAGGGAACGGTTTAGCTCAGCGTATAGACCCCTCTGTTACTCTGCTAAAGGATTCAGGTTCAAACCGGCTGTGACAGATAAGTTATTTATTCTTTTAACATCCACTGATGAAACCTATGTGATCTAGAGACTCTCCTGGGGATCTTGAACAAATCACCTGCCTACACAACCGTTGTCCTAGAAACAGTACCGTCTCCATCATGAACTAAACCCAAGATCTTTCCTGGAGTGGTACAGATTTTTTGTCTTTTTAAATATTCACTTGGAATTTGTTTATAGAATATTCATTTTTATTATCACATTGGGATTAAAAGTACTCATGATGTTTTTTCATAGGATGAGCGAGGCTACCGTATTGGAAGTTATGATGATCATTGGATTTAATTATATTTTTTAAGATACTCATTTATTATGCTAATGAAGGGCACTAATTTGGTAATCTCGGACCTCCAATGTGCTCGATCATTTCGACAACGACCCCAAGGATTTGAAGTCGACCATGACAGAGCTAGTCCCATTGCAGCTCACGGGCCACCGCCGCCTTTCACTGCTCCAGGATTAATTAGGACTGCTAGCGTTGGCTACCTTGGCTCGTTCACTGCTGCCTCTTTGTTTAGGCTGGATATATCTCAGCTTAATGTAAGCACTTTGTTGTTATCGGTTATCATAATAGAACTATCCAGGTCGCTTTGTCTGCCAATGCAGTAGCATGATGTATGACGTTTGGAAGGAAATCCAGGTTACTTTAAGAATAACACCTGCAAAGTGTTATGCGGTGAGGACCACCCAGCAAATTATAAAGGATGCATGGTGCATAAAAACCTACAGAGGCTAAGATCCCACCATGCACCATCAAATAGTAAAGAAGTAAATGCCAAAGAAGAAATAGAAAAATTACAAGACATTTCATTTCATAGTAATCAACAGCAGCCGTTGACCTCAACAAATATTAATCCTCCTCAACAGGGACAAAAAAAATATTCATTCATCAGTCGAAATCAGCAGCCCCGACATCAACAGATCCGGCAACAGGCGCCTCAAACCTCCCAATCCCAGCCAATGGTTCCCAAATCTCATCCACCTCCACTACCTCCACGCCAAGACATCCCTTCTCACCATCTTCCTCTACGGGTGAAGCTTCCACCTCAGAGTGAACCCACAATTCCATTCCAAACTTCTTCCATTATAAACCTCCAAACCCAAACACCATTGAAAGTCGAAGCAGCTCACAGTGTCCCAAGAAGGGTCCAACTCCCAAACAACTTTCCAATAAACACTAATCCTCCATCTCAACCTTCTGTCCAATATCCTAGTCCCAGTCAAAATCCAGTAGACATCAACACAATCCTTTCGACCTTCTTATTTGAACTTAATAATACCATCAAACCACTCATTTCCCTTCTAACCCGACTCCTTTCCGAAATGCCATTTACTACCCCACGATGAACATTAAGCCCCTATCAATCATACTGTGGAATGCAAATGGCCTACATAACCATCGAGACGAACTTGACTTATTTCTTCATGACAATCACATAGACATTGCCCTATTGACTGAAACACACTTCACAAAGCGATCATATTTTTACATACGTGACTACATTACTTATAGATCAGATCATCCTGACAATACAGCACATGCCGGTTCTTGTATCCTTATCCACAAATCCATTCCTCATTCTCTTATTCCTTCTACTTCAACTGACGCCATTCAATCAACTTCAGTAACCATTTCAACTAGTCCTTTCCATATGACTTTCTCAGCTGTATACTGTCCTCCTGGTAACTCCCTTTCTTATAACCTCCTCGAATCCTTATTCCGATCCCTCGGACCGCGTTTTATTGCCGGAGGAGACTACAACGCCAAACATCAACGATGGGGTTGTCGAACATCCGATTCCCGTGGTAGCATCTTATCCCGAATTTCAACCTCTAATAGTTTCTCTATCCTCGCACCCATAAACCCTACTTATTGGCCTACATCGCTCAAAAAACGTCCAGATATTCTTGACATATTTGTTTCCTCACAGATTTCCTGCAATCAAACAACTATAAAATCCCTGGATGACCTTTCCTCTGATCACAGTCCAGTACTACTTCAAGTACATTCAATTCCTATTCCTAAGCCCTCTCATCTCAGACTGATTACTGGACGTGTTGACTGGGATAAATTTCGATCGAATCTGGAAAATAATTTAGACCTCAAAATTCCGCTTAAAACAAAAGTTGACATCAATTCTGCAATAGACAAACTAACAAACGCAATACAAACCAATATAAGAGATAGCACCTTACCAAGGAAAAATCATTATCAACAGAGTAACTGGCCACTTCATATTCGCGAGTTATTAAAAGAAAAACGACGGGCAAGAGCGAAGTGGCACCGCACCAGATATCCATCGGACAGGAGTCATTATACCAAACTAACCAACAAATTAAAATCAGAGATCAGAACATTCAAAATTCAAAATTTGTATTACCGTACAGAAAATCTGAGTACTACTGACAAATCCTTATGGAATACCACTAAAAAACTCCTAAAATATAAACATTTCAACCATCCACTTTTAACCGATTCCCAAACCTGGTCAAGATCTGATGAAGAAAAATCACAAATTTTCGGCCAGCACCTATTCAACACATTTAACCCTCATCCAGATATCCTTAATCCAACCCACTCTGAATGCATTGAAGCAGAATTAAGTATTCCTCTTCAGATGTCCCCTCCTCCTAAAGCATTCCATCCTTCCGAAATATCAAACATTATTCACAGATTACCCGTCAACAAAGCCCCTGGCCACGACCTAATTACATCCCATATTCTAAAACGCCTTCCTCGGAAAGCGATCCTACTCCTTACATATATATACAACGCTGTACTCCGCACCACGTACTTTCCTGATTCCTGGAAATTATCCATAGTTAAGATGATACCAAAACCTAAAATACCACCAGAACTCTCATCCTCTTACCGTCCTATATCTCTCCTGCCCATAATGGGCAAAATACTTGAAAAACTCATTCTGAAACGTCTTCATCCTATCATAAAATCCAATCAAATAATCCCAGATCACCAATTTGGTTTCCGAACATCACACTCCACTATCCAGCAATGCCATCGTGTGGTGGACGTTGTCTCATCCGCATTAGAGCGCGGAATGTACTGCGCGGGAGCTTTTCTCGATGTAGAGCAGGCTTTTGATCGAGTCTGGCATCCGGGACTGTTGTACAAACTCCGTAAATTCTTACCTTCTACTTACTTCCTTATTATCAGTTCCTACCTCAGTAATAGAGCCTTTAAAGTAAACCATAATTTTACCTACTCTTCCCTCTTTACCCAGTCTGCCGGAGTTCCTCAAGGTAGTATCATGGGTCCCATCCTATACACGATATATACAGCTGACATCCCAACCCATCCAAGCACTGTCCTCACTACGTACGCTGATGACACATGTGTGTTATCAGTAAATAATGATCCATTTGTTGCATCCCAAACTCTTCAATCCCATATCTCAAACCTTCAAGAATGGTGTCAAAATTGGAGAATTAAAATTAATCCTAACAAATCCCATCAAATTACCTTCACCCTTCGTCGTAAACCTACAAATTCCTGCCCTACTGTATCCTTTAATAATATTCCTCTGAACTCTGTCGAACAGGTACGTTACCTAGGACTCCATCTGGACAAACGTCTCACTTGGAATCCTCATACAAGACTGAAAAGACAAGAAACTGCTCGTCGTTTTCGCCTACTTCAACATTTACTGGACAAACGCTCTAAGCTCCCAATAAATTACAAAAGACTCATTTACATGACAGTTATCAGGCCTATTTGGACATACGGAGTTGAGCTTTGGGGCTCTACTAAACCATCCAATTCATCTCGTATCCAATCCTTGCAATCCAAAATCCTTCGTAAAATCCTCAATGCTCCTTATTATGTCACAAACAAACTCATCCATCATGATCTTAATATCCCATATGTTACTGATTTGGCCCAAACTAGATACCTATCCTTCCATGACAAGCTCCATACACACTTGAATCCGCTAGTCTCTCAACTTGCTTCCCATACTATTCCTGATAACCCTCCGAGGCGTCTGAAAAGAAGATGGCCTCGAGACCATCTACTATAGAACTTTTTAGAGTGCTACCGATGGGTAGTTTCTCCACAAGTGCTTTTCAAGTCGTATTAGACATATAGCAGATTTACTTATTGTAATTGTATTATAGTTGTAAATATCAATAAATTGAATTAAAAAAAAAAAACTTTAAGAATATAGTTCAATATTTAAAATAGTAAAACCGCGCATCGTTAAGGTGCAAGATCTTCTCTTCATATAAGTTGTCTCTTGTTACAGGCAAGACTCACTTAAAAGCTTGTTTGTTTATTTAGAGCCAGTTCGTGCTGCTATGACTAATAGGGCATTGCTGCTGGTCCCAGACTATGTTGTCGTGCCGGAGGTTTTGGGTTAAAATCTCGCTTGCTAGTAGACCTTTATTTAATCTGTTAGTAGCTGGAGATGAATCCTATGGAATCTAGGACCCTCCTGGAGCTCTATAAATTGGGTACCCAAAAGGGTAAAAATCTAGTGGTTGAGCGTGATCTAGGACAAATCACCTCCCTGCAAAATTGTTGTCCAAGAAACAGTACAGTCTCTACCACGTACTGAACCCCAGACCTTTCAGTGATTGTAGTGGTACAGTTTTTCAATTTTTTATTTATGCTGATATGGGTAATCAGACGATGCTTATGTGGGTGTTCTAAATCTTTCGTATCCAGGTATTAGTAGGGTTTTTAACGAGTACCTGACACAGTACAGACTTGGGACGTCCATTTTAAGTCCCTCCCGAAGGACGGCATTACCAAGGATATTTTAATCCCTTTAAAAATAACCTTGGTTATGGTTATGCGTACTTTTTTTCCTCGTAAGAAGTCGGTTATAACGTACATCGCTCACTAATTTAAAAAATTCTCAATCTCTTTCGTTACTTCTTATATGTTGGTTGTAGTTGTCTGTTACAACAATAGGAAGACTATTAAGCCCATTAAATAACATATCTGTAGTCCCGATGTATAAGTGATATAAGTGAGGCATCGTGTCATTCTAGTAGTATTTGCTTATAACATAAGCAATAACTCCTTTGCAAGCCAATGTCTGACAGTCATTTATGCACTACGAGAAACATGGTTCCCTCAGTACAATTAACTCATCTTGGGCTAAATACGACTTAACCACTTATTCACTGGAGCTACAGACATATATACATATTTACAGGTTTTTGTATCTATTTTTTTTCCGTTTACTATCTCCTTGAGGTAGCAGTTATGGAGGCGGGGAAAACAAGTTGGCCTAGCCTCTGCATTACCTTAAGCATGTACTAGTTGCTAACATAGATCGAGACCACACCTCATCCTACTAGGTAGCTTGGAGCTTTCAGTTCATAACAACAACCTTGCCAGTCTAGATGTATTCTAATTGTGCTCTGTTCTAAAATTTCTTTCTTTTTGTTTTTGCAAAGTGTAGCCAGTTCGTTATTTTAATAACTAACATTAGTGCGTGAAAATATATAAATAAATTGTGCTCTTCAATAATGCTGTAAAACATATAATTGTACTGTTACCTAGTTCAACACAGACTTTACGAAGATCCTTTATTTCGAGTGATAAAAATCAGTGAAGTGAATTAGTGTGCATTCATTTTGCTGCATGTATCTTTTTGAATGTAGGTTAATTTTAATATACGTGCTGTTTATTTTATTCATTTTGAACATTTATAGAACACATATTCTATAAATAAATATTAAGACGTGATTGGGAAAACTCCCAAATTTCTTAACTAAAAACAGGAAAAAAAAATGTCTTGTATGCACTCATCTTCTAGATTTATTTATTTATTTCCTTAGCAATTAACGTCTTTCTCTCCTGAATATCCCTAAAAAGGCAAAATGTTTGCAGGATTTTTGTTTTCTGTCTTTAGTTTAGAGATTTAAGACTTTTTGTTTGAGATTTTTTAATCATTAGCAGGTATTTTACGACTCTTATTAGCTTTTGGTATTCTATGTCGATTTATTATGTATAATAGCCATATATCCGCTGGGTCCTTCGTGATAATTATCTCTGGCACCGTTCCTTTTTAATATTGTTTCTTATCTTCTGTTTTTTTTTCATTTATTTATTTTCAGCTATCTATGTGTTTTTTGTGATGTATTTTTTGTTCTTTATTCATCTTTTAGGATGTCGGGTAGCTCAATGGTAGAGCGCTCAGTTGCAGTACCGAAGGTTCAAATATGGCTGAGGCAGATAGTTTGTTTAATCTTTTGAAATCCGGAGATGGACATCATGGGATCTGGAGACTCTCCAGAGGTTTTTCCAGTCTCTGTAAAGCGGGTTCTTTTATTGGAGGGAAAAGCTGGGGACCGAGTGTGATCTAGGACAAATCAGTTCCCTGGACAACCGTTGCCCTAGAAACAGTACAGACTCTGCCACGTAGTGAACCCAAGACCCTTCATGGGTTGCAGTGGTACAGTTTTTTATAAATTATTTATTCATATTTCATTTATCAGGAGTTTTAATTTAACCTTTTCCAACTATTGTCCTGTAGCCTCCCTTATTCAGTAGTTGCATTTGGTGTGATTATTCAGAGTAGTGCATTTAATGCGATGAATATTTGGGTATATTCATTTATCATCAAAATGATTAATATTTATTTATAAAAAGCGATTTTTTTATTTATAGTTAGATAATTTCTCACACAAAGATCCAACACCTCCTGACATTTGCCCTGATTTACTGGCCTTGCTAGGCCAAAAAAAAAAAAAAAGTGCAGAAATAACCGGTTATTCTGAATATTGGGAGTAAACCGATGAGAAGGGGTCACCTGAATTGCTCCAGGTTACGAAGGGGATGGCGCAACCCGGCTAAAGTTTTATTAATGAGAAATGAGTTGTGAAAACCTCACGTGGCCTAGGGTGTACTTTCACGGCTTCTGCTGGCCACGCCTAGAATGGAGGTGGTCTCTGCAGCACAGCAAAGAGGCTTGGTGAACCTCGAGAGGGTGTCTAGGTCCCACAGTGTCGAACCACGGCTTTTAGCGTTATTAATAGTTTATCCATTCTGTTAATTTAAATTAAAAAAAAAATATCCCACAGATAATTTAACTTCTACATAATAATAAAATGACACTCTTCGTGTCATTCAATGAATACGTGAAAATCAGTATTGTATTTAACTGAAAATCAAAATTAAAATTGAAACTTTGAACATAAGGGCGTGATAGGAACCGTGCTGTTTCTATGTCAACTATTGTGCAAAAGGGATTATTTATAGAGGCTGGGTAAGCCCTAAAAGGGTCTCCAAATCCCACAGAGTCAGGGCTTTTAGCAGAATAAATTATTTATCCGTTCTGTCAAGAACCGTAAAAATATAAATCACACAGATAATTCGACTTCAACAAGTCAGGAGGGGGGCGCGAAACTATTTAAAAATTTCAAAGATTCTGACTTAATTTTAGTTATTTCTCTCTTAGCAGTACTTCTTTACCTTAAATTGCGACTTATTATAACATTATAACTAAATGTTTTGTTTTAAATGTAACACTTATTGTTTTTTTTCATAAGCCCACACAATTTATTGGGAGGGGGCGTAGTAGGAATTTTATTTTAATGGGGGGCGTGGTATAAAAAAGGTTGGGAACCACTGATTTAACAGAAGGATAGCGTTGAAAAGAGTAGCTTTCACATATGCTGCTTACTTTGTTATGAATAAAGTAATCAATAATGTCCCATATTGTTGATTCGGCCCGAACCCGTCAGTCCATTCATGGCAAACTGTATTCCCACTCAAACCCACTAGCTTCAAATCTACCTCTTCAATTTCTGATAATCTGACGATGCTTCGGTGTGAGCCCTAAATATTGCATATCCAGGTGTAAGTAGGGATCTTTAACGAGAACCTGCCACCGTACAGGCTCCAGATCCCGATTTTACGTCTCTTCCGAAGGACGGCATAACTAAAGGATACTTTTCACTCCTTTAATAAACCCTCAGGCTACCTGTCCGGCTGCTAAGCCGCGATCTTGGGTATACTAGGATGTTATGCTAATCACTGGACCACAGGTGAACCTAGAGAAGACTTTATTCCTTACAAAATTTATGGCAAAGTCATTCTGACAAGCGTTCCTTATAAATTTCATTAACACTTTTCGCAATGACTTGTTCGTCTGTTGTGCAACGCAATGTGTGCAGTCGACTTTACGATCTAGGGTTTTATTGCATTTTTATGTAAGTCTAGTATTTTTTTATTATTAACATGAAGTTTCAGAATTGCTCTTCATTATAATTTAATTGTTTTTTCTTAGGTAATTTAATGGTAAATCCTTGCTCTACTTATGAATATTATTTAATATTATCCTATGTTTCTTTGTTTATTTATTTAACGTCAGTTCATGCTGACTACAATAAATAATCATCATGGCAAATCGGAGGGTGGTACAGTGGGAATCCTAAATTTTGCCCATCCAGGTATAATTAGGATAGGGATCTTTAACTAATACCTAACCCCCTCCCCCATTTGTTTGAAACAGCCAGTTTCCATAAGGCCGCCTTTTGGACTGCCGACCCGCAAGCTTGGGTACAGGCGGTGATATGCTAACCAACATACCAATTAAAAATCCCTATTCTAAATAAACGTGGATTTAAAAAATTTAGGGCCCCAACTGTAGCATCGTCCGATTAGCCATAGCAGCATAAAGTGGACGCTAAATCAACAAACAACCATTTATTCTTACTCTTTGTTGTTCCTTCCTTTCTTCTGTATATCTTTATTCTGATTAGTTCTTGTATGTTTTTCTTTTCTGGTAACCTATTTTAAATTAATTTTTTACTTCTTTCATGATTCCTAAACTTTCTAGATGTTTATAGCTTCTGTAAGCCATTTAGGTTAATTTTTTTTTAATCGAAAAATAATAAATAATATCGGGCGCAACAACTTGTCACCGAGCCTGGGCCGCCTCTAGCATTCTCGGCCAATTAGCTCTATCCTGCGCAGCATCCCTCCAGTTTCTAGCATTATCAAAAACTAGATGACTGTTCTTTTTTTGTGTCTATTAATCCCTACTATAAATATAAATAATAAACATGACTTAAAAATATTAACCTTCTTTTCAATATTGTTTCTTCTATTTTCTCTAAATGCTCATAAATTTCAAATATAAATTTCTTTGGGGCTTCTAAGACAATATTGATGATTTTCTTTGAGCATTGGTGCATATAACTCTCACACACTAACCTATCAACTCTCAACACCGATCTTACATCTATAGTCTCCTACAATTCAAATCCTCTATCCAATACAACGGCACAAGATCTCGCCCTTCTGATCTTTATATCCGTTCCCATAGAACCAAAACTTTTGAGCGTTCCTTTCTCGCCCGTTCTATCTCTCTTTGGAATTCACTCCCACTCGATATCCGTGATGCGTCTTCTTTAACCTCGTTTAAATTCAAGCTTTTCCTACATCTTCTAAAATCCCAATCAGATGCTTTATAATCAATAAATAATTAATAAATACAGATACTTGATCGATTGATGAACTCACGAGGAATATTTACATCTATATTTAGGAATATTCCTCACTCATAATGATATCATTTTTTTATTATTAGATGCTATCATGTATTCACTTATTTTTCCATAAGCCTATTTCTTTTTATTGTAAATTTGACTGTTTTTTTTTTTTAATTTTAACAAAATATACCTTTTTAGTTATTTACTTTCAAGATCTCTCTCTCTCCCTCTCTCTCTCTCTCTCTCTCTCTATATATATATATATATATATATATATATACATAATTTATTTTTTATTTATTGTTCTTTTTGATTATTTAAATATTTTTGAGGCTTGCAATATACATATATTGCATTTATTATTTTGTTTAGAAATATCACGTTACTAGATTAATTATTTAGTAATAACGGTTCTAAATATTCCTCACTGATGCCTATGTGTAGCAGGTACGTTGATTTGTTACGTATTTAGTACCAGATGCTTCCACTCACAACCCTAATCAAAGCTATTGTCCTCAGTTTTGTTTTGAAATGTATTCTTGTTGTTACATATTTCATTTCCTTTCTTTTAAAACGAACTGGATCATTCATTTAGTGTTTCATATTTATTTTTTATTACGTATCTTTTATCTAGTCCTGTTTCTGTCGGTTTTTATGTTCACCGATTCAACGATTCAAAATATTTTAAAAAATCGTCTATATTCCTTAATAGATTCAGTACATACCCTTCAATAATAAACTCAAATTTATAAAAAATATTATAGGCAAGAGTATCAAGAATTTCTTTATGTTTAATTTTTTTTCATATTATATAATTTTAAAAAACCTCTTCCACTAAAAACCATGAAAGGTCTTGGGTTCAATACATGTTAGACACTGTACTGTTTCTAGGATAACGGTTGTGCATCCAGGTGATTTGTCGGAAATCACGCTCAACCGCCAGTTTTTCCTCCTAATTTAGGATATACAGAGAGGCATGGTGAGCTCAAGGAGAGTCTATAGATTCTACATCCGTGCTCATCCACATCCCACATCAGGTCTGTCCGTGGCTGTTGATAGATTAAATAATTTAACTGCCAAAGCCGAAGTCGATCCCGGAACCTTCAGCATAGCAACTCTGCACTCTACATATCACCTCGCCCTGCTATAAAAAATATGATCTTGTGTTATTAGATTGGAAACTTTATTATTATTTTATACATTCACCTCTATGCCAGTTTAGTTGTTTAGTTTAGTCGAATAGGTTTTACTGTTCAATTGTTCTTGTCTTCTTTGGTTGAGTACTCTTTTTACTACATTTGCATGTCTTTTCTTTTGCTTAGGGACAAATCACCTCCCTGTACATCACTCCATGTACTTAACGCAAAGACTATTCGTAGTTGTAGCTGCACTATTTTGTTTTGTTTTATTATTAGATTCTTAAATAGTCATATTTACTTCCAAATATCGTTTAGGAAGTTGCCCCCCCTATCTTCGGTAATATATGCGGATAAACAGAGCTAAAATGGTAATAAAATATATTCGGAATGCAGACGGTATCACGAATCTGGATCACGTTTTTTCAAGCGACCGGGCGGGTTGAAAGTTCTCTTATGAACTGCTACCAATATTGCATAATCCTTGGGAGCCCTCAAGCTGGCCGTCACGAACTAGTTCGAAGGCACGCGACTACTAACACCTGGCCTGTGCTGCGCCCGCAATCCTAGAGCGGGGCGTTCTTTGTCTTGTAGTTCTGATAATTAATGAGGGGATAAAATCACGAATGAGGATAATAATTGTAATTAGGTTACTTTCAGGGATATCTCAGTGTATAGAGCACTGAGTAGCAGACCTGAAGATATGGGAATGTGACAAATAAATTATGTTATCCATTATATGAAACATGCGGGATCTGCCGATCCTGCTGTGGATCGCCCACTATCTGGGCTGAGTACTGAGTACTGTTGATTGGGAGAAAAACTGGCGGTTGAGCCTGATCTTGGTCCAAGAACCTCCCTTCACAACCGTTTTCCATGAAACATTATAGCGTCTACCATGTACAGAACCCCAGACCAGTTCACGTGCTGTAGTGGTACAGGCGAACCAATATATTGATATTGTCTTTAAAATATTCTTAGGTTGTAGTGGTACAGGCTATTTAAAAACAACCCTCTACCATGTACTGCTCCCAAGACCCTTCATGGGTTGCAGTGTATACTATCCCAGAACTGAATAAATCAGGTTTTTGTTATGAAATAAAGTCTGAAAATACGTTTTTGACTTGAGAAGCAGTTTTACAAATTTTACCCTTAAGTGAGTTGTCCGAATTTCTGAACAGATAGAAATCTATTGTCTGGCGAATAAGGTGGGTATGGGAGAACTTTGTAACCATCAAGGTCTAAGAGTATAGGTCCCTTCTGATTAGCCTATGTAGATTAAGTAGAAACTTTTGATAAGTTTTGTTTCATGGTGTCAATATACCTGCAGTACGATGTTGATGTGATTTGTGATCTTAGTTCTAGTAAACTAGAAATGACAATGTCGATCCTCATTGTTCCTTCGGATAATCGACGCTCTATTGTTTTTATTTTTAATTTGTTATAGAGCAGTTAGTTCCATTTGTATATTTTTTTAAAACTAATATTTCATTTTTATCAGTATTCGAATATTTTTTTTTTTACTTCGTGTCTTTATCTTGATGAGAAAGCTGGACTCGTTATTCAATCATAATGGGCCCTATATCTGGGAACGTAACATGTTAGCCAAAAACTTGGATGCTATTACGTCAGCATTTGGATTATCAGCTATTATGAACTTATTAATAATTCATGTTCTATTACAAGCGACACCACTAGTTTGTTCTCAAACCTACAAAAATCGTAATGCAATTACATATTTATACATTATGTAGGATTTATTTATATACAGTATGTAGGAAGAGGTGGACTAAGTATGTAATTTATTTACTATATATAATTATTTATTGGGAATGGGATCAGAAGGATTACGGAAAGGATTTTGGCATCGTTTCTTCGATTCTTCTCTCATCCTTTCTCCATGTATCAAGTTTCTCTCCTCTTTCAATTTTGTTCCTGGTTTCAATTCTTCCTTCTCTGACATTACTATCCACTTTTCTACCTTGTTTGTAAACATTTTTTTTTGTCTTTAACATCACTTGGATATATTATCCTGAAAAACCTGTACCACTACGACCCATGAAGGGTTTGGGGTTCAGTACATGTTAGAGACGGGACCGTTTCTTGAAAAACGGATGTGCAGGGAGGTGATTTGTCAAAGATCATGCTCGACTCCCTTTTTACAGGCTGGGTGCGTCCCTGGATGGTCCTAGATCCCATAGGATCCATCTCCGGCCCATAAAATAAAAGTCTACCTGTGAGCAGTATTCGAACCCAGGACCTACGACATTGCAACTCCGCGCTCTAATGAGCTACTCATATATACATTGTGAACATATATATTGGTATTGTCTTTGAAATATTCTTAGGTTTTTGTGGTACAGGAAATTTATTTATTTATTGCATTTTTAGATCACGCAGATATCAATACTTTCCTGCACTTGGTAGCCGGTCTTCTTCAGGGCTAAATATACTAGATACAAATAAATTAAATAATAATACAAATAACTTACCAATAAACAATTTACCCTATATAAGAGAATTTTCTAGACCTCCACCTGGACCATTTTCTTACAATCCTTAGAGTTGGGTAAGTAATAAACAAAAAAAAAGATACGAGCATGATGTGGTTTCCGGTAAACATAATTTATGCTTTATTATTAATTTAATTATTTCTTGATTAGCTGATAAATTAAATTAGTGGAATTACGAAACCATATTTAATTGGCCACGTAAGAAGTTTTGAGGGTTTAAAAATTATGAAATAGAAGAAGAAAGTTGAGCAATTTCTTGGTTCCCGTCCTCATTGTTAGCTTGGGAATTCTTGGATGAAAGTTCTGATTCAGGTTTCGCCTAAAATTGTATCTTTCAAGGCTAGATCTTTATTTGACCTGATAGCCATTCTTTGTGTTCTTCTATCCATGACAAAGAACTTGATGCCTCCCTCCTGGCCGTTAGATTTTAAAACACTATCTCTGTGCTTATATTTATATATTTTCTTTAAATCATGTGATATACATTATTTCTTTGCTTTTTGAAGTGAAAACTTGTTTAGCCGTGTTTATCGATTTTTGGTAAGGGGATAAACTTGTAACTTCGCGTCAGCAACATGCTCGAGGCTGGCCACACCTAGCGGCCTCTGCATGATTTATACAATTTCTTTTAATAATCTTTAGTCTAAAGGTTAGAATTCCATTGATATAATTATACTTATCTAAAAGGTCGATTAATGGATGTGCAATTAACACTTACTCATAATTACTTAAAACATCAATAACTGGTTGAACATTTGTGTTTACCCAAATAGATTTTATGTTTTCCCTTTCTCAATAATAGATAAATGTCTTGTTTTATGAAATGATTTAAAGTGCTAATGATCTAACTATTCTTGAAATTAACGATGATAATAATGCTAAAAATTAAAATAAAACCTATGTTTAGGGGTTTGATATTGACAATCCTTTATTCAAACAAATCATGAAATAATTATATTGTTTAGTGAATAAATTTTAAAAAATTCTTCTCTCATTTATGTAAAAAAAAATCAAAAGATAAAACTTTTATTATATTTTGCTCTCATATGTAGATGACAATAGATCAATTAATATTTCTCAGAAATATTTATTTCAATTAATTATCTTTTAAAAATTAACTGACGAAAATTAGGACCAAATTGAAGTTTTATTTTGGCATGTATTTTGATAAAGGATATACAATGGACCAATGGATTGCTTCGATTGTTTATAGACGCACAACACCTATGGTCATCAGCGTCTTTCCTCTTTTGGTTCAATATTTATTTCATTATTATTCTTTTTGTTTAACATTTATTTCTACTTCACATATAGTTATTATATCTTACTGGAAATATTATTTTGTTTAAGAAAAGTTAGCATTTTATTTAAATTTGTGGTGTTATCACCCAGGATAGTCGGGGATTGGATATCCAATGGATATTATCCATGCATAACATTTATTTTGATATAGGATATTCATAAATAAAATTTCAAAGGATTTTTAAGATTGTGAAATTGGATTGTTTCATTGATAACTTTTGAATGAACTATTCTTTATTAGTTTCATTTAACGTCACTTTAAGCTGCTATCCAGGTATAAATAGGATCAGGATCATCAGCCATAGATAGGGATCTTCAACGAGTACCTGGCATCGCACAGGCTTTGGATTTCCATTTTACGTCCCTTCCGAATTTCGCAATCTTCAGTAGAGTAGGTTATGATGCAAATCACTACGCAACAGGCCCCCTGAGTGAACTATTTATTGTTAGTAACCAGTAATAGGGTTTGCTTCATATAATGGTTATACCGGCCACACCCAACAACCCTCTCTTAGTTCTATGATAGGTCAAGTAGGACTTTTACTGAGACCATTCTAGCAACGGTGCATAACTCACTAATCTAATGCAATGCAACCCTTTCTCAATCCCATGTCATTCTTTACATAATGATGCGGATTCTTTGCTTTTTTATTTATTTATTTTTAATTTTTTTTTTTTAAAGGGTTGTCTCAGTCGAGTATTTTGGGTTTGGAGGGGGGGGGGGGGGGAGGACTGTTCTCCTAGTACATTCCCTATCACATACTGAACTGTTAGACCTTTTCATAGGCTGTATTGGTATAGTTAAATATATTTATAAACATGTATATTTAAATATATTATATTCTATATTTAAATTAATGCCATCGATTTTTTAAAAAGATATGCAAAAGAACAAAGGGAACCACCTAATGCTCGGTACATTAATGAATAAAACAAAAACTTGATTAATAATAGAGATTTTATTAAGTTATTTTTTATTTTTTTTTAGTATTATATAAAATTATTATAATATATAGAGAAATATGCGCCACAGTATTTTTTTTACTTTTTTTTTCCTAATGATTTCCAAGCCTAACTAAAACATAAAAAAAATATCGTGGCGCTTCCACCAAAAGAACGGCTAGATTTGTTAACTTAGACCAATACAAATATTGATATATTAACTTGATCTAGGATTATTAGTTAATTGTAGTTAGTTAATTGTAATTATTTATTTATTCATTGGGTGGGGTTGATGGTCTCGGTTTCAAATCTGCGTGAGGCAAATAAATTTTTTAATTTTTTTAAAAGCCCTGATGGAGTCTGGGCACCATTCGTGGGGCTTATCTAGCCTCTATAAATTCACCCTTGTTTGGGGGAAAACCCGTCGGTCGGGCGTGATCTCGGATAAATTATCTACCTGTACAACCGTTGTACAAGAAACAGAACAGACTCTACAACGCTCTGAACCTAAGGTCTCTCATAGGTGTTAGTAGTGCAGGTTTTGTATATTTTTTTTAAAGTGAATTTAATGGTCATAAAAATATTACAACTAGTTTATCTTCTAAAGATATGCATGTCACATGAAAATACTGTTAAATAAAAAGGTCACTTTGATGGGTGACCTGTCGTCTAGTGGTTAGCGTAACAAACTACTAAACCCAAGATCGGGGGTTCGTAGCCCGGCAGGTGGCCCTAGGATTTTTTTAAGGGAGTCCGATTAGCCATAGCAGCATAAAGTGACGATAAATGAATAAATGAATAAACACATAAAAATACTTTTATAGGCATATAGACTATTTCAATTATATAAATAACTAGATTTGTCCTTTACGAGTCCACTTAATATGGTTGTGAAATTCATTATTATCAAACTAATTTTAAATGATTGTCATGTTGGCTTGCGCAAGATGTTACTACCTGCCCTGGTTATTCTTGCCATTTCGAAAAGTCACGGAAATAGGAGCACCACTGATCAGCATCACTGGCATTTAACAACGTCATGTACAGGGACTTATATTTGTTTCTTGTACAAGCGTTTAATGACTTTTAGAGGAGCACCTTAGCGCATTTTCAATTAAATAGAACCGGCCTTGAGGTATTTAGATGGATAATCTGAAACTTCAAGTTACAGTAGCTATAAATTGTCGTTGAGGGTGTCTAGAATGTATCCAATGGTATTATTTTAAGCTTTATTGGGATCTTACAGCCTCAAATCCAAATACTTAAATGTCAATTTATTTATTCCATCATACGTAAGTATGATATTTATTTATTCTGCAAGCGAGGTTTTTTCTAATAGTATAAACAACTAGGGGTAGTATTGCCAGGTGTAAAATGTTCTCAAGTGATCAAATTTTCCGAATCAAGATCCATAGAATAAAAATCCATCTATCATTATTACTTATTTTTTATGTTGAAGAAATTGGTCCGGGTGGAGGTCATTGAATGAATTTCTCATGTAATTTGAGAAAATCTTTATTGATAGCCAACGTTTCGTTTCAATAAATTTTCATTTTTATTTTATTTTATATAATTCGTTTCTAGATTTTTATAATTTTACAATTTTTATTTCTTCCTTTTTTATTACCTATAATTTTTATTGCGTAATTCTTATCACTTTCTACATTTACCCATATCATTTCACATTCCTATTTTATATTCAGTTTTTATTTTTTATCTGTAATACCTTAATTTTTAAGTTTAACTGTTAACACTTTCTATTTTATTATTATTTACTTCATGAAGTGGGTTACTACCTTTTTGGCACTTCGTAGTTTATAGTATACACTTATACATTTTAACCTTCATAATTACCTTACTGTACATCTTTATCATTTTTTTTTGCCTGTATTCACCTTCTTTTGGTTTATCTATATTTAAAATGTTTTAATATATTTGTACCATTTTCTTATATTGTCTGTATTTTGCATATAGCCCTGGAGAAGACCTACAACGTAGGTCGAAACGTTGGCTATCAATAAAGATTTTCTCAAATTACATGAGAAATTCATTCAATGACCTCTACCCGGACCAATTTCTTCAACATACATTATCAAGGTCAACAATTATCATCAATATTCATTTTTTAATTTAATTGTGAGCGGAGTAGCTCAGTGTGTTCTGTTTAGTTGCTATGCTCAAGATCCCGGGATGGAATCCAGCCATAGACAGATAAATTATTTAATCCATGTCCATGAGATCTTCAGAATCCTCCTGGGACTTACCCACCATACATAAAGTGGATAAATTTTATTAGAGGGAAACTAGCGGTTGAGCGTGATCTCGTACCAAACACCTACCTGCACAACCGTTGTTCTAGAAACAGTACTATCTTCTATCATACATTGAACCCAAGACCCTTCATGGGTTGTGGATGTACAGATTTTTTTATAATTTCCATACTTGACTCGATCCTGTAGGATCTGGAGAACATACCGGATCCAGCGTGATATTGGCTTTATCACATCTCTGCACAACCGTTGGCTCAGAAAAAGTACAGGCCTCTGCTGACTTAATAACTATGTAGCTAAATACTCTCTTAAATTGCTACGCCCAATGCTTTTAATCCATTCATCAGGTATTCCTTCTGGTTTCGACCGTGTAGTCAAATTCATTATGGACATTTCGCTGTCCAAACTGCAATCTACCTCAGGGCATAATCTGAGACTCAACCGACTGATAATTTCGATCAATTTTTAGAGTTAACTTGCAGAGATTGGCAAATGTTTGTACTGGTTCTTGGTCCGGGTGAAAGAGACTGGGTGCGATTTATCGGTGCATGCTCGTGCAAGATGCCTATTATGTCTTTGAACCAGATACTGACTGCTTCGGGCCTAAATGCCAAGAGCACTCCCCATTACCCTTTGATGTTAATAACATAACGCCAGGACTGTGCAGGTTTGTTTAGGATTCATGCGATGTAGTGATGATGGATAGTAGTACGCAGACAGCCCAAGATGTTTTTAGTCATTACGTGCCCAAGAGCGCATTGTGACACGCAGTAATGGTGTCAGTGATATTTACAGACATCAAAATCTCCTTTGGAGCAAGGGTTTCGAAGCCACGTAATCGGTCATGGTAAGGTAAAGAAGGTCGACATTGTTTGTAACCTTCGAGGGGGAAGGCTAGGCGATTGTTATAGCTGGACCTTCCAGCATCTCTTTCTATCTTTATTGTTGTCCAGATAAAATAGTAATTGTGTATTGATAGAATGTTATTGAGGATAATACTTCATAACGAAAGTAATATCAGATGAGACGCGTGCTGATTCATCGGTGGTCAAAGCTAAATGCATCGGCTAGTTATCATATTACGTGAACACTTATTACTAATGAAGTGGTGATTAGAAAATTACATGGAATCGTATTTAGAAACATTACTGATTAGGCAAATACTTAGATTACTGTTATTTGTACAATCATGCCTACACTCTACTTCTTTCAATTGTAACATTCGTTCTAGTTAAGATTAAAGTTCTTCTATTATTTGAAAATTTCCCGTAGATGTTCCCTTAAGTATATAGTTAAGAACTTAACTACATGAGGCAAGAATGTCACAGTGAAACTCTGGCACACACATCTTTTAAATGAAATGGTCAAGAGTAAAATAAATGCAGAGCTGTGATACAAGTGAGTGATATATCTTTATATATATTTAAAAAAAATGTTGATAATAAGATAATGCCGAAAAATATTCTTTCAAATGACAAAACACATCTATAATAACAACTTTATCTCTTGGAATTAAAACAATAATAATAATTATATCGTCATAATAATTATTATTAAGACACGGTGATTGAACTCCATAGAGGGGCACTATCCATCACCATTGAATGGTGGCCAAATTGAAAGGTTGGGGATTAAAGAACGGAACATGTTTAGGGAAATTTCAGACACTAAGTTCTCCATCGATAAATTATTCCACACGCGAAATGAGACGCTTTACAAAGAAGCGGAAATAATCTCCGTCACAATGAAAAAAAGAAGGGTTAATTTCTATGGACATACCAATGAAGGAAGTAGGCTATGACAAAGTCAACTGAATTCGAGCAGAGAGGGGTATGAGAGAACTCGGAGGATATGATTAGGGTTGGAACTGCCAAGAGCATAACCCTAGACAAGAGGATGAGGTTTGAGGGGAGAACGAAGGGGACGATCAAAATATCTGATGAGGAATGAAGTAGTAGATGAGAAGGGAATGATACTGGGCGGAGGGGAAGTCGCGGAATGGCTACTAATGAATGGTCCGGATTAAACCAAAATTTGTGGGTAACTAAAAAAATGGAAAAAAAACTTTGTTATCCATTACAGTGATTGATTAATATCGGGGAAGGAGAAAGATTGTGGTAGTTATTCATTCGTTAACAGCCGAGAATTGATTCTGTAGCATCTGGAGATCCTCCTTGGGCTCACCCAGCCTCTTATTTAATCTATCTATCTAGGGCTTTAAACCTGGCGTTGAGCATTACCTAGACCAAATCATTTCCTTGCACAACCGGAAACATCTCGGAAAAAATATCTACTTAACTCAATATCCCATCTCGGGTTTTAGGTTTTATATATATATATATATATATATATATATATATATATATATAATGAAGAAGAATCAGCAGTTCGATCTAGAGTGGCCTATTAAACTAATTTAACAATCTTTTAAATTAATATCTGGCAATGCCTGGCCCGTTATGGCTATTCAACTGTTGTAGCGGGAAGGTTAGTAGGTAAAGATAAGAGTGCTGTTGCGGTCTTTCAATTTAGCCCCGTCCAACTTGAGTCGTTACTCAAGAGTTAATTGGTCGCTGGAATGAATGCTCTATATATTACCCCAAGGTTATCCCAGAATTACTTTTAAAAATTACTCGACACATTTTTTAATGTCGATTTCTCTGTTGCCATTTCAAGATGGTGGGAATATTTGTTCCATTTTGATTATGTTACAACTATTATTTGTCTTCTGAACGTCTTAAAATAAAAATTAATATGGATTTTATCGAGTCATAGATTGTTTTAGTAATTTGACCATATTAACAAAATTTTGGATAATGGTACTAATGAGCATCTTAGGTAGATTGTATGTGATTAAAGTAATCAACTTTGATTTTATTATTTTAAATTAACGTATAATATTTATGTAGTTCAATAGTAATTTTATTGGGGACCATGCAGTCCTTTTAGAATACGGTCTGATTGGTTCAGAATCAATACGGATAACTCGGACATTTTAATGGTTCAGAATCAAAAGCGAATAACTCCGAAATTTTAAAAATTGACTATATTTTTCGCTAGTTAAGTAAGCTATTGTCACGGTCACCTGTGGTCTAGTGGTTAGCGTAACAAACTATTAAACCCAAGATCGCGGGTTCTTAGCCCGGCAGGTGACCCTAGGATTTTTTTAAGGGAGTAAAAAATCCTTAGTTACGCCGTCCTTCGGAAGGGACGTTAAACGGGAGTCCCGAGCCTTTACGATGTCAGGTACTCGTTAAAAATCCCTATCCTAATTAAACCTGGTTAGGCAAAATTTAGAGCTCCCAATGTAGCATCGTCCGATTAGCCATAGCAGCATAAAGTGACGTTAAATGAACAAACAAGTAAGCTATTGTATATAACACGATACTTTGCCTCCCGGTTATAGTCCGGTTCTTGAAGCATAAAGTATTGTTTGACTAAACTAGCGAAAAAGTCAATTTTTGAAATTGTCAACTTTTGATCCTGAAGAGTTTACAGTAGACAAAAGAAGTCGAGTTTTAATATGCCAGTTTATTAATTTAACGTCACTTTATGCTGCCTTGGCTAATCGAAAGATGATATAGTGGGAATCTTAAATTTTGCCTATCCGGGTAAAATTAGGATAGGGATCTTTTAAGAGTATCTGCCTCCCTAAAGACTTGGGACTCCCATTTTACGCCCCTCCTGAAGTACTGGATAGCCAAGGATTTTTTACTCTCTTAAAAGGCCAACTGACTTTGAACTCACGATCTTGGGTATAGTAGGTTGTTATGCTAACTACTACACCACAGTAGTGTAATTAAGTTTGATTACAATATTTCAATTTATTTATAATGTTTATGTTGTTCCTGGACCAAAGCAGACTTTCGAAATATCCAGTACAAAATATATACAAAGGAAGACGAATTTTCATATTTTATTTATTCATTATTATAAAATATTTTTTGGTGGGACTGTTGGTTGCTTGGTATTGAACTTTAAGGAAGCAAAACCGTTATTTATAATTTTCATTGATACAGGAGCCCCCCACCCTATAAATCTGTCCCATATATCTGAACCGTTTTTTCAAAGACATCATCATTTGTAAGAAGAAAATATTTTATTGATGAGGGAACTTCTCTTCCTATAACCGCTGTTACTCTACTCCCCTCAGAGCTCATACTTCCGGAAATCTAGGGAAGGCGTGAATCGTTACCAGGTTTCATAACACTACGCAATGTTTTATCGCTCAAATGCCGACAGGTTTCTATTTGTAAACATTGTCCGTAAAGAATGATTAACGTCCCATTGTGATAGTTAGGTATCTAATCCTCATCTCCGATCGGATCTCGAGGAAGGTAGAGACTCCAGTCGAGGCCCGACCTAGATTTGGACAAGAGAGATGTGAGATTGCTACTGGAGTTCAGCATACATCATCCTCCAGTGGTAGTTAAGTAATGGCGTCGTATGCAATGCCTTCCACTAAATTGAACCCTTCGTATCTTGAGTAATTACTTCACGTCATTCTTTCGGCTTGATGTAACTTCAGACTTGTAATATCAACCCGGACCATCGATATCTTTTTGGTTGAAGGGCAATTACCGTTTCACGAAAAGCTATCTGTTTGTTAATATATTTGAAGTGAGGGCAAGGCTGTCGTTAGTTATTGAAAAACAAGCTACCGGGTTCACCCAGGTTTGCAATATTTCCTGGTATCTCATACGTCAAGACTGGAGTTACTAGACGCTTGGATATGAAAGAACTTTCTCCAACATTCACATATAAGTCATCTTTTTAGTATGTTGAATTTAGTGTTAACTAAAAATGTTTCAATATTTCATCATTTTGTAGAGTCTTAAATATTAAATTAAAAATTATTGAAGGTGTACCGAAAACTTTATTTAAAAAAAAAATGGGAGTTGAATTGAATACCATTTTTTCACTCCAAACCCACTGATGCAAATTTTATCAGCCGATACGGTACCAACGGTATCAGAACCAACGACTCCTATAGAAAGCGAGTCCTATAAATATTCATTAGGAGTATAAAAAAGTTAAATACAAAAAAATAACCAACTTCTGTACCAACATTTAAACGAAATAGTGGGTAAAGGAAAATATTTTTTCCAATAAAACTTTATACTTGAAACTCCATGTACATATAGAAACATAGTAAAATATCTGTCTGATATTAAGGCAGGTTTTTTTATGCTTATCAATAGTTCTTTTGTCTATTGAAATATCAAAGGGAAAAAAACACACTCCATGAAGGGTGTTATAGAGCGCATGCTAGAGTCTGTTTTCTGTTTCTCGATTTCTTCTTGAAAAAAAATTTTTTAGGTGCTAAACGTAATATTTAACAGTTCTATATAAATGAAAAAAAATATTACATTTTTAAAAAAGTCGATGGATGGGGAACCAATACGTTATTTAAAACTGTAAAAATAAATGTACCTTTTTCCACGAAATCTCTTGTTAGTACATTGTAGAGACTGTACTCTATGACAATCGTATTGTCTGTTAGGTGATGCACGTCTCTTCCGCCAGGTTTTCGCCAAATCATGGGTACCATCTTTATCGAGGCTGGGTGAGCTTCAGGGTCTCCAGATTTCAAAGGATACATCTGTGGCTGTTGACAAGCTAATTAATTAATCTGCCACAAGTGTATTTGAACCCGTCACCTTCGGCACAGTAACACATCACTCTACACTCTGAGCAAACCCGCTTCCAATGAAATATTAAATTTTTTAATCTTTCTAAAAAAATATTTCTTATTGGCTATATAAAAGCCATTGTATTAGTAAATCTCTATTCTTCTTGTTCGAATTCTAAACATGGATCTGCACTCCTTTCACGGTTCTCTTTGTAGAAGTCTATCATTTGTTCCCTAACATGTGCAATGATGCAATATCGACTTATGCTTTCGATTTTGCCAATCGAAAATAGCAACTCCTATTTTTAGTCCACATAAGGATGTCAACAAAAATGATTGTGCCTATGTCTTCTGCAATTATATTGCCCTTAAATATAATTGACTGAATTATATTTTTTTATAAAGTTGTATTTTACAACCATAATATTACTGATTAATTAATTTTATAGAATAATATTAACTAAAGAGGCTGTAAGTGTATATTGCCTCTTTCAACACATAATTTCAATACAAATTTAGAGGAAACTCTTCAATCACAACGAAATTACTGAGCAACTCATTTATTTTGCATTGATAGAATCGAAAATACTATACTTATAATATAAGAGAAATATTAATGAAATATATTATTTTAATATATTTAGAGTACAAACATGGCAGTCCAATTTTTCTTTCTCACATTCATATGATTGACTAATAATTGGAGTGATATTTATAATTTAAATTCAACTTATAATTAATCTTTTTTATCGACTAAAGGATGCTATGCCTATCAGATGATGCTATGGTATGAGCCATAAAGTTGGCTATTCAGATATAAATTAGGATTGGAATTTTTAACGAGAATCTGAACGCACATGCTTCGTGGACCACTATGATACCATAGCCATACCAACAAGCATAACCAAGGATTATTTATTCCATTTGAAAAACTTAAGGCCAACTGTTGACGGAAGTTTGTAAGCAGAGATTGTTGGTATAATTACGGAGAAGTAGTCGTTAAATCTTATTATCATTAATCATATTACTAATATAAAGATCTGAGTTTAGTAGGTCCAGTAATTATTTCTAAACCACCAAGAATACTGTTGTTATTTTATCTTTGTTTCTATTAAGGTCTAAACAATATTAGCGTACTTGCAACAATTTAAGAAAGCACAAGCTATCGGTTCAGATAGCTCGCGTAGGCGTCCTGAGACAGCGACGTAGTTGGTGTTGAAATCTTGTGCATTGTAGTCTAATGTCACTGCCTGGAATCCGAAGGCCTCGCAAGATGTTATTATTACTGGAGTGTTCATAAAGGAAAGGCAGTCATTACAAGATAGGTTATCGATATCGGGCTAAATAGATCTATTTTTTGTCATGTTTTTCCTATACGCTATATCTTAATATCGATATTCATTTTTTTAAACAGTATTTTTTCTAAAACTAACGAAAGATCAAAAAACCTGAGATGTGTGTCTGAAATTAATCGATATAGCAAAAATAATAGAAATGCTTAGCCTAAAAAAAGACATGATTAAAATTATAGTTGAATTAATAGTGACTAATATATATATAATATATATAAATATATATATATATATATATATATATATATATATATATATATATATAGCATTTCTAAGTCTACTTGAACAGTTTCCAAATTAGTTGAAACCCTTTCCAAAGCAAATGTAACTCATTACAACTCAAGTGCCACCACCCTTTTCATTTCAATTGTAACCATTTCCATTTCAATTGTCACCCTTGAAAATGTTTTGAAAATTTAACGTACTGTGGAATGGGTGAAGTTAAGGCCTCAGAACTCAAAAGAATATATCATGACAGTATTTTTAATTTTGTTATTTAAAAAACTATTATTGACACAAAGCAGTAAACGAATGAAATTAATACAATTTTCGAAAAGCAATGATTTTTGTTATTGACATAAATAATTATTCCTTTTTGAAGGAAACCATTAAACAAATAAATAAATAAAAATGCATTTTTTTTCTGAGAAAGTAAAACTACTTAAACTGAAGTTATCAACAGTTTTTTATCGATTATTTAAACATTTTTTTTTTGCATTACAGAGTACATTTTTTAATTATTTACTTCTTGAGAAAAAAAAATATTTTTTTTTTTAAATTATTTACTTAATCTTTTCTTAACAAAAATATTGTTATGTTTATTATTGTATTACCAAGACTATGAAGATACTGTTGTTATGTTCAGATTACATGTTTTTACTTTTTTTAAATACTTTTTCTCAGAAAAAGAAAAAAAAAATTTTTTTTCCTTCATTTTTGTCCTAACAAGAGTTGTGAAGCAAAATGTTGTGATGATAAAATCATCACCCTGGCGAGTTCTGAGGCCCTAAATTCGGCCATTCTTATTACAGTAAATTTTCATAACATTTTCAAGAGTGACAATTGAAATAAAAAGGGTGGCACTTGACTTGTAAAGCGTTACATTTGCTTTGGAAAGGGTTACATTTAAATTGAAAAACGTTTCTTGTGACTTGGAAAGGATAGCATTTGATTTGTAAAAGGTTACAAATGACTTCGAAAAGGTTCAAATAGACTTGGAAATGATATATATATATATATAGAACTTTTTTTGCCCAAGATCGCAGGCAGCACGACAGTTAGCTACTAGGATCTTTTAAAGAGGGTTAAACGTCCTTAGTTATGCGTTGGATGGGACGTAGATTGATTTACCCGAACCTTTCAGGTCTTGTTAAAATATGCCTACCCTAATAATGCATGGATAAGCGTAATTTAAGATTCCCTCTGTAGCATCGTCTGATTAGCCATAGTAGCAAAAAGTGATGTTAAATGAATAAATAACAAAATGCATCACACTTATAGTCCTTGTACATTTTTTTGGTTTGTTTTATATTTTCTCGGAAAAATATCGTTCAGCGATACCATTTTAATTACTGTATTATAAAAAGTAAGTGAACAAAAATATTGATGTATTTCCTTAATAAATCGCTGTTTCCTACATCATTTAAGTGTTTAAAAGGTGCGGTTTAGTATTTAAAAAATTAAAGATCTGCTATAACAAAATATTGATACGTTTTTCATACAAGGAACTAAGAATAGTGCATCCATGAAATTGTTCGTATTTCTCACGGAACAAAATCAATTTACGAAAAAATAAAAAGTAAAATTTAAAAAAAATTGTTAACAAATGATTAGAGCATTTTTTTAGATTATTAGTTCTAAACAATGAATGACGAATATTTTCCTTACCTACTTAATAAGGCTGTTCTAGTTTTCTCATTCTGAGTCATAGTATTCAAGATTTTTTTTATTAATTATATTCTAATAGTACCCCACCCATTTTACACAAAAGGCTAATTGTGAAAACTGATCTTGAATATAGTCCAATGCCAAGGTTTTCTACGACCCTGAAATTTATTTAGAAGGCAAGACCTTTTGCATTCATAGATACGGTCTCCTGTGGGACGGTTTGCGGTTTGAAAGTTAATAAATAATTATTCTTAAAATAATTTTCAATAATTGTATGTTTACAGCTAAATTATTTATTCGACTCTGTGGGATTTGGAGACCCTCACGGAGCTTACCAGCCTCCGTTAATAAACTTTTTTTACTCAACCGTTGGCTTAGAAACAGGTTTCCATCATGTACTGATCCCAATCCCCTATACTCTTCATAGGTTGTAGTGGCATAGGATTTTTTTTATAAATAATTTATTTATTTGAATTTTAAGTACAATATTTATTTTCACTCATTAATCGAATTCCACAAAGAATATAATTTAAAAATAATTATCTATAATACATTATAATTACCTATAATAAATACATAATAATTAATATGTACTAATCTATATATAAAATAACTATCTGTAATACATAAAGAAAACCCTGTACCAATACAGTCTATGAAGTACATCGTAGAGACTGTACTGGTTTTAGGACAAAAGTCGTACAGAGAAGTGATTTGGCAACGATCACACTTAACCACGAGGTTATCCACTGATTAAGGATATTCATTATTCTGAGTGAGCAACAGAAGCGTCTGTAGGTCCCACCGGATCAGTCTTGTCATTCATTAGGTTGGGTGGTAAACAAAATCATTGCGAAATACCACATCATATATCAATTGTATGACTCAAAGAAGTTAATGGTTGAACATCATTTAATTTTTCTGATATGTTGTTTCGTCATTTTTTACTCTGATACTATCTGATACGATTACACCAAACTGTGTAAGACATTTAGTTATAGTTTTTATTTTTATTCCCATAACGTCATTAGATAACGAAGACACTTGTACCAGAGAACACACAATGAGATCTGCCCGATTAATCTCGCGGCTGTCACCTCCTACAGAAGGGTACGATATCCATCTTACAGATACTAATCCAATGCTGCCTGTATCAGAGCGGATGAGGTATAAGTAATAGTTCTGTCATAATTATCTGGGACCGCCATCGGAGCGAGCAGTGAGTGACCCTAACTGTGAAGTAACCAGGCGATTATATAATTCGACCTCTTACTCTCACTAGCTGCCGTAGCAAGGTCACCTCACTCGCGTCTGTATACACAAGTTTACTTTTGCCGAAAACTAAACTTCTTTTATCGTTGAGATTTAATTGTTTTTTTTAAATGGGGCGGGGTAGCTGAGTTGCTTTGCAGAAGGTCCTGGGTTAAATCAGGCTGTGGCAGATAAAAGATTTAATCTGTTAACAGCCACGGATGGACCCTGTGTGATTTACTGACCCTTCTGGGATTCACGCAGCCTCTATTAAGTGAAATCCCTTAACTGGAAAACCTTGCGATTGAGAGTGATCTCGGACATATACCTCCTTGTACAACCATTGGCTTAGGAAGAGTCACTACTAAGTCGATAATCACCTTTAGTAGACAATTTAGTAGACGGATAGCAGTAGTGCAGATTTGTTTTTCTTTAGCAGCTAAGACTAATCAGAAATAATTTTTCGCTTTTATGTCACTGATAGGACCTCAAAACATGTTTTGTATCTTGGCCTATATATATATATATATATATATATATATATATTTATATATATATATATATATATATATATATCATATTTTGGCCTCCTCCAACCGCTTCCTCCAAACGTCACGGTCTTGTGCTGACGCTATCCAGTTTCTAACTCCCAGAATGATGCTAACATCACCTGCCACGCATCTGACCACCTCAGATTTTGTTTTCCTCTTGTTCTTATTTTCAATTCGGTAACCGTTAAATTTACTACAAATATTGCAAAAAATGGATTTGGTGCTTCTTTGACGTAATAGCGCAAATTTGTCGCTATTCTTCGTTTTTCGTCTCAGAAGAAAGTTGTTTTCATGAGAATCCTTTTATTTCTTTTAAATTTAAAAAAAAAAAATTATTATATTGAGTTGCACAACTGTAATATATCCATCTAGTACAATTGCTATTAGAATAAATAATACATGATAGGACATATAGAGACACTACCCACTGGCAGCACTCTAATAAAATGTCTATAATAGAAGGTCCCAAGGCCATCGTCTCTTCAGACGCCTAGGAGGATTGTCCGGGATGGAATTGGATGCAAGGATGGAAACTAGTGGATTTGGATGGGTCTGAAGTTTATTATGGAATGCTAGGTATCTGGAATGGGCTAAATCGTCAACATATGAAACGTTAAGGTCATTATGGATGGTTTTATTTGTGACAAAATAAGGAGCGTTTAGGATTTTGCGAAGGATTTTGGATTGCAAGGATTGGATACGAGAGGAATTCGATGGTTTGGTGGAGCCCCATTCTTTTAAAAATAAAATTGATCAATAGTTTCAATGTTGATCCATGTTGAGTATTGTGGGCTGTAATGCATATTTTAATTTGTATATAATAAAATAATAAGTTGTATAAACGAGAGTAGCAAACTCGTTATTGTTAATAGTTTTTCATTATCGTACTATCTGATAAAATTTTTAAAACGATTTTTTATTATTAATCATTTTTTTATTTATAAAACACTTTATCACATCCTATAAATAACAGTGTTGACTCATATTAGAATATTTCATCTAACTTACTCCTGGATTTCTAGGCAACTATGCTCATAAATTGATATTGAGTATTATATTAATAGTGTACATTAAGGATATACCTGAGACCGAATCCTTGCATAACTATATTGTAAAAGGTTTAATATTTATTTTCTGAGTTAAAAATGGTAAAAGTTGCTTGCAATAGTCAGGGCAAAAGTCGCATGCTTGACATTTTGCTAGTGATTCATAAGATATATTGCAATATCGATAATTGAACTAAAACTGGTACCCTAGATTCTGAAGGAAAACCCAATTAACGTTTGATAGATGTCAGGCACCTGTTAGTTTGGTTAATCATCTTATGTGCTATTTTATTCGGACGAAAATACATTGCTTTGGCTTGTATCAAGGATTAGGATTAAGATACCCTTTCACACTGTATATACATAATATTAAATATATATTAATAGAATAAAAAAAAACCTGTACCGCTACAACCCATAAAGGATCTTGGGTTCAGTACGTGGAAGAGACTGTTTTGTTTCATGGACAACAATTGTAGAGGTGATTTGCCCTAGATCACGCTCAACCGCCAGATTTTTCTGAAAGAAAAATTTTGAAGGTACCCACTTTATAGTCTGGGTGAGCCGCAGGAAGGTCGGCAGACCCTTCCGGGTCCATTCTCGGCTGTTAACAGATTAAATAAATTATCTGTAATAGCGGATTTGAATCCGAGTTTTTCGGTAAGGCAACTCATCGCTCTACCACTGAGCTACTCCACTCCCGTATTTAAGGAATAAACGCAAAGGTAATAAAAAGTAATAAATGACATCTCATGAGAATGAGCGAGAATCGACCAACGAAGAAAATTGTCAGCTTTATCACTATAACAAGAGAGACTACAAATTGGATGGATGAAATAAGAAAGGACGTGGAAGATGAGGTTAGTCCAAAAGAGATCTGGAATATTGAGGTGTTTCGATCTACCTTCGATGAATTCAAGGTGGTTAAAGGAAAAGCAATGTAGAAAAATCCGGAAATTAGGTCGGAAGAGAGGAATGAAGAAGCAGAAGGATGAAGAAGTTCTGGGAAAATTAAAAGGACTAAGCCGCTTGTCAAAAACACAAGAGCTTGAAAAATAAAAATAAATAAGAACGAGTCATAAAAGTTTCCAAAATATTAATAATAAAAAATAATATGGTTAGTTGGGGCAAAGATTTTGTTTTTGAATTTATAGAACTGTTCAGAGGAGAGGAATGTTTGTGGAATGTAACTTCAAAGGACTATAATAAACATAACAAACAAAAACGAGAGGAATCATGTAATTCTTGTTAAAAGGGGCAAAGAGATCGTCCCCTCGCAAACAAATCGGTAGTAACAAGGAAAATCAACAGTTTAAGAAGTGTCTTTAGGAAGGAATTAAAAAAATTAGGGAGGTTGGTGATCGGTATGGGTGCGGATGACGCTTACCAACCGAAATTATGGTGCTAAAACCAGCTGGGGTCTTGGGGCTTCCTGTACACCTTGGAGTTTCCAAGAGGTAGGGCATTGAACTGACATACCGAAGTGGGCGTGTGGATGCGAATGTTGCGTTCAGTTAGAAGTGACAGTTGGAAATGGCCACACCAAACTGAAAAATCAAACTGACCGTGTGTAGCGGCCTTTATAGCAATGGAATTCTATACTTTAAACCGAAGTTGATTAAAATAAATTGTATGATTTATGCAAAGGCCGCAAGGTGTCGCCAGTCTCGAGTATGTTGCTGATGCGAACCTACAAGTTTAATTAAAACGTCGCTCAACGCAGTTAAAGAAATTTTCACTTAAAAAAAAAGTGTCAAGATAGATTTGCGTTTAAAGATGTAAAAAAAATGAATTTTTCAGTCTAGTCAAGTTATTTAACTTATAACTCACTAGTTTATAGACTTTAAATACAAATGATATATTTATTTATTTTTTATTGATATTTACAATTGTAATTATATTACATCAAGTAAATCTGCTGTTTGAATAAAGGACATGAACAAAAAAATCACTTGTGGAGAAACTATCCATTGATAGCACTCCAATGAGAGACTAGCGGATTCAAGTGTGCATGGAACTTTTCATGGAAGGATAGCTATCTAGTTTGGGCCAAATCAGCAACATATGGGGTATTAAGATCATGATGGATGAGTTTGTTTGTGATATAATAAGGAGCATTGAGGATTTTACGAAGAATTTTGGATTGTAAGGATTGGATACGAGATGAATTGGATGGTTTAGTAGAGCCCCAAAGCTCAACTCCGTATGTCCAAATAGGTCTGATAACTGTCATGTAAATGAGTCTTTTGTAATTAATTGGTAACTTTGAACGTTTGTCCAGTAAATGTTGAAGTAGGCGAAATCGTCGAGCAGTTTCTTGTCTTTTCAGTCTCAAATGATATTCAATCGTACAAACTAGCATAATCTTAAATTTAGTCGTTATGATGAGATACAGTTTCTAATTGCTTTAGAAGTATGATTACAGAAATAACTAAAGAAGTGTTAATGATGAAGAATGTGATTTGCAATAAAAAAAAAATTGAAAGATAGCATCTAATGATTAATAGGATAAGAGACAGACCAATTAAGCGACTAGTCAGACTTGCGTGTCCGGTCATTGCGGCCGTGACAAAATTTTGTATCGGAGTCTGTGTAATTTTGTATCGACTTGTGTCTATAAAAACATTCACAACCTAGATTTTTCAATGTTTACTTAGTAGCACAATACTTATTTCTATTTTTTTAATTATTCGTTAAACGTATAGGTATAATGTAAATATCTTTATGTATAGAACTCATTTTGTGTGTATGTCATTGATCTCCTGCTAAATAGTACCGATTTTGTTGAAATTTTTGGTTCAAGTGGTTGTTCAAGTGGGTTCCAGATTAATTTAGATCGCAATTCAATCCGTAAAATAAAATTAATTTATCCTTCTTCTATACGTTTGACCAGTAACAGTCTGTAGGGTCCTCTACACAAATACATTATTATATATATATATATATATATATATATATATATATATATATATATATATATATATACATATATATATATACATAGGTCTGTCGGGGACGCTAGTATATTTTTTTTTTTACTTCGGAAGCGGATGGTAAATAGAAGAGGATGGTAACAGTACGCACTACCCGTACCGAGTGGTTGTGGGTCGGTGTGCGTACATATCGTCCCTGCCATCGCTAAGTATCGAATGTGAAAAAACACATTTTTCGTTTTCGACTTATAGCAGTTGCTTTATGATTGATAATTGATATAAAATTCATATAGAGGCATCTATCAGTCACAAAAACAATGTATAACGAATGCCATTGGTTTGACTATATGCACTAATTTTTATTGAACCTCGAAACAGCTTTTTTTTAATTCTCCTCAAAATTACCGAATTTCACATTCGATAGTTGGAAATGGCAGGGACGATATGTTTATTTGACTGTTTGTTGGATATCCCCTGACTGTATATTGGAACGGGTCTGGGGTTCAGTATATGTTAGAGACTGTATTGTTTCAAGGGAAACGGTTGTTCAGAGAGAATATTTGTCCTAGATTACGCACAACCACCAGGATTTACCTCTTTATTTTAACCATTTTATAGAGGCTGGGTGAGCCACAGTCTCCGGCTACTAACAAACTAAATAAAAGTCTTGCCAGCATCTTGGCTCGAACCAGGATTTTCGGCATGAAAATTCAGTGCTCTACCACTGAGCCACTCCGCACCCTTAAGCTTATAAATTTACCATGTCATATTTAACATCAGATCCAGTGATCGGAACGAAATACAAAAAATTCGCATTACATTAAATTAATACTGCAAAGTTCAATGCTTTTTAAAATCATCCAAGTCATATCTTCATTGGAAAGTCAGACGAGTCTTGAATGGTGAATTTTAAAAATGTCTTCCTTTAAAGTATTCTTAATTCCGTTTTTTAACTGTACCCATTGTTAGTCGTATAACACGGATAACGGATGTTTACATATGAATGTATTCCATAATTAAGGAAAGAAAAGTATATTTTTCGTGATTTAAACAAAAAATTGGCTAATGACCGTTGTAACATAGAGACATGGGAGTGCGTGTGTCTAAGATGTAATTGATAAAGCGGTACATTTTTAATAAGAGTATTTCAGCATTTGCTCCAATAGTAGTGGGGATTGTGAATGATTCAGCTCAAAGATGACGAAAGTATTATTTATCGCCATCAAACCCGTTCCTTGCGACGCTCTCATTCTATCCGTCATCCGAGCCCACTTAATTGGTAGCTAGCTGCCTGCGACCCAACTGTGTCGATTCGCGATCCCACAACCCCAACCTTATATTATTCAAATAACGGTTAAAGCGTGGACAATTTCACAACCACGCCCATGCGGTGTATATCGGAAGGGTTGGGAAATTGAAGGCTGCACCGACTTGGGCAAGAAGTCCCCGGGTGTCGCAAGCCCCAGTTTGCTACATTAGAGAGTCTGATCTACAACCTTGATTAGCCTGGGCAGGTTCACGTCTCGCGCATGGAAGCGGACCTAGACCCTTGTTTTCCTCACATGAACTAGAAACGTATCTTGTAATGATATAACGCATTAGTGAAATTTGAATGTGACGTATATATTTGTAATGTAAAAAAAAAGGAAGAAGAATTATCTTCTTCATAGTTTAGATACAGAATCTGATATCTGTTGCAGAAGTCACTATAGAAATGGAAATTAAAAAACTCTGTGGCATTGCGACTTTTTTGGGGGCATCTATAAACTTCAAATTTAGAAATTATTTCCTAAGAAGTTTGGGAACTGGGTAGTTCAGTGGGTAGATTGGCTGAGTTGCTAAGCTGAAGGTTCCGGGATTTGCTAGATCAATTATTTCATCTCCTGATAGTCACGGATGGGTCCTGCGGGATCTGCCGACCTTTTTTGAGGCTCACACAGCTTCTGTGAACTGGATAACCTTAACTGGGGGAGATCACCTCCCTGCACAATGGTTGTCCATTGATGTCTATATTGGGAATTCATGATATGCATCATTCTTCTTCTTTCTTGGATCGAGCCCATCAATGAGTCTTGGCCTCTTTGATACGTTTCCGCCAGTCCTCCCTGTTTAGCGCAACTACCTTTCAGTTCCGAACATTTAGTAGGCTCATGGAGTCCTGACTGATCGCAGCATCGCCCTACTTACCAAATTATGTTGTACCCAATTATTGAATAAACCTTATTTGTATATATATATTATTATTGAAGAAGCCGGAACTTCAATACTGATCATTCTGGTCACATGGCCCGCCCAGCGCAGCAAACTAAGCTTTATAACTTTAACAACGTTCAGGGCGATATACACCATTGCCTACTTTGCAATATCAATCAAAAGTAAGCAATGCAGTATTTGCAAAAAACAAAACACTCCTTATGTTCCTTTATATAGTATGGTCCTTTATTAAAACTATTTAATGAAAGTTTTAAACTTATCAGGCAGTAGGTTTGTAATCGTAATGGCATCTACTACAAATAATTCTTATTGGTAATGATCGCCGAGTTCATTCAATAAATTTTACACAAAGTAAGTTTAACAGATGTAGTGTCCAATTGTAACTCCTCTGTACTTAACACTCCTTTACCCTGAATATGACCTAAAATTATGCCGAAACGTAGACAGTTAAAATAAGTTAAACTTATTTTGTCTAAATTTATTGACTGCCCTCCCCAGCCCTTTCACACTCTTCTAAGATGTATCCAGTCAACCATTTCCACATCAAATATTAAATAAATAATTTCCAATAAAATATATTGATGATAGTTTTGCTTCTTCATAGAATAATTAGTAATTATTTTTTCTCTCATCTCGATTATTTTTTATTATTATTTTTTGTAACTAAATATAAAGTAAGTTAAGAAGTGTGAAATAGCACGAAACATCAGATTAATAAAATCTGCTTATCGGTTTACAGGTTATAGCGTTGTTGCAGTTACTTGGTAACTGCATCTCGATGGTCACTTGTAGTCTAGTGGTTAGCGTAACAAACTACTAAGACCAAGATCGCGGGTTTGTAGCCCGGCAGGTGGCCCTAGGATTTTTTTAAGTGAGTAAAAAATCCTTAGTTACGCCGTCCTCCGGAAGGGACGTTAAACGGGGGTCCCGAGCCTGTACGATGTCAGGTGCTCGTTAAAATCCCTATTCTAATTAAACCTGGATAGGCAAAATTTAGAGCTCCCACTATAGCATCGTCCGATCAGCCATAGCAGCATGAAGTGACGTTAAATGAACAAACAACAACTGCATCTCTAGATTTAATGGTTTAATTAAACAAGATATTTTTTGATTTTTTTTTTAATTAAACAAGATATTAATATTAATATTATAATAGATAATGATAATGATGAAACTCAGCTCATTATTAGATCTTGAATGAATAGTTTACTTTTCAGACATATTGATGCTGCATTCATGTTTTCGTCAAGTATTAAGATAACTTACGATTTTGTTTTATTTTTCTGGTGGGTCGCCATCTTGTAATTATAAAAATCACATATAGGTAATTTAAACTTTTTGCTTAGTTATTACTTGAAATGCTCACTACCCTAAATGGACAAGTGAGTAACCTTGCTCGGAAAGGCCAAAATTAATTACACAAATTCCTCTTTGTGGCAAAGAACCAAATTCTGGCCAATCAGTCTTCAAGACAAATTACAACTTACCTTCGCATCAGTTCGAACCAGAACCATCTGGTCTTTTGTAAACGTTGCGAACACGTAAGGTCATTCCGAACACCCTCGGGTCAAAATGTGATTACAAAAGCTAGGCAAGAGTTTTAAACTACTAGTCAACAGTATTGCTCCATTCATAGGAATAAAGTGTGTATGATGAATAAGTTCATAACATCGATAGTAACTTCCTATGGTGTTAAATAAAAAAATTAGTATTTTGGGAAAAACCCATCATCCAGTCATCTAGTCTTCTTAAATTGTTTAATTCTTTAAAACGTTTCGACAACTATAGTCATTATCAATCATTTAAAACAATTTGACTGCATCGTTGCAATAGTCCAGTTTCCATTACTTTAAAAATTAAAAAAATAATACTTTAAAACGTTTCGACAACTATAGTCATTATCTTATGTAAAGGAGATGGTTGGGGGGTGCAGTCAATAAGAACACCAAATAAGTGAAGTACTTATATTATGTGCCGACGTTTCGACCTACAGTGTAGGTCATCTTCAGGGCGAATGATGGGAAGCGTGACCGTTGCAGATCGCGGCTAGAGTGTCTCATTCATCTCATTCATCTCATATAGTCATTATCAATCATTTAAAACAATTTGACTGCATCGTTACAATAGTCCAGTGTACATTAATTTAAAAATTAAAAAAAATTACTTTAAAACGTTTCGACAACTATAGTCATTATCAATCATTTAAAAAAAAATGTCTGCATCGTTGCAATAGTCCAGTTTCCATTACTTTAAAAATTAAAAAAATAATACTTTAAAACGTTTCGACAACTATAGTCATTATCAATCATTTAAAACAATTTGTCCGCATCGTTACAATAGTCCAGTTTACATTAATTTAAAAATTAGAAAAAAATAATTAATTTAAAAAAATCTGTTCATCAATTTGATAAAACATTATTTATGGTTTGAATCTTTTAGTTTATTAAAAAAAAATGGCATAAGGGTTCTTGGACTCAGTGCATGGTTAAGACTATACTCTTCCTAAGTCAATGACTGTGCAAGGTGATTTATCATTTTGAAAAACCATATAAAAATACAAAACGAAAAACTATTTCACTACATCTTATGGGGGGCCTTCTTAGCTTTAATAAATGGTAGAAACCTCAGAATTTCTCAGACAACAGTCGTACTTAGAGGTGATTTATCTAAGATCATGTTCCACCGATAGGCTTTCCTCCAAAATTACCCAATTTATTGAGGATGGATAAGCCCCAGGACGCTCTATAGATCCCAAGCATCCAGCAATGGCCGTTAACAGATCAAATGGTTCATCTGCCACAACTTGACGTGAATCCAGAGCCTTCAGCAGAGTAACTCAGCACTCTACACTCTTAGCTACCCTCTTCCCTACATCTCGGGTTCATAATAAAAACCATTACAAATAAATAAGAACAAGAAGTAAGTACTTAACATAACTTTATGAAGTAATTCATGAAAACTTTATGAAGTAATCAAAAATTATTTTTTATTGCCTGTAATTCAATCTGTTAACAGCCGGGAATTGAACCTTTGGAGTCTGGAGTGAGATCTACATAAATTAATCTGCATTAGCTTCTAATTACATATCGGTAAATCTACGTACTCTTAAACGATGATCGAACAGATCGAATTTCGATTAAATTAATTAGCAAGTGAAGACAAAACAATTTTTTGAACTTTAAAAGATACATTTTTTTCTCTTTAAATTTATATACACACCTGTCAAATACAAAAAATTGACAATCAGCATAAATATCTGACAGTAGTAAAATAAAAATAAAACAAAATAGCATAAGAGGCATGAAGAAGAACAGTGCCCAGCGGTTCCTTTCCCATTGTTTGATTTAATTTTCTTATTGTAACAAATCCTTCATCCTCGTTATTTTAAATCTACTGATGCCCTCAGTCATAAGAGTTCTGCCAATGGGTTTGGGTATCCGTAAAGTTTTTTTTGAAAGTTTGTGGTATGTGTTTGTTGGTATTTTTAAGTCAGTATGCAAAGTTTTGATGTTGACATAAATAATATATTTAACTGATTTATTTGTTGTTTCCCGAAGTCAACATCTAGATGACCTTAGAAATCTCAAGTTCGTAGCAGCATTTTTTTGTCCCTGTTACTGAACTGAAATTTATGCAATGTACAGACTCCCTGTGACTCTAGGCATTATAAGTTATATCTCTTAACGCATAATTACAACATAATACAGTATAGAAATCGTGAGGTAAGGAAAAAGGAATTCTCGGCTCGTAGTGGAAGCTATCGTAGTATTGTGTAACACCCCTGACATTGTACACAATAGTTCGGGCTTATCAAGAATTTGTAGCACTGTAAGTTAGCTTCACGGATACAATACATGCCTAAAAAATAAAGTTTAGAGTTTTTTTAAGTCTTACTAATATTGAATAACACACATAAATATGCTATGAAACAGCCATATTTGAATATTAGTTTCGTAAAACTCGTTCTATGTAAAACTTATTGTAAATAACCCCATAAAGATACTTTTTAAGTTTTTATCCGTGAACATTCGTTGTCTTATAAACAGTGTGTTTTATACCATGTACAGAGGATTTACGGCTGTAGTGGTACAGGTTTTTTTAATGATAGTCTGAATATTTGAAATAATTTTATTCATTTACAATATCGTTAAAAATCACCATTACACGTTACTCTAATCACGATTCCTCCAAAAGAAAAGTGACTGGGCACATTTGGAAGGAAGATGATTTACGAGTTCTTAAGGAAAATATAATGATTTAAATTCAAAACAATAATATCGTCTAGTGAACTAGTAAAGGGTCAAATATATTTATTTATTACGTAAAGGGTAAAATAAAACATTAGTAATGAAAATTATAGTTATTAATGTTAATTAATATTAATTTTCAATGATATGAATAATGGGTTTTAACTAACCATGATGGGTAGTTTATGCCTTTCATTTCTAATTTTGTTCCTAGAATTGGTTTATTAATAAAATAAAAAAAAAATAGCGTTTGTAATAGAGATTTAACTAATAATAATCTTTCGCGGCACCTCAAGGGATTTAATTATATACGAAACGAGATGCAATTAATCGCTTAGAGGAGCCAATAAACCCCAGTTGAAGCGGGCCATCGTAAAATGGCAATAAAACAGGCCATTAAAGTTTAATGGCCTCGGTATAATTAAATTCCCCTAATTGTGCTCGGTTTTAAAGGGCAAGAACAATGGACTATAAGTATTGGAATACCTATTGGCCTATGGGCGTTTGCTTAAGATCTGGAGCGGGCGTTTCATAACAAGATGCAATCACCGCGGGTCTCCTGGCTCCTACGCTTCCTACTAGGTATAATTATTTAATTGTTTTAATTTAACATAATTTATCAATTAAACCAATTTTTTTGTTTTGTTTTAACCCTTAAAGTACAAGAAGATTAAATAAGGGGGTAACTGGAGTACATATTTACAGCCTCAATGGCTAAGTCGAAGTATAACTAATAGTAAAGGAAGGTTTTAAAGTTGTATTGTATTAGGTTTATTTCTTATACATTGTAAAATTATTTAAATAAATATGGAGGGTAAGAAAAAAAAAACTAAGTCTTAGTTTGTCCAGAGAGCGTTAACTGTATTGACCATGGGCGGATCGAGGATTTTTTTCTGGGGGGGGGCAACTGGCAGACGGGAAAAAAATCAACAATAACTTACATATTAAATTGTAGTATCTATAGAAAGATTTCAAAGGCTTATAAAAATATCAAAAAAATAGTTTCACTCATGTTCTTTCTGTTATTTTAACAACTATGATCATGTGATTTCCCTATGATTATGGATTCTACACAGTACACAAAAAACTGTCTGGGGGGAAGAGCCCTCCCCCCTGGATCCGCCCTTGGTATTGACGGAAGTGGAATCTTGTCATTCTCGTAGTTTTTGGCTTGAAATGGAGTTCATAATATAAGCAATAACTCTTTTTCAAGCCAATTCCTGACTTAGCCATTTATTCACTAGGGAAATAACACCATTCCGCCTCCTAAGTACAAGACTCATTTGATTGAACATTGGACTTAGCAACTTATTCACCACGGTTGTAGATATATTCTTCATCTTGTATACATTGTAAAAGGCTGATTGATTCAATGAAATCAGATGAAAAAGCAAGAAAAATCATTATTTTAAAAAATAGAATAACATGTCATTCATCTACTCCATAAGAAAAGGTCCAAAACAGATCAACATAACCTCATTTATGTGACTTATATAATATTTTCCATGACCCTTCTGAAGAGAGCAGAACAACAGGACCATTAACTTAGGAAATAACAGGCTCGTTTCTGGAAAGGAAGATAATGCCCAAACAAACCCTAAACATTGAGAATATCATGGATGAGACCCTTTATAACTGAAAGAATCTGCAACACAATTAGAAAGAAGGATTCATTTCTGTGGACAAATCCTTTTATTCAATGGAAGTAGGCTATAGAAACGGAGATTTGAACTCCTAAGAAATAAACAGATTAAACCAAATTGGTTTATAGGGACTTTAGGGAACTCAGGTTTATGGAGGATATGTGTTCAGGGATGGAAATCTCAATAGCATAAGCCGAGCTAAGAGGTTGAGGTTTGAGACAAGCATTAAGTGGTGAAAGATCAAAATCTCCGATGAGGAAAGGATTAGGAGATCATAGAAGATATTGGGTTGAGAAGAAGAAGCAGAAGAGGCTCTAATGATTAATCTGGAGTTATCTAAAGTTAGATGAACCTGCTAAAAAAATATTTAAAAAATACCAAGATTAAAAAATAAATAAAATCTTGTACATTTAAGACTCTGACTGATATGGGATCAAGTAACTTCATCTTACTATAGTGAATTTTGTGTCTGTTGAATCTCAATGAATGATTAGATATATTATCATTTGTTTTCATCAAATTAAAACTGTCAGACCAAAACATAGAAATTTTTCTAACATCCCCTGTTCAAGATATGTTTATTCCTTATATAATAAAATATCATTATATAAAAATGATCAAAAACTCAAAAAAGAAACAAAATAATTATTAGAATGCACTTGGAAAACTTAAAAAAATAAGGCTTTAGTCTCTCAGATACTGGAGAATAACTTAGAAGTCAGCATTTCCCCAATTTAGATCTAATTTAGCACATCTCACATCATCAACAAACCCAACAGATTCTTCATTCAGAGACAGCAATCTTACTCAAATATGTTCGATTAAATACTCTATTTACCAAACAACAATAACTGTTTAATTATTAACTTATAGGCCACTTTAAGCCTTGTTGTTTAAAAAAAAAAGAAGGAAATTTTTTCTGCTGAATTTTCTATTTTTTACTTATTTGTTTATTCAAGAAATATTAATTCTGTAAATTCCATGAAATTTTTTAATAATATTAGTAGTATAGTAATAACCGTTATAGTAAACCAACATAATAGGAAAGAAATAATTTTAAATTAATTTATTGAATATTCTCCTTGATTAAACTTTGCAATCGAATTCAAAATTGATAATAAGATACCATTTTTAGATGTTTTCTTCCTCTGGAAACCTATGGGAGAAATGGAAAAAAAAATGGTTGCAAAAATCCATTCATTCTGGTAGATAGATTCATTGCACAAGCTAATGTTCCAAACAATAAATAAAATAACTGACATAAAATCTAAAATATTGTGCGAAAAAATAATCATCCCCAATACACCAAAAAGAGCCTCTTTCATCGCCTATTAAAAAATGATTACCTATACAGACTCCAATTTACAACAAAGAATACAAACCCTTTGTTGTAAAAACCTCAACTTAAACCAATATTAATAAATATTTCACAGTTTCATATGTACTAGCACTTTGGAAAGACTATCAACAAAAGTAATGGCGGCTCTGCCATTATTTAGTTTCAACGTTATTTAGCAAAACCAAAAATACAGATAAATTAGAGCTAAAATCAAATATTGTGTATGAAATCCAGACCGGAGATCGCTAGAGTAAATCCTACTTTAGTACATTGGAAAAATATCAAGAACTAAGAGTGTACCAACACAGATATAATTGGACTTCGTTATTAGGAAACCCAAATAAACTAGATTGGAAAGAATTCACTATATATTTCAAACGTACAAAACATACATTAAACTTTTTATGCCTAAAATAATACATAGCAAAAGAAATAGTTTTAATTGCAATATAAAAGAAATGATTACTATAGAAATCATCATGTACCATTAAAGAAAATGTAATGAAAAAATTGAAATGAAAAATCTAAATTTGTGTTAATCAAATTTAATTAACTCTTATTAGGAGAACAACAATTTACAGAAATTAAATCCAAAAAAAGCAATATGTAGTAAAATCAAAGGATCAGTTGTTTCTCTTCAAAATAAAAATATTAAAACAATTAATAAAACATTATAAAGAACAGTTGTATAATTTGTAAATTGAGGGTTTGTCCACTCTTAAGCAGACCTCTTTAATATTTTTATATATATTAGTATTTCCTATTTTTTAATTAAGAAATGATATTCAGTAGCCATGACAAAATTTAGCTATCAACAGTGATAAATAATAATAATTCTACAGAACTGCTGGGAGGCTGTGATGTAGTTTCGAACACCCTACTCAAATTAGTTCTCAGTTAAAAAAAACGTAATACATAATAAATACTAAAATGTTCATGAATGTATCTGAGATAAAATCTTGTCAAAAGTACTATTTTTAATTTTAATTTTACATTTCTTCAATCAAACACTCGTATTCAGAAGTTAAAATTTTCTTCCCAATAACATGAAGTTATTGTTACCAGCATGTGCATTGATAGGTTCTCCATTCAATAATTGTTTAACTATACTAGTGTATTTTGACGATTAATTTACAGCGTAATTAAAAAAAAATATGGCTGCTGTATACTGCTGTAACCAATCCAAATAACAAATTACTATTTCAAATAATTCAAAGAGAATCGTTGGTCTTTTCTGAGAGGAAATATTATTAGAACTGTTATATTGTTTGCTTATTCCGAGGTTTTATTTTTAGTTGAAGTTTTTAACTGCTATAAGCTGTAAATTCATTAGCTATTAGAAGTACTTAAAAATTCATATTTAAGTATCTTATTGCTCAAGTAGTGAAAGCTGTTTGTGGTGCAGTCTATAAAACCAAAAGATGGAAGAGAAACCTGTACCACCACAACCAGTGAATGGGTGTGGGGTTCAGTACATGATAGAGACTGTATCTACTGTTTCATGGACAATGGGTCTGCAGGGAGGCGATTTGTCCTAAGTCATGCTGAACGCCGTGAGGGCTCACTCAGCCTCTAAAATTGGGTACCCAAAATAAGGGGGAAAATCTAGTAGTTGAGCGTGATCTAGGGCTAATCACCTCCCTGCACAACCGTTATCCATGAAACAGTAGTGTCTCTACCATGTACTGAACCCCAGACCCTTCATGGGTTGTAGTGGTACAGCTTTTTTTTTTTCTTATTTTTTCTAGAGATCTATTTTTTTAATATTAATTTTTAAACTTTTGAAAATCTATATCTTATGAACACTATTTCAAAGAAAACTATATTGTTGCACCAAAATGAATTTCTTTCAGCAATGTATGAAATTAGTTATTTAGAATACATTTATGCCAAAAACTTCATTCCACAAAATATGTTATTATGACAAACCAAAATATTTAAATCACTATTTCTCTAGTTTTGTAGCACTTTACTATTTACACATTCCTTTTAGCTTTCAAAGTCCAGATGTAGGTATGTTGATGGCAAAACATATTTTCTTTGTATGACACATAAGTGACTTTAAAAACTCTTAAACTTCTGTCTCCCTATGATTGGAATGTATTCAAATTTATAAATGCTTAGCTAATAATGAACAACTTTTATGAATCCCAAAAGTATAGTAATTTATGTATTAAATACTGTTTTAGGTTTTCACGGCCACCATTATTACAAAAGACTTTATTAGTTTCTTCTGGTTTAGACAGTATTGATACAATTTTCACCAACATTTCGCCAGCCATGCTGCTGACTTCTTCTTTTTTGTTTTTGTTTCACATTTCAGCCCTGAAGAAGTTAGCAGCATGGCTGGCGAAACGTTGGTGAAAAATTTATCAACACGGTCTAAACCAGAAGAAACTAATAAAGTATTTTGTAATTTATGCATTTTTTTTTTGCAGAAATTATTTTTTTTAATAATTGTTGAATTTTATATATATATGTATTATGTGTTTCATCTTATTTTCTTCACATTTCATTAAATGCTAGGAATCTTACAATTTTGTTTTTGTTTATAATATTCAAAAACATTGATCTATTCTGAGAGGGTAAAATAAATTGGAAACAAACATAAAAAGAAATAAAACATATGTGTCTAAAAGACTTCTGTATTTAATTAAACAAATACATGACATGTAATCATTTGAAAAGGGCCAATACTATGTAAGAATACCAACCTACTAAGTCCAAGATTGCAGGTTCTCAGCCCTACGGGTGGCCAAGGCTTTTTTAAACAGATTAAAAAGTCTTCAGTTAAGCTGTCCTTCAGAAGGGACCTAGAATGGGGGTTCTGATCATGTACAATGTCAGCTACTCATTAAATATCTCTATCCTAATTATACTTAGATAGAAAAAAATTTAGGACTCCCACTGTAGCATCTTCCAATCAGCCTTAGCAGTATCCATTTATCTATTTATATCATGGCATGGAGCTCACATGTCCCTTAGCTGCATGTCTCTTTTCTATGCTATATTAGAGATGTAGTTAATCTATGACATTCTAGAACTTCCTTTTGGGCACTTTCTTGTTGGTCTTGCTTCCATGAATTTTTGTGGGTCACGATCATTATCCATCTCTCCAGATGGGTATCAAATGTCCAGACCATCTCAATTTTCTCTTTTATGATGGAATATTTAATGAAATAGTGTCCATGCCCTCTCTAACCCTTTTGTTTCTGATTTGAAACAAAATATATCTGCAGCTCTGGATGAATAAGTGGTCAAGTCAAATTTTATCCATGAGTTTATTGTAATAAGGAAAGGAGAATTGTGTCGTTCGTGAAATGGAGTTACAATGTCTGACTTAGCCACTTATGCACTATAAGAATCATATGATTCTGCTCCGTTAAGTACAAGGAAATAATTTTGGATGAAATTCCACTTAATCACTAATTCACCAGAGCTGCAGATATAAAAAACCATAAAATAAAAAGTAACTATTATAAGGTTATATTTATGACTATCCTTAACAGCAATGGAAATTGTAAAATTTAATTTTTTAAAAATAAATATCTTAGTGTTAACATTCTTGTCTTCGATTATACTTAAAATATAATTCAAATTATTAAACATGTTTAGTTAATTATTAGGAGTGAATAAATATTATTTTAAAGAAAGAACCTTCAAGTATTAGGTTATTTTTTTTACACAAAAGTTTAAGATTTATATTTTCTTTTAAGAGAGAACTATTGAACTTGCTGTTAGTTCAGAGAATAGATCATAGATGGCGGTGGAATCGGGGGCCAGTGAGCCGGGAACAATATGGCGACCATAACAAGCACAGAGCAGTCTTAGAGTGGAGCCTGCCTGGCAAAACGTTACGTCCATCTTCTTTTCGTATTTCATACGTGTAACATCGTTAATCCGACGTAATATTTCGCGACTTTAAGATGTAATGGTAGTATTGTTAGTTAGAGACAACCGTATTTTCCAACATGTTCAGAATCATTAATCTGCTACTTCCCTGTACCTTATTAACGAGTTTCGTACTAATTACTAATGTCAACACACAGCTGCTCATCAACGTTAAGAATCAGGTGAGTTTGAGATTATTTACAATGCTAATGATGTGTATTAATATTAAACAGGAAGTGTTTTATGAATGAAGGATAAACTGTGAGAAGGTTATATTTTGTGTATGGCATGAGTGACAGATAAGGTATGACTGTACTGTCAATCTGTTTTTTTTTTTCATTTATCAGTTTAATTCCGTAATGCTTTCGTCATTTGTTTTATAATTACCATCTGATTTGGTATAAAAATATTAAAAATGTTATTCTGTATGTTACTCCTAACTGATTTTTATTATTGTTTCGTAATTTATTCTCGTGAATATTTGCCTATAAGTGTACATATTTGTCCTCAAACATATATTAACATCAATTACTCTTATATTTGTTTTTCTCTTTGTATTTGGTTACTATTACCTTATGCTGTAGACATTCAGTGATTGCACTGTTTTCCGTATTCGGCAAATATTTAGTTTATTTGTGTCAATATTAATTACTAAAATATTTTAATTATTCACGGCTGTGATCCTGTTTTAATCTCATTCTGATTCCATAGTTGAAATAGTCCAGACTAGACTGATAATTATGCTCCATGCCTTCCATTTTAATGTTTGATTAACTAATTTTTTTCAAAATCTATAAATATTTCGTTCCATTTCGAGTTTTAAGTATTTGCGGGATATTTAGTATTTTTTTTTTAGATTTTCGAACAATCGAAGTTTCGTCTGGAATTTGTTAACGTAAGCAATTTTATGGTCTAATTATAAATTTACTTGAAATTTAGATCTCAAAACTCTTTTAAGTCAAAATCCCAACATACTTAAATATTGCATTGTTTTTATTTAAACCAATTTTTTTTTTTTAAATCTACTAACGTAAAGTAGAATTACTGTTTTCGTTGTCTGATAATAATTGATATCACATAAAATATCTATAGTATTTATGAAATATACAATACAATCCTTAGATTTATTAATTTATTTCATATTAATTATTGTTTTCATATCAAAAACAATACTTCAATTTATACATGGGATAATTCTGCTTTTGTCCATAATAAATTAGTCAGTTTTCATGGGCCTTAGTTAATAATTATGAGCTTGTTATTTATTGTTTTATTAGTTGTAGTTAAAAATTATAATACTGATGCTAAACGTTTTTTTTATATATGTATTACCAATTTTCAGTTACTACTATAATATAACTGAAAAACAAATACGTATACTTTTATTTTTTATTATGATAGATTGAAAGTACATCTTTTTAATATTTCAAAAAAAATTATTTCATTCATTTGCACAGAAATTTTCTTTTATCTGAAATACAATCCCATATTTCGCTTTAAATCCTTTAATTTATTTTTATTTCAACTTAATTAACTCTGAAAGCAGTACATTATAATGAATGTTTCCCCTTTTGCTACATTTGCTTATGACACTATTTCCAGATACACTTTTTTGTGTTTTTAAACGGTTATGAGGTGTCTCCACCAACGATCGTTCCATGGACCGTATTTATTATTTTTTTTTTGTAGCTTTTGAATTATAATCTGTTATTTTTTAAAGTTTATTTATCTTCGTTTTAGTAGCTTCATATCGTAAGCTGTTATTTTTATCCTAAATCGAGTTTTTGTTAGTTTTTACTGCATACAGCTTATGGTATATCGGAATGGAAATTTTTGAAATAAAAAAAATCAAACGCATTTTTATAAATTCGTGTGTTGGGAATATAAATAACCATAACCAATATAAATAACTATAACCAGGATTCAAGTTATGAGTAATAGATTGGCTATCAAAGGAAAAAAAAAAACTCAAGAGGTTTAGTTTACATTGAAAAAATTCTTAAAATCTTATAATTAAAAATAAACAATTTTTTTTTTATGAGAGGAAAATAGTTGACTGGATGATAAATTGGAGAACGGAGATAGTTGGGGGGTGCAGTCAAAAAAACACCAAATAAGTACTAGACTTATATTTAGTTAGTGCCGACGTTTCGACCTACAATGTAGGCCATCTTCAGGGCGACTGGGAGAAGCGGCTGGGTGAACCGGCTAACCAACAAATTTTTGAACAATAATAAATAGCGGTAAACATAACAACCTACTACGCCCCAGATCACGAGTTAGTAGCCCGGCAGATGGTCCTAGGATTTTTCTAAAACGGTTAAAAAAAAATTCCTGCGACTTTGTACTATGTTAGGTACTCGTTAAATTTCCCTGTTCTAATTATACCTGATTAGGCAAAATTTAGGACATCCATTGCAGTGATGGCGTACGACTAGCCATAGCAGCATGAAGTGACTATTAAATGAATAAACAAACAATTTTTTCTAACTTAGTCACTACAGAATGCCAAATGAATAATTCCTTAAAAAGTATTGTTCCGCTTAAAAAAGACCGAGTTTCTTCTCTAGAAATAAGAAAAAAAATCATCCTCATTCCAGTAAATACTGCAATGAACGGGAACTCATTAGAAGAAAATTCTGCCTCTAAAAGTTTTTTAATATCCTTCTGCATTCCAAGGGACAAGGTGATTTTAAGTTTGACTGTTGCTTCAAACAGCCCCTTAAGCGGATTCACAATCAGAAATATCCTAACAAAGGAAGACGTATTTCTTTATATTATATTTGTTTTGTTTAACATCACTTTATGCTGTTATGATAAATCAGGCGATGCTACAATGGGAGTCCTACATTTTGCCTTTCTAGGTATAATTAGGGGAGAGATCTTTAGCGAGTACCTCTCATCGTACAGGCTTTGGAACTCAATTTTACGTCCCATCTAAAGGACGGTATGACAGAGCCTTTTGTTACTCTCTTTAAAAAATCCTAAGGCCACCTGTAGGGCTGCGAACCCATCATTTTGGGCATAGTAGGATGTTATGCTAACAACTACACAACAGGTGTTACTATTAGTTCTAAAGGCATTATTACTTTAAAAATTAAATTGAACTTAGGAATGCGTTTTGTTGCGAACTCATAACAAAGAGTACCTTCGGAAATAGTAATATAGAGTTTTCTGCCAAGGTTTGATGTTTCAATTTATGAAAAATCATCGGAAAAAAATTGCAACACGTTTCTGTTAAAAATGTTTCTTATTTGCAGCCTTATTAACCTTATTTTAAGAAGAAAATATAAGATTTTAAAAAAACTGAACCATTTTTGGGTGTAAGGTTTTCAAATAAATGTTAGTATAAATGGATGTATTTACTTATGATTAAAAAGCTCTAATTTGATCTTTTGATGCTCTTTACTCGTGTATTCTTAGAAAAAATTAAATGAAAATTGCTTTACAGAATGCCAACTAGGATGTTTATCTTTCAAAAATATTTCATTACTCGGTACCTATTGTATTTGCCAGCAATTATATTTGATGACGAAGACATTTCTTCAGGTAAAAATAAGCTGAACAGTCTACATTCTTTTGAATAGTCGTAATTAAAAATAATTTTCTATTGTCCTTTGTAATAAAAAAATCTCAATTTTTGTTTGGCGAGGCACACATCGTGTACAAGAAAGGGCGAAGTTCGGATGAAAGGCTGTTCGAGATTATGCCTCATATTCTGCACGATTAGTTTTCATTGCATACATATGTAGATATCTGCGAAGAAGTAGATATCCTCGCCAAAATTATTAACATTTTAAAGGTAGTAAAAAGTCCTTTGTTTTGCCGTCCTTCGGGGACGTTAAACATGGTCCCAAGCCTGTGCGATGTCAGGTACTCGTTGAAGATTGTTATATGCCTGGATAGGAAAAATTTAGATTACCCCGATGCTGCATCTTCCGATTAGTCATATCAGCATAAAGTGACGTTAAATGAACCTTATAACATAATTTTAAGATCTAATTGGAAATATACTGAAATATTATTTTATTTATCGTTTATCGGTAGAATGAAACAGTCTTTGGCGTTGTTTTTCAGTCAAGTATAATTTTAAAGTTTTTACTACATAATTTTGTATATATTTTTTCTGCAAACAGTTTTATACTGAATATATATTTATTTTACTGTAATCTACGTATTGCAAAATTTTGTTTTTTTAATCCCTTTTTTGTTTTATATAGTATATATATAAAATAAATATATAGTATGCTTTTTAGTAATTTCCTGCCTTATAATTTAGTCTATGCTGATAACCTTATCTGAGTACAATATACCTTTTCTAGATGGAGGCTTTGTAATACACTATTCGGACAAAACTGCAGTTCATAATTTTTTTATCAAACTTTTTTTTTTAATAGTTGAGATAACGAAGATTTTTTAAAAAAAGAAGGAAATATTCATGATTAAATTTCTCATGGTGTTTTTGGTTTAACATTAACTGATTTGCTATTCTTGTAATAAGGGGTGATAACCAGTTTGTACTATTAGTAAATTTTATACCAACCCTACGCACGTTTCCAATATTCATGAATTCCTCTCTTCACCCATTCCACTATCCTTACTTCCTAACGCTGTAAGCCCCTCTGAGGTCAAATTCCTGTTACAAAAATTACAAGTCCGCAAATCTCCTGGACATGACCTTCTAACCACCCAGATCCTTCAACATCTTCCTCAAAAAGCGATTATTTTCCTTACCTATCTATACAACTGTATCCTTCGCACAACTCACTTCCCTTTGTTGTGGAAACACTCCATCATCATTCTATTCCCTAAACCTGGTAAACCACCAAATGACACTTCATCATACCGACCCATCAGCCTGCTTCCTATTCTTTCCAAAATTTTTGAAAAGATCCTCCTGAAACGAATCCTACCCATAATCGAATCCAATATTCCTTTACATCAGTTTGGATTCCGTCCCAGGCAGTCGACGGTCCAGCAGGGTCTCCGAGTTGTCGATCACATATCCTCTGCTCTTGAAAGCAAACAGTACTGCACAGGCGCATTTCTGGACGTAGCACAAGCTTTCGACCGGGTATGGCATGCCGGTTTGCTGTTCAAGCTCAAAACTCAGTTACCTCAATCCTTATTCCTAGTTCTTCGATCCTACCTCTCTGATCGCTACTTCCAAGTGCGCTGTGGTAACGAATACTCCAATCTTTACCCAATTCAAGCTGGAGTCCATCAGGGCAGCGTCCTGGGTCCTATCCTATACATATTGTACACCGCTGATATCCCAACTACTCCTGAAACCTTCCTTGCAACGTTCGCAGACGACACAGCCATCCTGTCATCTCATCCAGATCCTGAAATGGCCTCCTCGAACCTCCAAAGGAACCTTTCACTCATTGAAATTTGGTGTAACCAATGGCGGTTCAAAGTCAACGAGGAAAAATGCAAACACGTGACTTTTACACTTCGCCGGGGAACATGTCCTTCTGTCCAATTCAACGAAACCATCCTGCCTATTTCCGACACAGTACGATACCTTGGCTTCTTCCTAGACAAAAGACTTACATGGAATCCTCATACCAGACTCAAAAGACAAGAACTTAACAGGCGTTTCAGCCAACTATACAGATTACTATGTAGGGCCTCCCATCTTTCAATAGACAATAAACTACTAATATACAAGACGATCATCAAACCTATCTGGACCTATGAGCTGGAACTGTGGGGGACCGCAAAAAAATCGAATATCAGACGCATTCAATCCTTTCAATCCAAAGTCCTGAGAACTATTGTCAACGCTCCTTATTATGTCTCCAACAAAACCCTCCATAATGATCTCAACATTCCTTTTGTCCTCGACCTCATCCCTACTAAATTCTCAAACTTTCACCAAAACCTTGTCTGTCATCCCAATCCCCTGGCTCAGTCATTATCCAGTTCCACACATCCATACAATCCACCCCGCCGCCTAAACCGGCAATGGCCCCGAGACTTGTTATAATAATGCTATTTGGAGTACTGGCACTGGCCAGATTCTCCACTCACGACCTGTGTGAAGCGCCCTTAACCAGCTTCCATTGGCGTTTAATGCCAGTGACGCGGCTGGGAAAGGGAGCTGGGCTTTGCCCTCATTCATGAGGAAGAAGCTCAGTTCGGGGACCCCAGGCAAATTTTAAATAGAGTATGAATGTGTACAGTATATTTCTTTTATGTTTTATTTATTATTATTATATATTTTTTTTATTATATATATGTTTATATATATATATATATATATATATATATATATATATATATATATATATATATATATTTTCGCTTGTATATATTTATTTATGCATTTATTTCGTTTATATTATTGATTTTTTATGGAATGATTGTAGCTGCATAGCACCATTACTTATTGCCCACAAGAGGCAGATTGTAATGCTTCAATAAAGTGTTTTCTTCTCAAAAAAAAACCCAAAAAAAAACGTAAATTTTATAATATAATATCAAACATTTATTAACAAAACAACGGGGCAGCTCGGTGGTAGAGCGCTGTATTCCTTAGCCGAAGGCTCCTTGTTCAAGTTTAGCTATGGCAGATAAATAATTTATTCTGTCAACAGCCAGGGATAGACCCTGTGGGATCTACAGACCCCCCTGGGGTTACCCAGCCTCTACCGATTTGGGTGATCTCGGAAAAATCACTTCCTGCACAACCGTCGTCCTAGGAACGGTAATATCTCTATGTACTGAACCCATGATCCTTCATGGGCTGTAGTGGCAGTGGTAATTAAGAATATAGCAACATACGGATTAGACTTGTCATCGTTTGTTCTGTTCTTCATTTGCAATATTCCCTTTTTATTGTGGGATGTTACTGTGCCCTTTTTATTACTGATCTACAAATCGCTCCTTGCACAACTGTTTTCTGTACTGTAGACCCTTCATGGATTTCAGTGGTAGAGGTAAATAAGAATAAAGCAACATACGGATTATACTTGTCACCATTTGTTCTATTCTTCATTTGCAATATTCCCTTTTTATTGTGGGATGTAACTGTGTCCTTTTTATTACTAAACCCTAAGATAAATAAGATGGGGTGTCAGCGGTAGGGAGAGAATATGTTGGAATGACAGTGAGGAAACAGATAGCCAATAAAAGTTTCAATGCTTGTAACTAGCAAGTGAGTATACCGCTCAGAGATATTCATCCCATGGTTTATAGCTACGCTCGTGTAAATCCCTTTTATAAATTGCTCTATTTTTCTTCGCGAGACTTTTGAAGTCCTGTATTTTTTTGTTGTTTCTTTTACCGCTCTTATTAGGCTTCGTTACTACGCGTCCCTCTTTTATTATTAATATTTTTTTTTTTTTCGTATTTCGACAATATCGTATGTTGTTTTAATTCTATTCCAAATAAAACAAAACTCTGTAATTGTTTTTAAGTGAAAATCCTAACTAGAGTAATGTTCAATGAACATTCTTCCCCTAGGATACATCGCAAATTGCTAGAGCTAGGGGATGTGGGATCGGTGAAGAGAATGCATTTGTCAGACTGAGGTTCGGGCTAGGATAGCTCAGCACGACGGATACGTAAGCGACCCGGGTTCGAATCCTGATCCTGGAAAATTATTTTCTCTTCAAAATAAAACTATTTAAAAATTTTAACAATTAATTTCAAAATTTAAATTTAAAAAAAAAATCCTTTTAGTTCGGAAATTGTTATTTAGTTAATAGATATGAGACCACACAGGTTACATTTAAATAATCATCTCAAGATTTAAAACCCATCTTCAACTTCTATACTTTTTCTAAAAATAGGTTAGCATTTATTTTAGAAATGCTAACGGCAGAAAAAACTAATTTTTCTTCAGCAGGTATATTAACATTTTTTTTAGACATCCCGATATAATTTAAGAAATTGAACTTTAGTTTATTAATTATTTTGTCTCCCCTCCCTAGTGAGCCTGTTGAAATATGAGTGCCTACTTAGTAATGTTTAATGTGATGTTCATACATGAATATGTGATGTTCATACATGGAAAGCTACCGATTAAGTAGATCTATGTGAAGGCGAATGCCTAATTTTAAATTTAATGTTAACCTGATTAAATAGAATGCAAGTTCTTTAATTCAATTTTAGTATTTTCTATAAATCAGAAGTGCCCAATTTATAGGGGCTGGATGAGTCCCAAAGAAGCCTCCATAACTGCAGTGTCAATTTACGGTTGCTAAAACAATAATTAATTTCTATGCCACTGCCGGTCTCAAATTCACAAGCTACAGATTAGTTACCCATCACTACTGGTGCACATTGTTCCCTAATAATAATAGAATACTACTACTCATGAAGAGTCTTGGGCTCAGTTAGATACTGTACTGTGTCTAAGACGAAGGTTGGTGTAGAGAGGCGATTTGTCCGGAATTACGCTCAACCGCCAGGTTTTTCCTAATTAAGGGTAGTTTATAGAGGATGGGTGAGCCCCAGGAGAGTCTGAAGATCCCGTATCGTCCATATATAGCGCTTAATAAATCATCTGTCACAGTGTAGTATGTAAGTATTATGATGATGCTGTTATGGCAGTCGTGTGTAAGTCGGTACTTTAATCTATATACAGTCAATTGTAAAATTATTTGTTATTTTCGAAAAAGGAAACGAATGAAAGGTTCTGAACTAGAAGCGACAACCTGCAGAACTATCCTAATGGCATGATTAATCACTACTTTTTCTATGTATCTCCATTAACAGCTGTCGAAGTTTAAAGTTGAAACACACACATGTCACCTAATTTTTCGATTTGTTTAAAAGTCATATTTTCTCTCCTCATATTCCATTTTATCTCCGGAAAACGAGACAAAGGAACGGCTATCTTCCTTGCTCATTCTGCTTAACCCAGTTATATAACGTAGCGACTCAAAAGACGCCTGAGCCGGCAGAATATTCTGGCTGGATGGTTCTTCTCAAAGTCAATACGAGGCTCAAACTTCATTTTGCGGCTGAATTGGAGTAATCTAATGATCTAAGCCCCTCCTTTGCGTTGAGGACTTGTTTTCATGATCCAATTTCATTTTCCTCTATTGAAAATTAACTTTTTTCTTCGGGTCCCAGGGAAATTTAATTACTTCCAATTTATTTTTTAGCGATATTCTCATTTTTATGGACATTTTTTGTGCTTTAGTTGCGCAGTAAACTTGCGCGCATGAATCGCTGACTACAAAAAGACAACTGGTCCATTTTTCTACATTTTACAAGAGAGAGAAAAATACATAGATATCTTGTCTTTGTCTAATTCCTCATCTGCAGTAAACAAAATATTCAAGACTTTGCTATCTTGCGGAGAAGTGTCATTTCTGTAGTAAACGATTGCTCACGGTATATCTCTGGTAAAAGTTGAATGTTTTAATAACCAAAATTTCAAAAGTTGAACTAGTCTTTATTACAGTTAGATATTCATATGGTTCTAGACATTTCAAGCTTTCAGTACAACTTCAATCCTTTCGAAATGTAATTTTGAATGTTTTTACAGGAGTGGAATAGCTTATTGCGTAGGGTATTGTTTTACTAAGCTGGGTTCTTCTGTTTCGAGACTGGCTAAGATAGCTAAATTCCGTTAATTGACTCTGGGACTCATCCAGCTTCTTTTCCTACCCTTGATTAGGGAAACAGTATATATATATATTCGAAAAGTAAAGCACTAAAATATAATATAATATTTTTTTGTAATTATTCCGCAGGTAGTCGCTTTGAGTTGAGTTACAAATTTTAACTGTTTATTCGTATCATTTTTAATTTTTTCCGAAAATACAAGTTATCGTGAGCTTTAGTATGGAAAATGTCTAATACTTCCGTAATCATTTCACCAATAAATAAATGTTTCAACTAACATTTCTTTTTATAGATAATATATGTTTGTTGAAACGTTCATTTATAGATGAAATGATTACCGAAGTATACACATTCTCCATAATTCTTTTTCCATACTAAAGCTCATGATATCTTGTATTTTTAGAAACTATTAAAAGGGAAACGAATAAACAATTAAAACTTGTGACTCAACTCGAACAGATACCTATTTTTGGTTTATGTTTGTTTTATTTAACTCCACTTTTACTGCTATGGCTAATCGGCCGAGGTTTTATTAATACAGATTTTTTATGGATATCATATGGAATATTTTAAATTTTAGTATGTACATATCTAATATAACAAAGCTAATTTTATACGAAATACAAAGATATTCATATAAGTAAACATACTTATTCTAAAATGGGATATATTTGTTTTGTGCCTCATTCATCTTGATTACTTGAGCATAGTAATAGGAATGCTTCGCCTCAGGATGTTTAAGTTCGAGAAACCGCTTTCGTCAGTGGAAGTTTTAAACAAAGTTACCCCGGGGCATAAAGCTCATGTGTAAGTTTATCAGAGCAAGCAAGGATTGGTCCTACGTAGTGGTATGCTTAATTTCTGATATCTTAATTTACTTTAAATATTTTTTCTCTCTTTTTATTTATTATTTACTAAGGGATTAGTTGACTACAATACAATAACTCTGGTGTAATAGTATCCGGGTGATTAAAAAAAAAATCCTCAGGTTACGGTAACTAAGAGGACACATTTTTTTAAAAGATTTCTTTTTTAATTTAAAAAAGTTCATTCTACACAAAATTTTTAAAGGATGGGTGTACACAATTACACACAGCAGCTAGTCACAAAACTACAAGCCTTAAGGATAATGATAATTGTTATGTTAGTTCAAAATGAAAAAAAAATTGCAAAAACAGAGGATGGCTGGATGAAAATATTCCTTTGATTCTATTTAATTTATTACTTCAAGAAGTATAATTTAACTCCTAAAAAGTTAGAATATTTTTAAAGTGTCATCCTTCAATTAAAAAAATTGTTTTCAAACTTAAAAATAATTTAATTTGATCTAGATTTGAAATTTAAATAATATACCACAAATAACAAAAACAAGCGATGATGAAATCAGTCAATAAATTATACATGAGTTTCGTGAGTTTTTTTTTTGTTCAGACTTCATTCATTAAGGGTTATTGTATTTTTTAATATATTTTTTTAATTATTGTATTTTTTTAACTACTTTAGACTTTTTTTATTTTATTAAATGTTATTACAACTTCCTATATTAGATATTGTTGAATATGAAATTCTTAAGCCAAAAGAGTGCAGTACTGTAAGCAGGTTAAGCATTGGACATACTAAGCTGACACACCTACTTTTAGGGCAGTACCAACCAACCTGCCAAAGCTGCAACAATGTACAAATTACAGTCAAGCATCTATTTGAATGCAAGAAGTATGAAATAATAAGAAAAAAATTTGGAAATTGAACGTGCCAACTTTTCAAAAATGATAACGAACTACAGAGGACTCTGATGTACCTAAAACGATCAAACTTAATCAAAGAAATATAATAAGAGCAGTCGTCGCTAATGGCCTCAGAAGTTGAAGCGACGTAAAATAAAATCAAATAAAAAAAAAAATTATTAAGAATATTTATTTTAACTAGACTATCATGATAAAAAAAAAATTGAAATGACTTAGAAGAAGGCGAACATTTTTAAGAGGAAAACTTAACAGTAAATAATGATACATCGAATTATGTTAATTGCAAAAGGTTTAATAGGTATAATAACTGAACTTATTCGTATTACATAGTATTATTTATATATTATATAGTATTATTGTTTGCACTGTTTAAAAAATAAATATTTTTTTCCCATACACAACAGAATTCTACAGATTTTCCACTCTGCGCTATCCTGCTCGTGACGATCTATTTCAACATTATTTTATGAAATGGTGCGGTAGTATTGTTTTTTTTATGTGGCTATAGTTAATGTATTAATGTTAATAAGTGGGATCAGTAGACACTCCTGGGGGGGGGGGGGAGGGGGTGATACCTCTACAAAGCGGTAGAGGTTGGGCGTAATCTCGAACAAATCCCTGCACAACTGTCGTGTTGGAAATATTTCAGTCTCTACCATTCACTGAACTAAAGGTCCTTCATGGCTTTAAGTGCTACAGTTTTTTGTTTTTCTTTAATGTTACTAAAAAGTATCAGTATTTTTGCCTCTGTATAAGATTTGAAATAGGATATATTTTTTTTTCATCAAATTAATTTTATTCTTAAGTATTCATTAATAAAAATATTTATATCTCCTTCAAAACTTTTACAGTGTTTTAGAACAGATGTTGCGATTCTATTCAGGAATCTTCGTCAAATAATAAAAAAATTAAGATTTTTTTAAAAGACTGCTGACGGTAATCTTTTATTAATCATGAAAAGAAAAATGCTCGAACCGTTGGCGGTCTTTAAATAGCTCAAAGGTCTTATCTTAAAAAAAAAAAAAGGTTTATAAGAATGCTAATTGGTTTATAAAAATAATCATTTTAAATCAAGCATCAGATATACTTTGGATGATGCTTAAGGTTTTATACCAGAGGGTTTAAGTCCATACAGTTCCATTTAGATTGATAATGATAATTGAATAGTCTCTTGAAATGATGAAACCAGAGTTATAAGTCTTAATTTAGGTGTTTCATACTCCTTCGTTATTAGTAAATTAATAAAAGCGGAATTAGGTTCAGAACGTTGAGACTGTACTGTTTCCAATTGATTCGGATTTGCCCGACATCGTACTTAATCGCCCGGTTTTTCCCATAATGAGAATACCCCCTTAAAAGAGGCTGGGTGAACCTCAGAAGGTCTAGAGGTCAAAGATTAATACAAATTTATGGATGTTTTGTATTAATGTTTGCTTATTCATTAATACTGTTATGGCGAAACGGACGATACTACGGTGAGTATTAAATTTTGCCTATCCAGGTATAATTAGGATCAGGAATCTTTAACTAGTACATGACACTGTACTAGTTGGACTTAACACTTTGACATAGTAAATTGTAATGCTAACCAATACATTACAGGGACTTCCAGCTGTTTTGTGTATTTTGAGTCTTGGGTATTTCGAGTTGTACTTTAGTATTTACGATTGCTTTACATGCCTTATAATTGAGGCTGAGTGACGGTCCTAGTTCCAAATCCAGCTTTGGCAAATAATTATTTCATCCTACTAAGAGCAGTTTATAAACCTGGTGGGTTGTAGATACTCCAGGGACTCTACCAGCCTAAAATGGGTATCCTTAGTTGCAGGAAAAACCTGGGGCTTGAGTGTGATCTTGGACTTATCAACTCCCTGCACAATCGTTGTCCAAGAAACAGTTCAGTCTCTACCATGAACTCAATCCAAAACTATTTATGAGTAATGGTGCAGTTTTTTTAATCTTTTTTATTCTTATTATATGAAGAATACCGCGTTAGAACGTTTTCAAATGGGAGTATAGTTATCTGTTTACTGTAAAAAAAAAATTAAAAATAAAAATTATATTTACTAATATTTTGATTTTTTTAAACTGCTTCATTTTTTATAAGTATTTGAATACTTTTTTATTTCATGGGTTTTCATGGATACAGGTAAAAGTAAAAAAAAAGTCTATTAACTGTTTTTTTTCAATAAAGATTTTGAGCACCCCTACGATACGATATCTTCGAATTGAGATTAAGGTTCTAAAAAATTCCATGTGATTCTGATGTTATAGAATGGTTTTTGGTGTATAGATTGGTGGTTTCAACGTTCTTCTTTTCCTCTCTATAATTTTGATATCGTATATCTTTTTTGTTATCTTCTTTCAGTAAATGTTGAGTACTGGTTCTGTTTTGTAGAATTGCAAAATAGCCCGATATTACAGGGAGCAGGTAACTCTATGGTCCAACTAATCAATAAGAACTGGCTACTGTCCGACCGGGACAATGGGTTCCAATTCTTTCAAAGTCTCACCAGCGTGTAATGGATCCTAACGGAACTCAAGCTACAGGAGATAAATTGGTATATATCGCGTGATGTTTAATATATATATATATATATATATATATATATATATATATATCTGATAATTTAATTTTATTATTGAGCAGTTATTTTTCTACAATAAATATAATTGACTCAAAGCAGCAGCCTATCAGAGTTTATTACTATAGAAAAAGGTTTTCCAAGGGTGTGATCCCTGTTACCCTTACGGCGCCCTAATAACAGTAATCACTCTTTTCACCTTAATCACAGTAGTCACAACCACGCTTCAATTCCGTTCGCCGTACGACCAGTTCCCAAATGCGAAGAACAGTTTAGAACTGTTACTGTAGTCCCAATAACAATCACGCTTCAATTCCGTTCTCCTACGACCAGTTCCCATAAGCGAAGAACAGTTTGGAACTGTAGTCACAATAACAATCACGCTTCAATTCCGTTCGCGTATGTGAAGAACAGTTTGGAACTGTTACTGATGAATTTCTAATCACAGGTTACTTATAGGTATATATAACTGTACCACAAAATACCATAAAGGATCTTAGGTTGCAGTACATGTTAGAGAGTTGATTTGGTCGAGATAACCATTTACCGCCTGGTTTTCCCCCAACTAAGGATACCCACATTATTACTATCGGAAAGGTGATGATTTTCAATGTTTTACTACTGTTTTCGAAAAGGACCGGATTCTAAAAAAACCTACCACTACAGCCCATGAAGGGTCGGTACATGAATGCTACACTTTTAAGTCAACGTTGCATGGTGATTTGTTCGAGATCACACTCAACCACAGGGAAGCGACCTGTGGTCTAGTGGTTAGCGTAACAAACTACTAAGCCCAAGATCGCGGGTTCGTAGCCCGGCAGGTGGCCCTAGGATTTTTTAAAAGGATTAAAAAATTCTTAGTTACGCCGTCCTTCGGAAGGAACGTTAAACGAGGGATCCCGAGCCTGTACGATGTCACGTACTCGTTAAAAATCCCTATTGTAATTAAGCCTGGATAGGCGAAATTTAGGGCTCCCACTGAAGCATCGTCCGGTTAGCCATAGTAGCATAAAGTGACGTTAAATGAACAAACACTCAACCACCAGTTTTCTTTCCACTTTAAAGAAAGCCTGTAAGCAGCAGGAGGGCCTACAGATTACATTGGGTTCATCTATCTGTAATTCGTCCTCCATAAACATATTTGAACCCGGGGCCTTCAGGGCAGCAGGAACTGATATGTCCCGCTCCTCCTAGTTAGCTTGAACTGGAGTTATTGCCTATATTAAAACTCCGTTTCAAGCAAAATACTACGAAAATGACAAAGATTCCGCTTCCCTGTCCCTGACACTCAACTGAACAAAAATTCGACTTAAGCTTATTGTGCGGACGACTCTCGGGCGTTGCGGTCCAGGGGGACTGAACGTGCTGAGCGCTTACCATCGCCGTGGACTGAATCCTTTTCACTCCTGCCAGCACTATTGCTGCAGCTGCTTGATTAAAAGTTCAAATAAATAAATTATTACAGTATTTCATTTGCATCAGATTGTATAATATCAAAACGTTATTTTCAAGCATCGATCATCTATTAAAATGAGTGTAATATAATTATAATATAAAAAATAAGAAACTAAAATCTGGAGTGTCTTCGTAGTTATTTAGGGTATCGGATTACGGACAATATATCAACAATACCTACTTTTAAATTTATTTAAAAGATTAGGATATTTTAATTAATTTAGAACCCTTCAATACTGACTTACTTTTAATTTTTTTTTTTTTTTTCTATTCACATGATTGTTTGATAATCTGTCTTTGTTTCATACCGTATAATTTAATGTAATTATTACCAGAAGTGCCGAAACAATTGAAAAACTCATATATCCATACATCCATAGTCCCAGTTGTGACTTTCAAGTCCCTCCCTATTTCTTTCGCCGGGCACATATATTGATCTATAGCTCTTTAAGGATTAACCACTTATTCACCAAGGCTACAGATATGATGACCTCACCTTGCAATCTTTAATGTACTATGTGAGACAAATTTTATCTGAGGGACGCTGCATATTTTTTCTCAGGCGACTGTGAGATATGCTTATTTTCCCTCACGGGCGAGTTCCATTGGCTTTTGAAAAATCTCTGCCATCCGGGGATTTTGTAGGAAAGAAGAGAGAGGATGCTGGCATGGTTATTGGCTGGGGCCCAGAGAGACACGGGCCGCTGCTGATCCGACCTGAGATATGGTGGAGCCAACATCCAATACTCCATTTCCTAAAAACCATTAGTCAGGGTCTCCTGATATCTGCTCTTATTCAATTTATGTTTCAGCGTTGGTTCAGGGATGGTTATGCACGGTCTGACTTTCACCGGTTGCAGGTCAGGTATTTTGTTCAGTGCCAGCCAAAAAATGGTTCGTTCAATATTTTAGGATTTTTTTAAAAAGTGAAAACTTCTTTGATGGGTGACCTGTCGTCTAGTGGTTAGAATAACAACTTACTAAGCCCAAGATCGCGAGTTCATAGACCGACAGGTGGCCCTAGAATTTTTTTAAGGGAGTAAAAAATCCTTTGTTATACCCTCCTTCAGAAGGGGCGTTAAACGGGGGATCCGAGCCTGTACGATGTCAGGATCGTTAAAGATTCCTATCCTTATTAAACAAAAATTCAGGGCTCCCACTGTAGCTAGCATCGTCCAATTAGAAATAACAGCACAAAGTGACGTTAAATAAACAAACAACTTCTTTAGCCGCGTTTGCGTCTTATGTTAGGGGATAAAACTTGTAGCTTCGCGCCAGTAACATGCTATCGGCTTTTGCACGAGTCTTACAATTTCGTTTAATCAACTTCAGTTTAAAGGTTAGATTTAAATTTATATAAGAATAATTAAATATCTCAACAGTTGTGCAATTGATACTAATAATAACTTAAAGCATCGATAGCTGTTTAAACTTTTGGTATCTCCTAAAAGAATTTATTTTTGTAATATTTAAACGCCGTGTTTTATGAAATGATTGAAAGTACAAACGATCTTATTATTGTTGAACTTAACGATGAGAGAAATGCTAAATTTAAAAATGTAAAAACAAAAACATGGCGTAAATAACATAATTATATAATAATTATTATTTCAATTAAATTATTGATATTTTTTATTTTAGTTGTGCAGCCCAACATCTGTTTTGATTAATAAATAACTTTGTCCAAAATGAGTATTTTGTACTGTGGCTAGCGATATCGTGTTTCTTTTTTGCTTAAAATGGTGTTTTAATAAAAGAAATAACTCCATCTCAAGGCCTAACTTACCCACACCGAAAATGACACTATTCCGCTTCCTTCAATTAACTCATTACGGACTAAATTCTATTTAACCGTGAATTTAGATATGCATTTTCTAAACGAGGTATCAGTCTATTTCGTTTACAGAAAAATAATAGTAAAAATCGTCACATTTATTAGTCCAATTATATTTTATATTGGCTCTTCTTAAATGAAAATGATAAAATTATTCTCAAATTGAATTCCAGGCTTAGTCGCCCCTGAAAATGATGCGATGATCTTCTGGGACGAAATGAAATGAGGGAATTATAAGAGCGATGGTGTTAAGGTAGACCAGCCGTTCCTCTTCTAAATGATCCGAGTTCATCACTGCTTCCTCCTTATTCTCTTTTCTAGTTTAATATCGCCCGTCTTTCATCCTCACCTTCTTGTCAGGTAATAATGCCGGCAGATCTTGCGTATTACTACTGATCGCTCTTGACAGCTTGATGGAGCCCTGAACACACTTGGACATGATTATTATAACACCAATTGCATTAAAATTACTATAGATAATGTTAAAATTTTTAACATTTTATATTTTAATTTTAACATTTTATATTTTAACTTTTTTTATATTTTAATCTTCTCATTTTGTATCTTTCTGTTTACCTCCTCATTTTTCTTTCCCTTTATATTATGTTTACATTTTTATCCTTTCTGTACATTTATTTTCTGTATTTTATATTCGTTATCTTTAATTAGTATATCTGTCACTATTTTAATTTCTGTTCATTATCTTTAATTTTATTATATCTGTCACTACTTTAATTTTATTATATTCTGTCACTATTTTAATATTCGTTATCTTTAATTATCATATCTGTCACTATTTTAATTTTCTACAATACATGTCACTATATTCTTGTTACTGCAACGTTTTTTTAATATATTTTTTGTTCTGTTTGTTTCTCTCTCATAGCCCTGAAGATGACCTACATTGTAGGTCGAAACGTCGGCACTAATTCAATATAAGTCTGGTACTTATTTGGTGTTTTTTTGACTGCACCCCCAACTATTTCCGTTCTCCATTTTATCATCCAGTCAACTATTTTCTTCTCATACATAAAATTTAATTATTTTTTAAAATGTATTTTTTAAATTTTACTACTCTTTTATAACAATATTGTAAGTAAATAGAATGAATGATACACAATGGCGTGGATAAAGGCAAGTAAAGAAACTATTCTGATGGTAGTAATAAAATAAAAATAAAATAAAAGTTTACAAGTGTTTTATACTATATTTATATAGACAATACACGACACATATGATGTCTTTCCACATTTTTTAAAAAAATTTATTTATTAATATTTACAACTCTATTACAATAATGCAACAAGTAAATAGGATAAGTGATACATAATGACATAAGAATGACGAGTAGAGAAACTACCCACTGGTAGTACTCAAATCAAAGTTCAACTAAGAAGGTCACGTGGCCATCTTCTTTTCAGACGCCTCGGAGGATTATCGGGAATTGAAGAGGAAGCTAGGTTTGAAACTAGAGGGTTTGAATGGTAATGAAGTTTGTTATGAAAAGATAGATACCGGGTTCGGGCCAAATCATCGACAAAAGGGACGTTAAGGTCGTTATGGATAAATTTATTCTTAAGAGAATAAGGAGCATTGAGGATTTTACGAAGGATTTTGGATTTTAAGGATTGGATACGAGATGAATTTGATGGCTTAGTGGAGCCCCAAAGCTCTACTACCACAAAAATAAAAATGAAAAATGAAGAAATCCAAAGTTTATTTAATTCGGTTTTATGCCTTAATGGAGTTTCACTTTATACATTATGGGATGTAGTGGTAGGCATAACAACCTTCTATATCCAATATAGAGGGTTCGCAGCTCGGAATATGTCCTTAGTGAATAATCCTTAGTCGTGCTGACCTTAGAAGGTTACGTAAAATGACCATGTACTCGATAAAAGTCCCTCGTCTAATTACAGTCAACATTTAGGGCTCCCAGTGTATAATAGACCGATAGACCGATTACAATATATCGACAAAAGGCCTTCCTTGAAATTTGTTAGATTTGGACCTGTTTTCTCCTAAAAAAATTCAATGAATCTTTTTTGATACTTATTCCGCAGATTGCCACATTGGTGGTAGGGGAGTTAATGTCTCTTCAAGTTGCATCGGGTTTCGTCTTTTCTACGTCACGTTCCTATGAGTATCGGATGTGAATTCCAATTTGCGTCCTCTGTGTTGAATGTATTGTTATGGGGCGACCTCTGATGTAGTGGTTAACAACCTAATATGCCCAAATTCGCGGGTTCGTAGCCCGGCAAATGTACCTAGGATTTTTTCAAGAAAATAAATCATCTTTGGTTATCCCTGTCATTCAGAAGGGACATAAAACGGGGGTCCCGAGCCTGTACCATATCAGGTAACATACCAAACCTGGCAAAATTTAGGGCTCCCGCTGTAGCATCTTCAGATTAGCCACATTCAGCATAAAGGGACGTTAAATGAGGAAAAAATGTATTGTTTTTCATCGTTCATTGCTTGTTGAGACATTACTGCTTTTTTTTTTTTATCTAAACTTCCTAAAATTTACATAAGTACTTCGCCATTTTCAGTATTGATTTAAGTTAAATTTACATATGAACATATATCACAACTGAATATGCTAGCGTGACATACACATAATGTATAACCAGAAATGGGGCCCAGACCTCTTTTTCAATTAATTTAGGTCTGAGCGCACCTGTTGTACAATCTGTCTTGTCGGCTAAAGGCCAATTAATCAATTCTGCCTGGCGAAAGTAGCAGCGGATGTAGAACTGATAAAACCTTTCCGTGTAATGAGAATCATAAATTTAGTGTGAGAAAGGTGCGGTTTGAATAATATGGAGATAATTAGATTTGTCAACAAAGTATTGAGGTCTTACTAAAGGAAAACAAATAGTTAAAAATCTACTTTTGAGTTTAGTACCGAACGAATCCTGAAAAAGTTAATAAGCTCTGAGGTAACTGAGTTGAGGTGTTAACCTAGACGTAGGTGGGAGGATTGCGGTAAGGATGATCATAGATATTTGGGTGGGGAGAAAGAGAGTAATGCATGATCCGAGGTTCGTACAGATATTGATAGCGTCGGAATCGAGCCTGTGGGCCTGCTAAGGGTTTTTTTTCTTTTCTTTTAACGCTCTTATACTTGGATGATTATGTGACTTTTTAATAACGAATAGTTATTTTGAATATCATGTAATAAAGAGTAAGATTTGACTATCGTTAGTGAACCTTAGCATTAGAAAATCGGATTGAAACGATTGAATATTATTATTATTGTTACTAATATCGTCCGCGTAGCAAAGCTAAGTAGATCAGTGTGTAGATTACTGAGTTGGCATATTAAGCATTCTGGGTCCATATTCGGCTGTGGCAGATAAATTAATTATTCTGTGTGACAGCTTAAGATTAAATAAATAATAAATATGGATCTGCAGACACCGGTGGGGCTTACCCGAGCTTTATAAAATGTTTACTCTAAATTAGGGGAAAAACCTGGTAGACGAGTGTGATCTAGACCTAATCACACCCATGCACATCCATTGTCCTAGAAATAGTACAACTAATAAAGAAATGACTTTATGGGTCCTTTTGGTACTGTTGTTATCTCCCACATTACAATTTTTCCTCTCGTTTTTCCTTCATCGTGACCATTTATTTTTATAATTTACATCATACTCTATTAGAGTGCTGCCAGTGGGTAGTATCTCTACATGTCCTATCATGTATTATTTACTCTTATAGCAATTGTACTAGATGTATGTATTACAGTTGTACAACTCAATCAAATAATCAAATAAAAAAAAAACATCATACTCAACATTAATAATAAAATGTGATAATAATTTTTAAACTTTTGGAAATTGTTAATATTTTCTTATTAGAGATAGTGAAGATATGATAATGATGTTTTAAGAGTAATTTACTAATTCATGGTAATAGTTGATTTATATATAAAAATTAATAAATTTTATTATATTCTTTAAATAAATTTGTATTATTTTATTTGCCGCTCATTATTAGTTTATTTTTCTGCAAATAACCATTAGTGCATAATTATGTTTACAGTACCACAGGACTCTAAGAACTATGTCTGTTTATTTATTACTTTTTTTGCCAAACAGAAGTTGCCTCCTTGAACATCTGTTGAATTACTAACGTACTTCTAAAGTTTAACGACCCAGGCTATGATTTGTTTAATTAATTAAACCGGAATCTCCTTTAATTAAAGGTTTCCTCTCCCTTTGGAGGGGGATGTGGGGGAGGGAGCGTCTTTTTATCTGAAATTGGATATTCTTTCTCTTATTTTGCAAGTATTTTAAAGAAATGCTATTCCAACTGTATTTGTTTCTCAGGATGATAAACAGGACAGTCTAATTTTCTTTTTAATGGCTAATTAAACTGATATTAGTATCTTTGTTCATAAAATACTTAATTTATTTTTTTTAAAACTGTATTAAAACTGAGGTATCTATTATGTAGGTTGTCGCCTCTAGTTGAGTTCAAGTTTTTTTTTCTTTTCATTTTTAATATTTTCTCAAAATACAAGTTATCGTAAGATTTAGTATGGATAGGAGAATGCAATTATGGGTAATGAGTACATTTCGGTAATCATTTCATCAAATAAATCAAATAAAAGTTTGAACTAACATTGCGAAGTATAGGTAGATTATAGTGTTTGATGAAGCTTTCATTTCTAGATGTAATTATTGCGGAAGTATACACATTTCCCATAATTACATTTTTTTCCATACTAAAGCTCATGAATACTAAATTTGTAATTTTGGAAAATATTAACAGGTAAACGAATGAAAAGTTAAAACTTGTGACCTTACTCGAAGTGACATACTATCGAAGCGGAGTAAGTACCCAAAGTAATTTTAATATAATAATTGCGTACCAGTTTATTGCAAAATAGTATACACATAATTTTAAGAAACTTTCATTGTTTTCCCAAACCATGTTTTTTGTGTAGACGTAATATTAATATCTATGACCCTAGTTTATTAATTTTTATGGTTGCGTTGTTTATTCATTTAATGTGACTTTATGCTGTTATGGCTGATCGGACTATGCTATAGTGGGAGCTCTAAACTTTGCTTATCCAGGTTTTATTAGTATAGTATAACCTTTAGTGACTACCTGACACCTTAATGAGTCGGGAATCCCGTTTGACGTCTTTTGGGAAGGACGGCTTAGCTAGGGATTTTTTACTCCTTTTAAAAAATCCAGAGGATACCTACCGGGCTACGAACCCGCGATCTAGATCCTTCGCGCCCCTATGAAGGGTCTGAACACAAGTACATGGAGACTTTATTATTTATAAGTTAACTGTTGTGCAGGGTGTATATATCCGCTTTATATAGGCCTAGTTAGCCCACAGGATATATCCCTGGCTGCTTAACAGATTAAATAATTCATCTGCCATACCCAAACTTGAATCCGCTGCCATTAGCAAAACATATCAGCCTCTCATAGCTACCTTACTCTATGTGTGTATATATATTATATTCTATAATTTATAATATATATATATATTATAATGTATTATATATATTTATAATGTATATTATAAATTATATTCGTGTTATTAGGAATTCTCCAAGCACGTGATAGCTTTATAATTTAAGCTCTTTCTGATTAAACCTGATTAATAATTAATTCCAAGAAAGGCCTCATACTAAGTGGCTTATTGAACGTAATTAGTTTGTCTTGTAAGCTCGGCCGATTCAATGCTTCAAGTGTCTTTCGCACCGCGGGAACTTTAGGGCTTAGTAAACCTCAAGTTATACCCTAGGCTAATTTAAAATTAATAAGTAAAGCATGAAGTTTACAGGCCATAGCGTATTAACTCGTAAATCATTTTATTTTAAATATATATTATTTAAAATAAATATTATAGTTTCCATTCAAACCACAATTTTTTAGGACTATGAACCAAACAACAACCAAAACTATGAACTTGGTATACTTCCATTTTATATTAATATCCATCAATGGGATCCAGGACTTCCAACTACAAAATATATCTCTCTACTAAACAAAAACATTTTTATGGAGAACAGAGATAGTTGGGGGGTGCAGTCAAAAAAACACCAAATAAGTACTAGACTTATATTTTGTTAGTGCCTACGTTTCGACCTACAATGTAGGCCATCTTCAGGGCGAATGGGGGAGGAGCCGCTGGGTGCACCGGCTAACCAACAATCAGAATCGTCGTCGATTCGACTCTCCTGTTGCTCACCAAGGATCTATATAAGGTGGATGTATATAATAAGAGAATAAATCTGGCGGTTGAGCGTGATCTCGGACGTCGGCACAAGGGTTGTCTCCAACATGTACTGAACCCATGACCCGTGTTGGGTTGTAGTGGTTTAGGTTTTATTTTCATTATATGGGAACGGGATGTGTCAGTACGTAGGATTCCTGAATTATTTAAATCATTACTCAAAATATAGCAGGGTCAATCCATTTTAAATCACCCAATATAAATATAATTTTTTGCTCAACGTTTTTTATTTTCCTGATTCTTTTATCATGGATTCCCAATGGGTAGACATTAACAGAACTCTGATTGAAAATAATTTACAAGGTATATTTTTTAATTGGCAGCCATTTTATAATGGTGATTTGGCGAATTTGATGAAGAAACGGGGGTTTGCGGAAAATTGTATTGGCAAGTCATTTTTCAAGATATCAGAATAATTTAAAAAACAGCGTGTTCAGCATGAAATGATCTTCCAAACGAATATATTTTATTTTCTCCATCATGCTAGAAAGTCAGTCAAACTCTTTCTCTAAAATCTCGGAAAAAAACTAAAAATCGTTAATTTTTAAGACTATAAATTTTTAGGTAGGAAAAGAGACTCACTAATAATATTTTATTTCTGCGTTGGGTACTCATACTGCTAAGTTTTAGTCTTGTGAATGAACACCTTTTTGTTCTACGTATTTTAAAAAATGACTAAAAGCACTATAATGCCTATTTTCATTGGTCAATATCTTAAAATGGACAGAACGAAAACAAGTGAAAATTGTGCATAACATTCGTTTTACTAAGAAGAGTATCTAAAAAAAAAATTATGACTGAGACTCAACTACATTTCTATTTAAAGAACTGTGAGTTTCAATAAAAGCGCTACATTTTTATTACACTCGTGCGATACTAAATTAGGAACTATAGGCTTAAAATTATCTTAATTGACAAATTTGTTTTCCCCGTTTCTTTATCAAATTCGCCAAATCGCCATTTTAAAATCGCTGCCAATTAAAAAATATACCTTGTAAATTTTTTTCAATTGGAGTTTTGTTAATGATAAAAGAATCAGGATAAAAATGTTGAGCAACAGTGACTGGGTGATCTCAAGTGGTTGACCCAGCACTAATTTTTACTTCTAAATGAAAAAAAATAGAAATCATCGATTTTTGAAAAATAAAACAAGCTTCTTATTTCAATATTTCGGTTTTAAGACTGCTATTTCAATATAGATAGTGTAAGATTATAAATTAAAAATTATTTTGTTATCTATGAAGCAAATCTAAAAACAAAAAAAAAACAAGAAAAAAAAGAAAAAGGAAATATTTCATTACTTTATTTCATGGAAAATACTCCATACATATTTTATTAGGCTGAGTGAGGGGTACATAATAAGTACTAAACCGAACTTCGATTTCTAGGATAATATCTGTTTATCTCTACTAAAACGTTACGTTTTCTTCATTTGACTATTGTGCAATTTGTGAAGCATATTTTATTTTATGAAATTAAATTTATATTAAAAAAAGCTATTGAAGTTATACTACGTATTTGGTCATGAGATTAGTAATTCCAATTTGCGGAAATTTATTTCAGCAAGTTAGTGCTCTATTAGTCCAGGATCCCTGGTACATTTTTGCACTTGATTACTATCAAGCTGAACCTTCGTGAATAGCTTACATGTTGATCGATAACGAGGTCATCAAAGATGATTACTAACAAGCTGATTTTTTTTTTTTACTTAGTTAATATTTATATAATTTAACAGTCACATTGTCCTACAAATTGCGTGGTACGTTATCCTTAAATTTTGGAGAATCGTCAAATTGACATATTTTATCCTTGCTACCTCTGTTAGCTACCACAATCGAGAATTTTCGCAAAGGTAATTGTTGGGCGTCTCATCAAAACGAAGCTATTCACGAAGATTCAGCTTGATAGTAATCAAGTGCAAAAATGTGCCAGAGATCCTAGACTATATGTCATGGGGTACCCCGTTCCCATTGATTATCTTTAAGTTTTTAGATATTTTATTTTGTATTTTTGTCTCATGCAAACATGGTAGCTTGTTATTCCATTTGCACTGCTTAGTTTTAGCATTATTTTATATTCTTTTAAGTCACTTTATATAAACTAATTGTTTGTGTTAAATATAGAGCATGAGGTATCTGTCGATATCTGTTCAGTTTTTATTGACGTAGCTGTAAACACTCTTCTGAATTCCTAATACAGTTTTCTATTTAAGCTTTTAAGGCCTTTAGAACAAAGTAGATAAGAAAACTCCTGTCAGTGAGATATGAATGCTTGATCAGTCAGTATGTGCGAAGAAATAATCGCTTCAATTTGAAAAGAAGACTCAGAGTCCAGACAGAATCGTATGCTCAGACACAATAGGAAGCATTGACAGCGTTTTTATCTGTTCTATTTTATATTCTTTTTTATCTGTTTTTGTTATAGTCAGCCACCTCTTGCAGTTGTGATTTTTGTTCTAGTTCATTAGGTTTATACGCGATTTGAAATGGACGAATTAGATTTTATTCTTATCCACGTCGTACATTGAAGGTAAATTTTAATTTAATTTTATAATAATTTGATGAACTAAAATTAATTTAATTTGTCCATTGTAATGATAATATTGAAATTATTTTATTAACCATTAATCATTTTTTTCAAAGCTTTAAACCTTTTTTATATTAAATTATGCCATTATTCACTTAAAACTTCATGTTCAAACATCATAGAAGTCAAAATATGATGTTGCCATTTTTAAACTAATTTTGACATATCATCAAAAGACAACTCAAAAACCCTAATTTTTCAATAGAGGTATTTGAAAGTTACATGTGAGTTTAAAAAAATAAAAGTTTGGGGATAGGCAAAGCAAACCATTCTTATTGTAATGATGGCATTAAAATTATTTTATTAACCATTATAAATATTTTTAAAAGCTTGAAACTTTTTTATTTTATCTTATGTAATTACCCCCATAAAACTTCACGTTCTAACATTATACAACTCAAAATATATACTTATTTAAAAAACCTTTTGGAAATGGAATATCAGATATGTCGTTCCTGACTTGAAAACCTCCTGTCAACACAATTGCTACTGAAGACAACTGAAAAATTGGAATTTTTTAAATTATGTCGATGTCCTTTTGAAGGAGCGATATATGAAAACGCCCCTTGTACGAAATTATTTAATATTTTTGAAAAAATAAGATACAATATAAATGTTGATAAGTGAAAGGTAAAAAGAGACCTTACATATATGTTAGGACCGTGGAAAAATTCCAATGAAAAGCCCTTAAGTCTCCAAAACTAAAACAGAAATTGAAAATATCTGTCAAAACAGATATAAATAATAAATAAAATATAAATAATAATGGGATTTATAATAGTTCTAAATGCTTGGTTTTTAATAAAACAAAATAAAATAATTATACTTTTTAAGAGTTGTGGTTATGTTTATTCTCCTAAGAAAAGGTTCATTGCATATTGTTTTAGCATAAGATATTTTTACTTTCAAATATATAAATAAATGTGTCAATTAATTTGTATTATTATTGTAATTCCATTATGTTGTTATGTTAATTGTTTTCCCAATTCGTTCCAAAAAGAGAAGTCACAAGTTAACTTTTTTTTTTGTACTTTTTAGTTTTTTGAAAATTTGTAGCTGTGTTTACATTTATTATTTACGTCTTACACGTCTTTCAGGCAGTAAATGGTTCGAAATAAAAAATACATTTCTCCTTTTAAGCAGTCCATTTATTTATCAAGCATATCCGCATCATAAAATCGGAAGCATTGCTTAGAATAGCCGTAGTGAATGAAGCGGAATTGAAGAAATCATATTTGTGAAATACGTTAAAGGCAGTAGAATTTTTCAGTTCATTTCTTATGTTTTTCATGAACGATTGAGCAGGTACAAGCAGATTCACTGGTTTATAACAGAATGTAAAATTTGATTATTCCGTAACAATGATTTATGTTTAAAAGAATATTTATTTACAATAATAATTCATCTTATAGTTCTTTCAAATATTTGATTCTTTAAGTAATGTGAGGTGGGTTTACCGACTCTACCTGTTCTAAAAATAGTATATTTAGACCACATCGCCCAAACATATATTTATAAATAAAATCATGTAATTTTATTATCGATAATATTTTTTACGTTTTATAATTTCAACGGTGGAGAAATTCTTCTGAATACCACGAATACTCTTATAAATTTAGCGATTAAAGCAATGTGGAGCTATAAAAATTGGGGAATTTACATGGCTTATGTTCTGATATTGTTTAATAACATTCAAATTTCTGAATTCCTCAATTAGTTAGATGAAATATTATCGAAAGCTGGTCACCAAACTTAAAGCTAAATTTTATTATAAATGTTTCCCTTTATTTTTAGCTGCTACTTTTGGTATAATTTTAAGCAAATAAATTTATAATAATTTTTGTCCTACTGTTGATTTATTATTATTTTTTATATTATACAATTATATAGATTATATAATTGTTTTTAAATAATGTAATTAGAATTCTATAGGGTGACTAGTGAACTGTAAATGTTTATTGGCTGTATTAAATTTCTAGTTCAGTCACGGGAAACTGTGATTTTACGCAAAACGCAGATTAATTTAACTTGTGTTTTTATTAGTAAATAATCACCCAATGACTGTTTAAGGTAATTCCATTATTGTTTGTTAAAATAATTTTTATTATTTTGTTTTACAACATTTAAAAGAATAAAATAATTTTTCCATAGTAATTGAATAAATATGCACTAGGTATACATAAAATAAAAACATCCTTAATTTTTAATTTTTAATAAACTGTTTCATCGGCGTCTACTTTCGATGTAAAAGTTTAAACATTTCAAGAGTGTTAAATATTTATATTTCTTGCGTGATATTTTTTATATTTTATTTTCTCAGCATTAAAACCGTCCATAAATTTATAACTTTTACTGTTATTGAGTTAAAATTATGACAAAATATACGAATCTTTGTAAAATGTATACTAGTGGGATACTTACTCCCTCTATAACTCGCTTATAATAATAAAATTACAACTACTAATTAACTAATTAATTACTACTAATTAACACTTACAGTTCACTAATTAAAGTCCACCGACCGTAAGCTCCTCCAAATATAACAAACTGACACACATTAATACACAGAAACGGTTTATTACACTCGCGAGACTGCCACAGTTCACTGATACACTTATCACACTGACACTCACTTATTACGGGATCATCAATCAGTCTGCTCTCTGTCTGACTCGCTCGAGGTGAGGGAGGGAGGTATTTAAATAGGCTAGGCCGAACATTCTAGAACACGGAAGTAGGGGGAGACTGTTCTGGAACCTTCTTATTCTCTTCCGACAAAGCAGAGGGGGTTTTACTATGTTCGAAAAGGTTCTAATCCAATCTTAACTTCTCCTGCCGACGGCTTAAGACGTTAATGCCTTGTTACGTCTTCATATCTGTGACCGTAACAATAGATTAAATTAAATTTTCCACAGCCAGATTTGAACCCGAGACCTTCGGAACCTGAACTAAGAGGCCTACCACAGAGCTGCTCCGCTCCCAAAGGCTAGGAAATGCCGGTAAAATATTAAATCACTTATAACTTTTTTATGTAATAGATATATATACTTATATATATTTTAGTTTTTATGACGGACGCATGTTAAAAACCTTGCGGAATATAAACAAGTATTATGAGACCAGAAGGCTTTATAAAGCCGTGATTAATGAGACAACGCTGCTCATGGAAGGCCAGTGTGAAATTTTGAATAAGTGGGGGGGGGGCAAGATTAATCGGAGCCCTACGTCACTGCCCCGCGAGAATATAAAAAGGTATAAAAAATGATTTCGTCGTCTGTCGATTTTTCTTCATGATTTTATAAGTTATTGCCTGTCTGAATAAAACGTTATAGGTCCTTTTAAAAAATAGTGATCCTCCATTATTTGAGCGACCTGTTGTTATAATGTGATATTGAGACACTTCTATTATAAAAGGGGAGCAGGGTGGTTCAGTGGTAGAGCGCTGAATTACTTCTTCGTAGGTCTGGTATTCAAATCGACCTGTGGCTGATGCATCTGTTCAGAGCCACCGACAGACCCTGTAGGATCTGGAGATGCCCTTTGTTCATCTAGCCCCTTAATAGGGGTAAAAACATGGCGGTTGAGCGTGGTCACCGACGAATTACATCCTGAACAACTGTTGTCCTAAGAACCCTTTCATAAGGCCCATTCATGGGTTTTAGAGGTACAGGTTTCAATTTTAGAGGGAAGGGCGAAATATGAAAATATTTGCAAAAATATGTTTGTGTTAGTTTGTTAAAAGAGTTGAAAATCGATAGCTATTATAACGATTTCACAGCTCAACTCTTAAGAATTTATATGCAATACATAAATTTGAATTGCCAGTACATAACATTTGTACAGAAACAATACTGTCTTTTACCATGTATTAAAGCCAAGTCCCTTAATGGGTCGCAGTGTTACAGTTTTATTTTTTCGTTTGGCTTAACTATATCCAATTTTTTAAGCCGAAGTATTCATAATGAAGAAGACAAATATCAATATTTTTCAGTTTTTGCAAATTCACTTATTTTAGTTTTAAGTAAAATGAAAATCTGCGAAGAACTTGTTTTGAGGCTATTTGCCTTTTTTCTTATTTTTTCTCGTTTGAAAAAAGTATCGTTATTTTCGATCTAGGTCTTCCAAAAATGAAAAGGACGAATATATTTGAGAGTCCTAATCTACTTTTGAGTGTCCTTTGTGGCCAAATCTACCGACAAAGTAGTTTTAAATTGAACAATCAGATAGTTCAGGCAGATATCTTATGGGATTGAGATTTGTAGAAATGACGAAATAATTTGTGTTTGAAGGACTTGTAAGACGAATAGGGACTCATTGGTCTGAGGAAAGTTCTGGTTAAACAAAGGTGAAATAGAAAGTGGTGGTGGGCTGCGTTGTGGACAAGGACTATGAAGCATGGGAGTATATTTAAGGCAATCAGATACTTCAGGCAGATATCTTATGGGATTGAGATTAATATAAATGGCGAAATAATTGGTATTTGAAGGATTTGGAAGACAAATAGCCTAATCAAAGTTTATTCAAAATAATGGCCACACGTAGGAGAAATGAAAATGGTGGTGTTATGCTGGGATATGAACATAGACTTTGTAGCAAGGGAGTATATTATGTCTAATTAAATACAAATTTCAGTTATTAGTGGGAAATATCATATAGTTCTATGTAGCTTATGATTCTATTTCCACCTTCTTTCTTCAGATTTCCTCTCAAAGACTTAACATGGCTTGGAAGTATTGATCGGAAGAATCGTCGCCGAAGTGGCCTAATGGTGTTTGGAGGAGTTTACAAGAAAACGGGAATGGTAGAACTAGGATCATTTGTAAATGTCAATTGAACCCCCTACGAAGAGGATTGAGGGGGGAGGAGAAAGGAGGAGGAATCGGGAGCAGTGCCTGGAACAGGATAACTCACCATCGGAGTAAGATGTACTCCTTCGGCTTCGGGCGCCACCAACTTCGGGCATTCCAACTTCTCTCTTCTCTTTCGTTTCGATTTAGAAAGAGCCTATATCGCTAAATCGATTGGTGTTTATGTAAGTTGGTTTCTTTTTATAAAATTGAATTTGCAGTTATGTTTATGTGTTTTCTTTAAAAGATGTTATAAACTTTTTAAATTGTTCGTAAGCGTACTTTTTTATAACAAGTTTAATCAAATACTTTTTTTTTCATTATTTAAATTAACTATACATTTTATTCTATTCAAAAAGTTAATAAGCGCTGTACCGACTGGTAAATAGGAAAGACAAGGCGTAGGTGGGAGGATTGCTTTAAGAGTGATCTGGAAGATTTGGTCCGTAGACGGAAGATAGCAGATTAATGGTATCTGCATCGATCCTTCGGGTTGGCTATTTCTTATCACTTAATATTAATCCTTTTCGGATGTTAGCTGTTTATACGTAATTCTCACTATCTGCGTTTGAGTCACTTGTTGTTTAGCTATTAGGATATTAACCTACTATGCTCAAGGTACAGTTTCGTAGGCTGCAGATAACCCTAGGATTTTTTAAAAAGTGAGTGAAAATCCTTGGTTACGCTGTCCTTCTAAAGGAACGTATGGGATCCCGAGAATGTTGTCTGGCACTGGTTAAAGATCTCCATCGTAATTAAACCTGAATAGGAAAAGTTTAGGACTCCCACTGCTCCATCGTCCAATTAGCCATAACAACATCAAGTGGCTAGTGGCCAGTAATTAGATAAATAAACAACAGACAAAATGCTGATTTCGGTAAATATGCGACAACTTTTCGGTATTACAAGAATTTTCGACAAGTTCGGGCTTGTCATTCTTTCTTACGTACGGCCTCAGCGACACAGATCTTTTATTATGTAAGAGGGGACTTGCGACCGATATGGGTTATTATGATTAGTTGACCTCAATAAAACTATATTTAAATTATTTATAGAATAGAAAGTATTGTTGTTTGTTTGTTCATTTAACGCCACTTTATGCTGCTATGGCTAATCGGACGATGCTACAGTGGGAGCTCTAAATTTTGCCTATCCAGGTTTAATTAGGATAGGGATTTCTAAAGAGTACCTGACATAGTACAGGCTCGGGACTCCCTCCCGAAGGACGGCGTAACTAAGAATTTTTTACTCCGTTAAAAAAATCATAGGGCCACCTGCCGCGATCTTGGGCTTAGTAGTTTGTTAAGCTAACCACTTGACCACAGGTGATCTTAGAAAGTATTATGATATACTAGTACGAAGACTTCATTTTTCTTCGTGTGGGTTCTGTATCCGTTCAGGATCAAACGCGGATAATTCCAGAAATTAAGAAACTAACTTGTCCAACACAAAACTTTTCCGCCTTATCTCTGATGTTTTTAGTCCGGTTCCAAACCTGAAGTTTCGGTATTAGCGTAAGTGGCTAAGTGAGTTATTTCCTTGAAATGGAGTTTTTGCTTATATTACAACTCCATTTCAAGCCATAAACTACGAGAATGACACGAATCCGATTCCCTTGTTACAATTAACTCTTTCTGGACAATATTCGACTCATATCGGAATCCTATTTTAGCTTATTGACCTGAATAGACAATCATGCATGTGCTTTGAAATTCGCGTATCCAAATGCAGCTTCATCGGATGTTGGTGTCGTTTGTGGTAACATAACAGCACAAGCGCTGTATAAGCAGGACTTAAGCTCTTGGGAGAGAACTGAGGAGGGAATTTGCATCAGATAACTAGTGCATCTTGTTCATCAGCCGCCTGGTTATTGCTCTAGTCGGTTCAATATGCAATGCGATGTAGCTCGACGGGGGGGGGGGGGGCGGAGGGATATCCAGAGCCGGAACAATAGCGCGCTCTACCACCTCCTTTATCTTCCCAGCTTTACTGGATCCTGCTTATGTATGTATACCCCAACAAGGAAGATTATAATAAAAAAATGCTTAAGCACTATAAGCCATTGTGTTTGGCACAATACAAGAATTAGTATTGTGCCATTTAATATGAAATGTCTTAATTCAAAGGAATGGTTATGCTTTATGGAATCAAAACATTTTGTTTTTAAATATTTTCTCCCATTTGCTATATTTTTTTCCCAACGTGCTATCAAATTATTATTCGCACAATTGAAAAATTTAGGGCTTTGTGATAAAATGAGGTCTGAAAATGCGTTTTCGAATTGAAAATCATTATCAACGATTTATAGAAATCTGTAGGAGATAAGTCTGGCGAATAAGGTGGTTGTGGTTGGACTTCGTAACCCTGCTCGTTCAGTTTCTTCACTGTCTGTAGTGAAACACGAGGTCTGGCGTTGTGGAAGAATATAGGTTCCTTCCGATAAACCGATTCAGGTTGTTTTGGGTATGTTTTTGTTACATTATGTTGGTATCCCTGCTGTACAATTTGGATGTGATAAGAAATGAATTATTTATGAAATAATTATTTATTTTTAATATTACCTGTGTCATTCAAACCAGCAGCGAATGGTCCGTTCGATACAACATCCTTCAAATGAAATGGTGAAAATGGTCGGAGATTGGGCTACCGAGTGTCGAAGTTTAAACTTATAAAAAATTCCATGGTTGTATTTAAATTATATTTAAACAACGTTCGTTCAATTTTAGTGATCGTAAATATTATCAAAAAAGAAAGGATTACAAGTGCTCTTTACGATATGTAAACATAAGCACTGTAGTTGTTTATTACTCCGCTAATTAAACTTTAGATTTTAGATATATTTAATAACGGACATTCCATATAAAGTCACCTAATACTCTTTTATGAGAGGAAAATAGTTGACTGGATGATAAAATGGAGAACGGAGATAGTTGGGGGGTGCAGTAAAAAAAAAAAAACACCAAATAAGTACCAGACTTATATTTAATTAGTTCCGACGTTTCGACCTACCATGTAGGCCATCTTCAGGGCTATGAGAGAGAAACAAACGGAACAAAAAATATATAAAAACGTTACAGTAACAAGAATATAGTGACTTGTAATGTAGAAAATTAAAATGGTGACAGATATGATAATTAAAGATAACTTATATTAAAATAGTGACAGAATATAATAAAATTAAAATAGTGACAGATATAATAAAATTAAAGATAATGAACAGAAATTAAAATAGTGACAGATACTCTTTTAAGTCTTTAAGTCAGATACTCTTTTAAGTCATAGGTTGGACAGAACGAATTGCAGATCCTAAGAGCCGATCTCTGGTTATTAACTGTATTATAACCAGGACCATCAGCTCAGAAACTCTGAGTTGTACACATTTGGCTATCCCGCTCCTACTAATAGTAAAGTATTTACCGAATTTTAGATGCTATATCGACGAATTGGATATCCTAGTTTAGAGTTTAGAGGCTTCTAATGGAGATGACACAATTAATTAGGCGTTCAAAATCAAAAGCGGATAACTCTGAAATTGATTGATAGTCAATTAATTGACGTTAAATGATCAAACGACAACAATTCTGAAATTTCAAATACTGACTCTTTCTCATTTTTCGTCAGTTGAGTTAATTTTGTCTAATACGCTTTGCCTCTTTATTTCTCTTGCTTTTAGGCCGGTTATTAACTGAAGTTTGACATAAAGCATTACTTGACCAAACTGTGGAAATGTAATATTTTACGCTTTGGATGATCTAGAACGCTTCATTTTGGAAACGTTCTGGAGAGAAAACGAGCCTTAAATTCTCGATACCAGTTAATCTTTCCCCTGATCGTCTAATTCTTTCAATCACCTTCTGACTACCGATAAGACACTATTCCTAGTGATTGTAAAATAATGGTGAATTAACTGAGAGTCAGTGATTTAATTGGGGAGGGTGTGTGATTGTAGCGGTTGTTTCGGGAGTTGTGTTGGTGTGTGAAGATGGAGATACTCTGTCTGCTAATGACCTGATTTTCACGAGATGATCTAAAATTAGTGTTATGTCAGGTAGGATTTCACCAGGTTCCAGGTACCATGTCCTAATGATCTCCTAGGCTATTGCTTACTTACACTGCGCAGGATACCGGGTATCTCTCAATAAAGTTTAACGTTGTCAAAGTCGTGATAAACAGTAATACATAACACATTATATAGGGTGTCCCATTTCAAGTGGATCAAATATTTTTAACTTTTAAACGAAACAAAATTCAGAAAAACGATTCAGGTAAAAGTTGTAGTAATTCAGGCCTAGTTTGAAGAAATAAAAAAACATTTTTTGGTTTTTCACTTTAAGTGGTCAATATCGACCTTCAAAAAATGTAGGTTCCTCTTGACCCCCATTTATTTTTATTGTTCTGAAATGCACATCACAAAACATGGAAAAAATGTATGTAACATTTTTTTCTATCTTTCATAGGTCAAGTAGAAGAAGTATCTGAACCTCACTACTTCAGTATGTTGTCTTCACAGAAGGTGTTTAAATGTCCAGACATTTTCTTAAAGATTCTACTAAAAACTCTTAAATAGAATATCTTAATGCTACATTACGTTTCCTCGTAAAGGAGGAATACTAAAGTAGTCAACTTTGAATACTTTTTCTACTTAAACTATGAAAGATAGAAAAAAATGTTACTTACATTTTTTCCATGTTTTGGTTTGTACATTTCAGAAAAATTAAAATAAATGAGGGTCAAGAGAAAACTACATTTTTCGAAGGTCGATATTAACCATTTAAAGTGAAAAATCCATAAATGTTTTTTTTTTTTATTTCTTCAAACTAGGCCTGAATAACTACATCTTTTACCTGAATCGTTTTTCTGAATTTTGTTTCGTTTAAAAGTTAAGAACTGTAAATCGACTTATAAAAAACCTGTACCACTACAATCCATGAAGGATATTGGTTCTGGATTCAGTACGTGATAGACTCTGTACTGTTTCTTGGACAACGGTTATGCAGGGAGATGATTTGTCCGTAATCATGGTTAACCGCCAGATTTTTCTTCCCATTTCATAGAGGCTAGGTGAACCCCAGGAGAACCTAGATCCTGAAGGATCCATCTCTGGCTGTTAACACGTTAAATAAATTATCTGCTACTGATTTGAACATTGAACCTTTAGCATATCAGCGGAGCACTCTACTCAATGATCTACCCCTCTGCCTATATCGTTCCTTCAAAAAAACTAACGTCCAAAAAGTTCCATGTGAGTAAAAAAAATAAAAATTTGGGTATTGGTAAAGCAAAACATTCTAATTGTAATGATGGTATTAAAGTTGTTTTATTAAGCATTAGAAATTATTTAAAAGCTTGAAACAATTTTGATTTTAACTTATGTCATTACTTCCATAAGACTTTTTTGTTCAAACGTGTTGGAACAACGTGTCTCCGTGTTAGAACGGAGAAACGTGTTATTAAAAAAACATGTTGGAAATGGAATATCAGATATGTCGGTTCCTGATTGATAAGCTTCAACGTATACAATTGCTAATGAAGGCTTAATTAAAACAAATTGGAGTTATGTCCTTGTTCTTTTGAAGCAGCGATAGATAAATATCGGTAAAAAATTAAAAATCCAATATTATGTGCCTTAGTTCTGCGAATGTGATAATACCATTTACACCCACTGGCAGGTATCGCAGAAATCCTTTTGGATAGAGGAATGGAATTTCCAATAAATACGAAGCAATAAACCCTACATGAAAGTAAGACGAGAAGACAATACGGACACGTCAATAACCAACCTACTCAAACGAATGATATAGAAACAGCTTCTCGGACTGTAATAATATTAATAATAAACTTTAGATAGGAAGATGTCCTTGAAGGCAATACTCTCACTAGATCCTTGAAACTCCTCCGATACAATGAGATCATATTACAATACTCATCGCAATCTCTTTCCATTGTCTCGTTTTATTACAACTTTCCTCTTTCGTAGCCTTTATTCGATTTAGTAAGTCATAGAATCTTCAAGTTTATGAAATTTAGCTTGTAAGTTTGTTGCGAGTTTGTATTATATTATCAGTTCTGATTGGAAATGTTTGCTGATTTTCTTTACGTACATAATTATATATTTATACTTCATACTTCCTTCATCTTTTCTCCAAGTATTCTTCTTCTCTCCTCTGTCAAATTCGTTCCTGATTTCTTCAATCATTCTTTCCCTCACATTAATATCCATTTTTATACTTTGTTTCCAAGCATTTTTTGGATTCTTATATCACTTGGTTCTATAGTCGCTTTTTGTATACCTATTTTTACTCTGTCAAAACAAGTCAAATCAACCACACCGTAGATTAAAGTGTAGTTGATTTGACTTTTTGTATGCTTGTAACCATTCTATTAGTGAATATTATTTGGGGAAGTCTATTCTGCCCTGCTTCGGAAGAAAGCCTTAACTCCACTTCACTTGAAATTGAGATATCCAATAAAACGTAATATATACTTTTTCACACCCTTTTTTCTGTAAAATGTACATTTAAAGGATCAAATAATTTGATATAAAAAAAACAGCTTTAGTTAAAAAAAAATCGATTGTGGCTTTTTTAGGTATAAAATGGGACTTAAGTCTTGTTATCTCCAAACAGGAGTGCAAACCGTAACATAACTCCCATGTTGGCTCATAATATATTTTTGTTGGTAAGCTAATTAATGAACTTATAAGACTGACAAATAATTACTTATTAAATACAGATGACCTGGAATCCTCATACAACACTGAAAAGACAAGAAACCGCTCGACGTTTCAGGCTACTTCAACACTTACTAGACAAACGGTCTAAGCTCCCAATTAACTACAAAAGACTCATCTACATGACCATCATACGACCTATTTGAACTTACGGAGTAGAGCTTTGGGGTTCCACTAAGCCATCGAATTCCTCTCGTATCCAATCCTTACAATCCAAAATCCTTCGTAAAATCCTCAATGCTCCTTATTTTGTTAAGAATAAAGTCATCCATAACGACCTTAATGTCCCTTTTGTTGCTGATTTGGCCCGAACCCGGTATCTATCCTTCCATAACAAGCTTCATTACCACTCAAACCCTCTAGTTTCAAACCTAGCTTCCTCTTCCACTCCCGATAATCCTCCGAGGCGTCTGAAAAGAAGATGGCCACGTGACCTTCTTAGTTGAACTTTGATTTGAGTACTACCAGTGGGTAGTTTCTCTACTTGTCATTATCATGTCATTATGTAGCACTTATCCTATTTACTTGTTGTATTATTGTAATACAGTTGTAAATATCAATAAATAAATTTATATAAAAAAAAAATTAAATACAGAATATAGAAAACCACCTAAGAAACCGTAATTTGACCTTAACTCAATTTTCATTTTTTTTGTACTTAAGGCCTTTTTTCCTAGTAGGGCAGTATTTATATTTCAATAAAGTTTCAATCTTTGTTTCTTAAATCTGCCAATTTATGCTTTGCGTTTTCTTTGCTAGAGATATTTTATTAGAATGATTTTTCTCGATTATTATCGCTATACTTCTTCAGTTAATTTCGGACTTAAATCTATTTCATAACTTTACGTTAGGAGCATGAGTTACTTTCGTATAGTACTGCTGGTTTCATTAGTGTGCAGTAGTGACATGATTTGATTTATTGGAAATGCATTTCAGATTGTTAATTTTACATATGCTTACGTATAATAAATGTTCTCTCCATTGTATGTTGTCTTGTTTTCTGTGCTATTTTCTCTTCCGGTTCCAAAATACCTGGTAATGGTACACAGATATTTGATATGGTTTACTCTGTATGTTTATATGGTTATTATTATATAAATAAATATATGTACATAAATATATACATATACCAGGATTATATAGATAAGACCTGGACAAAGAAGAAAGGAGAAAATTTTTCGGTGAAATCAGGCGGCAAAGATGGGCCAAGAAGAAAGAACTGAAAAAGAAAACCTGCATAATTTTAAGGAGGAAAGAGCTTACGTTCCTCAACCAACGGATTATTTCTGATTTGTTCAAAAACATAATAAAATTCTGAACTAAACGTAAAAAAAAAATTTTGCAGTTGACTTAATTATTTTATTTTACAAAAATTATATTAATTTACGAAATATTGAAGGGTCATTAGTTGGCATTACAACCTACCAAGCCCAAGATCGCGGGTTCATAGCCCAGCAGTTGGCCCCAGGATTTTTTTTAAAGGGAGTAAAAAATCCTTGGTTATCCCGTCCTTCAGAAGTCTGTACGATGCCATGCACTCTTTAACAATAAACAAACAATCGATTATAGAGCTTCTCATATGAGTCCATAGCTTCTAGTTACTACTACCAGCTGTTAATGTTGAACCCTGTCATAAATAAACCAGTACACTGCAGCACTGTCCTCTTCAGGAAATTACAGTTACTTCTGAAAAGCAACGTGTAAAGAGTGAATTCATCCCAAGGAGCAAGTGAAAAGAAAAAAAATGTGGAAAAAACGGGACAAAAAGATGAGGAGGTAAAAAGACAAGAGGACTCCCCACTTTGATGTAGCACTCAGCATAATCCGTTTTTATTCTTCAGAAGGGTTTTAGCATGGAGATTTTTTTTTTTTTTTTTTTTTTATGCTTTCTTCTTTTCCTTAATATTTTGGTTGAAGACACTTACTAAAAAGTTTGTGATGTATGGTTAGGATAAAGTTTGTAACGTTACGGAAATATACAAGGGGAAATAAAATAACCGAAAAAGGACATTTTAGTAAATTATTATCATTAAAAATTAAAACAACACCAAGATAACTTAACCAAGTTTTTAATTAGTATTTGTATCTATAAACGAATCAAACACCGAGAAAGAGAAAATTGTATTTATTTAGAAATAATACAGTCTGCTACTCAAAGGAAATTTTATTACTTAATTACTATGCTGTGTAATTACTGTCACAGACATATATATATGTATATGTAGATATGCTCAGTGGTAATGAAGTATTGTGAGCCACTAAGAGTAGCCATGCCGAGGTCTTGAGTTCAAATATCTCTGCTTGCCAGTCTTTTATATAATCTATTAGTAGTCGGGGATGGATCGTATGGTTTCTAGGATCACCCAGCATATATAAAGTGGGTACCGGAAATATGGGGAAATCTGCCAGTTGATCTAGGCCCAATCACCTCCCTGCACAATTGTTGTCCAAGAAATAGTACAATATTTACCATGTGCTGAACCCAAGACTGCTATGCAGTTGCAAGGGGCATCCCATTTCTAATAATGAATTATATCAATTGATCTTAATTTCCTCTGAGATCATTGGTTGGACAAGTAAGGACAGCATACCAGGCCCTGAAGAAGACGCGACGTTGTTCGAAACGTAGGTTTCTAATAATTGATAAGTTTATCACTATTTAAAGAATTAGTTATTTCACCTCAATCCGGACCGGTTTCTTCCACCGTAAAGTGGGATAGGTTACCCGTAGATCCAAGACGAGTTAAAGACGGCCCAATCAATCCTGAAAGAGCTGATGGAACAGACGCCATATGTTACGTTGAGGTAAAGCCCTGTTGACAAAGCCAGCAGTTTCCGGGCACATTATTCTTGTATGAGCATTGAAAGGAGGAAGAAGGCGGATAAGAAATGGGAAGAAAAGATAAGTTATTGATTAGAGCTGACTGTAAGAGGCAAAACCATGGGGTTACAGGCCGCTTCATCAGTCAGCTGTTGAGCTGCGGGGAAGTCTCCTTTATCACTGCGCCTCACTTTGGCGTATATCACTCTCCCCCCCTCTCTCTCTCACATACACACACACACACAATCTCTGTCTCTCTCTCTCCCCACTAGGTGGAATGTTCGTTAGCCCGCTACCTTGTCAACTGAGGAAATGCTTAGGATATGTTCCCCTTGTGTCAGCCAGCTCCAGCCTAAGCTAGGATAGGCATTCTGAGTAATTTCCTGTGGGGGCAAAGAGGTTTATTATTTTAATTTAAAAATTTGAAAATGTAAAACAAAGAATTATTACCCTGGAACAAATCTCAGGGTATCGATATATCCTAAAGTGACAAAAGACCCAAATTCGAAAAGACTGAGTCTTTTCTAAGTCAGTTGTACCCAAATAAAAATAGTGTGCAAATTAAAATAGTCCAGTTTTTTTCCGAAACCGCGTGAAAATAAAAAATCATGTAGCTCGCCAGACACTTTGAAGAATTTTTTCTCTAATGAATAAATTCTGTAAATATTCGGAGAATTTACATACATATATATTTTTTTTTCGAGCGCGAAAAGCCCTTAAAGATCACGCGAATATCATGCTTAGGTTTTCCTCCTCAACTTCCACTTCCTCCTCATGGGCTCCGCGTGTCTGCGCTTCCTTTCCTCTGACCACGCGCAACCCTTTTTTGGGCGTTCTTTGTCCACGAAGACCTTTATATCGTTAGCGACTTTCTTTAGGTTTCTCTATCCTGACAGTCTGAGTCCTTTAGTCCTGATGAGTCCATGTCGGCCCTAATCAGCTTGAAAAAACACGTCGTGTTCTTGCGCTGGTGGAATCGCCGGAAGATTTCCCGGTTTAACCTTTCAGGGCTCATCCTCATCATGTGTCCATAGAATTTAAGTCTTCTTACTCTTGATGTCAGTCTTTAGGGTTTTGTCGTTGCTGTATATTTCTTTGTTGGACTTTAGCCTGTATCCTTCGGATGTCTTTTTGGGCCCGTAGATTTTTCTAAGGATTTTTCTTTCCACTTTCAGAAGCTTTTCCACGCTAGGGATAAAGGAGGTCCTCGTCCCATATAGTATCACGGAAAAATTTATCACGGTATTATAGTGTCGGACTTTGGCTTTGATGGATAAGTTCTTTTTTTTGTAGAAGTTCCTGAGGTCGAAACACAATCTCTCCAGTTTAGCGACATTTCCTTTGAAGCTTTCTCGGTCCGATCTGTTATTGCAGATGACTTCTCCTAGGAATCTGAATTTTTGAATTACCCTAATCTTTCATATATATTTTATATTTATTATAATTTTCCATATAAAAAACACCAAAAATATGTTGTAATTTACATTATTGACCTACTGACTAGCCTATACAAACCCATGTTCTATTTTGAGATTTAAAAAAATGTACTCCCATTGGGTAGTTTCTCTACTTGTCTTTGTGCATGACATTACTTATTGTATTATATTATACCTATTTACTTGTTGTATAGGTATAGAACAGATGTGAATTTCATTGACTAAAAAATAAAATAAAAAAGAAATGGTCAGTATGATACATATTGTAAGAAGTATACACGGATTAGTACATTCATTCCTTCTTAGTCTCGAGCTAGTATCTCTACTTTCTTAAATAAGTTGCTGTGCTGAAGGTCTCTGTTCAAATCCAGCTTTTGCAGGTATATTATTCATCCTGTTAAAAGTTAAGGATGAACAAGCTCACACATAATAAATGAAGTTTGATTTCATGGATTTTATCCTGACTGTTATAAACCAATAAAAAATTAAATTATTAGTGGGTGCAGAAATAGTTGTCCTCATTGAAACTAATTTTCCGAAACGATGATACTGCCTATTCGTCACATATCGTCGAAAGTTGAACATTTTGAAGTCAATATTGACGAAAAGTTACCTCAATAGTTTTTCATGGAATAAATTGCAATATATAACTTTATTTTATTGAATTTCTATGGGAACTAGACGTATGGTTGTAGGAATTTATTTCAAATTGATTTAAACGCGCACTTTTTTTGTGTAGTAAAATTCTTATCGAAAACTAAATTGGTATCTTCTCCCTTTGATGTCAAACTATTCTCCACTCGAATTAGATCTCCTTAAAAATGCGAAAAACGTCTCTGCAACGTCTTTGGGTGATCCAATAACTTAAATCCAATAATGGGTTGGAAAGGGGGTTTGGAATTTTTATTGCATGTCTAAGCGATTGTGAGGGGTTCGTTCTGACAATTTTTGACTCCTCGGTTTGCCGTTTTGGTTTGATGTTATTCACCTTTAGTTCTGTTCTAAAAAATTATATTATTTCAATTTTATTTTAATAAAAGCTCACATAAATGTGGTGCATTGCGAAATTTTAAATAGTAGATTTCGTAAAATCAACTTAAATATTTATATGAATATCAATATATCTGCAGTCGTTGACTATATTGAGGGGAACGGAATGGTGTCTTTCTCATAGTTTTTGCCATGACATTTAGTTGTAATATAAGTAATATCTTCTTTGTAAGCAAATGCCTGACAGCCCTTTGATAACAAAGAACATATCAGATTCCCGATTTCCTATGTGTTGTTAGTAGTTTTAGACAAAATTCGACTTAAACACTTCTTAACCATGGCTGTAGCATATTTATATACAGTAAATATTGAAATACCGACACCACTACGACCCTTGAAGGGTTAGGGTACATTTAATGGTAGAGACTATACTGTCTCTCTACGACAACGGTCTCCTAGGTTTTTTACTAATCAAGGGTTCAATCTATAGAGGCAGAGTGAGCCCTAAGGACGTTTGTATATCCCACTGGACCATGGCCGTTAACCGTTAATTTATCTGTCACAATATTTTTTTATACTACAGTCTTTATATTGTCACAGTAAAAATTTATATACCACAGTCTGAATTCAAAAAAATAAAGTAGTGGCTGGCGTAATAATTTTTATAGAATATCTAATAATAAATACACACTAGGATCTTGATTAATTTGAATAGCTAATTTAATTTATATAAAAAAATTGCAATATACTGTAATATATTTCATGTAAAAATTTCATAAATATTATTGTAAAATAAGATAATAATGTGGAGCGAGGTAGCAGAGTAAGTTGCTTAATGTGTAATATTACATCTCTATGGCCCGAGTTCGAAACTGGCTGTTGCAGATATATTATTTATTGTTTTAACAGCCGCGAATTGCCACTTTGGGATTTGGAGATGCTCCTTGGGCTCACCCAGCCTCTATAAAAGTATTATTAATTATGGAGAAAACGTGGTTTTGGAAGATCTTGTATGAATCGATTCCTTGTTTAACCGTTGGCGTTGAATCAGTACAGTCTCTACCATGTACCAAATCCAATACTCATTTCATTTTGGTATTTTAGAAAAAAAAACTGTACCACTACGACCCGTATATGCGTCTGGGGTTCAGCACATGGTAGAGACTGTACTGTTTCATGGACAAGGGTTCTGCAAGGAGGTGACTTGTCCTAGGTGACGCTCAATCGCCAGGTTTCCCCCCCTTATTTTGGGTACCCTTATTTTATAATATTTTATAGAGGCTGGGTGAGCCCCAGGAGGGTCCTAGATCCCATATGATCCATCTCCGGCCGCAAACAGACTAAATAAAAGTTACTGCCTGCAGCGGGATTTGAACCAGGATTTCCGTCATGGCATCTCAGTGCTCTACCACTGAGCCACTCCGCTCCCTGGTATTTTAGAAAAAAAAACAAAAAAAAATAGCCATGTGAAAAAATACATAACCTTTTTTCACCAACGAACATTGCAATATAGCAACCAAAACAAGATAAATATATAGAAATAAGTCTGCTTGTATTGACGTCTGAACTTGCTATTAGACTTATTTTCTTCTTGCTATTGATGAAACTCACCAAATAGCACAATAACACGATATAGCATACTTAGTGAGTCGATTGTGATTTTTCCCAATTGTTTTATTTGTTTTCCTTTTTTTGCCTAAATTGTTGATTTGTTCTTAATATTCAGATTTTTACTGTGCATTGTATTCCAGCCAGTTATATAACTTTTGTTTGCTAGCATGAAGTGGAAACTACTTGAAGTTAGACTGATTTGTCCGAGCTCATGCACGATCGCAACGTTATCATGGTGGTTGGTTGTGCCCCAGGCGGGTTTGTGGATCCCAGTGTCCAGATTTTAACAGATTAAATAAATTACTCCCTCAGCTTGGACCTACGATACGACAATTCAGCGCTCTACCGCTGAGCTACTATTCTATAGTATATTGCTATGCTAACCACTACACCACAGGTGTCCCCTATGCATATATATTCTATATCATAGGAACTCATTGGTCGGAAACCACTTTGGATCCCTGATTACCATCCGCCATATATCACGTTTTCTCTCTTTCCACCAGTTCACTTCAATTCCAGTAATGCGGTTGACATGGAACCGGTTGAATCTTCTGGAGTGCTGCCGCTTTCCTCTCACGCGATTTTAACCATTTCTAATCGTGGGTTTGGTACCATAGAATGTATTTTAACTTTATGCAAAATAATTATAAACTAAATAATATAATTATAAACACTTTGAAGCATTGTTTGTAACGTTTAATAAACATTTTAGCTATATATGAGTGATCACATTCTCATATAATTTATTAATGTGCTGCACTGTTTGATGTCACTGGTCCTGCCTAGTGAACTAAGATGAATTCATTGGTACTTGTCTGTTTTCAGCAAGCTTATCAGGTGTCTCCACTGACTGATAAGCTTGCTGAATCTTACCTTCAGACGCTAGCGCCGCTGTTTAGGAGTTTTGACGTAACGAAGATATCTCAAACGTACAACATTTTTTTTATTAATATAACATTTACATTTCAATAATAAGAACATTTTATTAATAATAATATCATGTGAAAATGATTTCATATCTTCGAAATAAGTAATAATAATACAATAATATATTAGTAATCAAAATAAAGGAACGTTTTATTAATAACAAGTATTTAATGATAATACCGTACAATAGTAATGCAGTGAACATTTTATTAATAATAATGATAAATCTTTAATAATAACACAATCGTTTTGCTTCAAACCAATTGCGCACACCACCCCTAAACACATCTTCCAATCTATGAACGCTGGCCTCGAAATTTTAAGTTCTATAATCAAATAAAATTAAATTCTATATTTAATGACTACACCTTGGCGCATACCTTGACATCCTCATACTAGACTGAAAAGACAAGAAACAGTTCACCGTTTCAGGGTACTTCAACATTTACAAGACAAGAGATTCATATACATGACAATCTTAAGAAGCATCTGCACTTGCGGAATAGAGCTATGGAGCTCCACTAAGACATCGAATTCCTCTCCAATCCTTACTATCCAAAATCCTTCGTAAAATCCTCAATGCTCCTTACTTAGTTACGAACAAAATAATCCATAATGTCCCATTTATTACTGATTTAGCCCGAATCCGATATCAATCTTTTCATTACAAACTTTATTTCCACTCAGACCTTTTAGTTTCAAACCTAGCAACCTCTTCAATTCCTAATAATCCTCCGAGGCGTCTGAAAAGAAGATGACCTCGTAACATTCTAAGTTGAATTTTTTATTTGAGTACTAGCACTGAATAGTTTCATTAATTGTCTTTATGTATGCCAATATGAACCATTCATCCTACTTATTTGCTGTATTAGTATAATACAATTGTAAATTTCATTGAATAATAAAATAAAAAAAATACCTTTATATCATGTCTTTGCCATGTAGTTGTATGCTTCAATGAATAAATAAGAAAAAATGAAAAAACAAATTTGCTATGTAACTTAGTGAACTAAAATATGTGTAGGCTAATATCTCACCCCTTCTTCTTGTTACACATGTAACATGGGAAAGAATAACACGATCGACAGGGGACATGCTCGGTCTTGAGCTGTTGAATTTATATTGTCATTTGCTATTCCTGTCAGCGACTCATGTAATATTTGCTGAGGAGGTGTCGTAGCAGGCGGGTGTAGAAATAAAAAGCGGTAAGGAGACAGGTAGGTACGAGATCCCCTGCTCATCCCAATGCGATACAGGGCATTAGTATTCAGTCCGGAAGAAGCAACAGCCCGACACCGAGGCAGTAATAACATCGGGGTATCCGAGTTCCCTTAGATGTTGCGTCTTATTTCACGACGTGATTCAAACATTAGGTTCTTCTTCGATTCCACATCATCCATTTAGTGGTGAGGTATATATCCCTACCTCCCTCGGGTTAATGGTGTTTTTGCTGGAATCCAGCACATGATCCGGTTTCTCCCATCCCCGATATACATCGGATCCATCTGTAGGGATTCATCTCACGTAATTGTGTTTGTCTTTATTTATTCAGACTCATACATCAACCCTTCCACAAACGTTCCGCCGCATATATGAAGTGGGGAGGGTAATCGATATTTGGTTTGATTTTATGTTAAATATTATAATTGATTCTTCAAAAATATTAATTTACACGATGGCAATTTGTAAATAAGCGAATTATTCTTCTTTGGTAAAGTAATTACAATATTACGGCGAATTTTAACACGCCCTATTATACAGTATCTGGCCATATTAATGTGACCACCAAGAAAGATTATTTTCTTTTTGTTTTTCCTAATTTTTTTTATATACTTTCGCGTGTATTAATAAATTGCTGTTTTAGGTGATGACAACACTGTTATAAGTTTTTTAAAGTATTTTTTTTTTTTAGTAATGGCAGCATAGGTTTTAGTACAGCCATTTTGTTTTACGAGTGACGGCGTGCATAATTTGTGTTTGAAATTTTTGTGGATTTATTGTTTTTTTTTCATTAAATACAAGTCGGATTCGGTAAGTTTATTATTGATTTATTATTTGTATCATATATTTTAACTATTTTGATTGTTTTTTTTCATCAATATATTTATTAGATATATCAATATATCAATATATAGGGGACACCAAAAAATATTAAAAAAAAATAAAGATTTATTTTCGAAACTATTTTCTTCAATTTCATATCATTATCAGATAACTAACTTACCGATAAAACTAATATTCAAACTCGATTTATATCATTACGCATACAAAAAGATGTAAGATGCAAAGATGCAAACGTGTAACAAGGACGAATCTATCCAGTGGTGACATTAATATGGCCAGGGACTGTACATGTAATAATAATGCTCTATAATACATAGTAGATACACTTAATTAACGAAATTTATATTTAAAATACGTATTTTATTCGTATTGTATTTATAATTTAAGTTAAAAAATATAATAAATTTCGGCACAAATTCACTAGATTTATTAATAGTACTTATTATTTTAAAACGTTTATATCAAATTAAGAATATATATACATTGTAAAACATACATAGTAGTTTTTGTTAATCGTATCAGGATGTAAGTAACAATGTTCTCGTTTACAGTTTATTATTACATATGTCATTAATTCTTATTGTAATAGGTAATTAAAAGGCACATAGTATACTGTGGCATGGGATAATAAACCAATAATATACGCTCCTTTTATAAAAAGTAAGTTTTTTTTTATATATATATGTATATATAAGTCCTTTATTGAAATATTACAATCCGCCACTTTTAGGAAATAAGTAATAGCGCTAAATAGCTTCATTTAATAAAAAAAAAAAGTAAAAAAATGAAATAATAATAAAAAATAAATAAATAAAAAATATATACATGCTGATAATAAAAACAAAATAATTACTTGCGAAAAATAATAAAAATATTTTATTTAAGTTTTTTTATTAATTGTTACAATTTTTAAATATTTTTATTTTGAAGAGAAAAGATTTTTCCAGGGTCGGGATTCGAACCCGGGTCTCCCATGTATCGTCGTTGTGCTCTTCCAATTGAGCTAGCCTGGCTTTTACCTCGGTCAGACAAATCCATTCTCTTCACTGATCCCATATCCCCGCGCTCTCGCAATTTACGATGCATACAAGGGGAAGAATGTTCATTGAACATTACTTTAATTAGGATCTTATTGACTTATTGTTATACTTTTTAAATATTTGTATTTTGAAGAGAAAAGATTTGTCCAGGGCCGGGATGCGAACCCGGGTCTCTCACGTATTCAATGAACATTGTTCCCCTTGTTTACATCACAAATTGCGAGAGGGCGTGGATATGGGATCAGTGAAGAGAATGGATTTGTCTGACCGAGGTACGATCCAGGCTAGCTCAATTGGCAGAGCACCACGGCGGATACGCGGGAGACCCGGGTTCGAATCCCGACCCCGAAAAAATCTTTTCTCTTCAAAATATAAATATTTAAAAATAATTACCATCAAAATAACAATTTATAAAAATAAATTATTTATTATACTTTGCGTTATGAAATTCAGATTGAAGGTTTTTGTTATTATTATGTCACCGCTGTTACTGTGGATAATGCTGTAATTTATCATATTTTTAAAGATAATTTATAACATATTGTATGGTTATTCTTGATATGTTACAAAACTATAAAAATTTTAATTTTTTGTTATTATTATGTCACCGCTGTTATTGCGTATAATGCTGTAATTTATCATATTTTTAAAGATAATTTATAACATATTGTATGGTTATTCTTGATATGTTGCAAAACCATAAAAATTTTCCGGACGAGAGAGATACTCAACAGACGTCCTAGAGATCCATCCTTTGAGCCGTAAATAACGAGCTGAACCAGCGGTTGTGTCGCGCACTTTTCAAACTCTCATATTTATAGCCCTTGTGTCGGGTGTGTCTGAAAATTGTTTTCATTTAAGCCCTTCCCAGGGCGATAAAAACAACACAAATGTTTTTAAAAATCTCCCTTTAATGTTGTGGAAAAGAGCGCTATGGTTCCCTACAGGGCTTTAGGCACTTGATCCCCCCATCACTAGGGGACTCTTAAGTAAGGGGATATCCCTTCGCCTCGCGGGTTCATCCCTTTAGCATGAATACGATACCTGACTGTGCATAATGGCGATCGTGGTATAGGCGTAGTGCACCCTAATAGGTAAAGCCTTATAGCTGAAAATCAATTTTCTTTGGTATCAAGACCCGCTATGCGAGACCTAAGAAAAGAATACCCTTATAAACAAAATGGAATTGACTATAAAAAGCACACTTAAATATTTCGAGATAGCATTCAGTAATAAAACTCTAAACTAAGTTATGAATGAGGGGATAAAAGAAACTAAGAAAAAATTAAAACTACTTCTTACTATATGGATATTAAAAAAAAAAAACCTTTACCTCTAAGTTAAGGGTACTTCTGCCCTTCAAGAATCTTGTTCAATTGTCCTATATCATGCTCAACCGCCAGGTTTGTCCCCATTATTTTGGATACCAACTTTATAAATGCTGGATGAGCCCTAGAGGGCTTCCCACTTACCCATCTCTGGCCATCAACAGATTAAATAAATTTTCTGCTTTAGCCGGATAAGATCAAAGATGTACAACAAATGAAAAAAGAAGTATAATTTATTTTATTTTTATATGACATAAGTTTTTTTAATATTTTATTTGAAAAGAATAGATATGACCAGGACCGGGACTCGAACCCGAATCTCCCACTACGAGACATACATCTACCACTAGATCCCTGTCCATCCACTACGAGACATACATCTACCACTAGATCCCTGTCCATCCACTACGAGACATACATCTACCACTAGATCCCTGTCCATCCACTACGAGACGTACATCTACCACTAGATCCCTGTCCATCCACTACGAGACGTACATCTACCACTAGATCCCTGTCCATCCACTACGAGACGTACATCTACCACTAGATCCCTGTCCATCCACTACGAGACGTACATCTACCACTAGATCCCTGTCCATCCACTACGAGACGTACATCTACCACTAGATCCCTGTCCATCCACTACGAGACGTACATCTACCACTAGATCCCTGTCCATCCACTACGAGACATACATCTACCACTAGATCCCTGTCCATCCACTACGAGACGTACATCTACCACTAGATCCCTGTCCATCCACTACGAGACATACATCTACCACTAGATTCCTGTCCATCCACTACGGAGAAGAGGGAGACCCGGGTTCGAGTCCCGGTCCAGGTTATATCTTTTCTTTTCAAATAAAATATTTGAAAAAGAAGTACTTTTAGTCACTAGAATAGGAGCTATAATAACAAACTATACCCTTGGTCGCGGGATTTTTTAAAGGGAGTAAAAAAAAACTTACTTATCCCTAGCCTGTGTGGCACTCGTTAAAGATCCATGTCCTCATTATACATTGGTAGGAAAATTTTAGAGTTCCCACTGTAGCATTGTTTGATTAGCTATAGCACCATCACGTTACGTGAAATAAATTATCTTATTTACTACTTGCGACCCACCCAGCTTTGCTCGGGATTAGGCAAGCAGCGTCTTCGGTGAAACCCATCGATATTCCAACCCATTTACACAAAACCTCGACAAATTATATACCTAAACTTTCCTGGTGCATCACTCTATCTATTGGTGAAAACCGCTTGAAAATCCGTGCAGTAGTTATTGAGTTTACCGCGAACAAACGCGGCCGAGGACTTTGTTTTATAATATGTATAGATTATCAATCTATTCCATTACTAAACTATAATTAATTTATTTGTTATTGTACTTGAAACGGTGCAGGCTTGGGAGTCCCATTTAACGAAAAACTAAGGATTTATTCCTCCCTTAAAACAAGCCTTATACCACCAGTAGGACATTTCATTATTACTGATGTTTGCTACTAATAATTAATATGTTTTCTCCAAGTTCTTCTATATTATTCCTTTTTATTATATTATCTATTCATATTAGGAAGAGGTGTAGCTTAGTGCTTAGAATGCTCAGTTGCTTTGCTGAGGATTCTGGATTCTAATCCGACTTTAGCGGATAAAATATTTATTATTTTAACAGCCGAGGATGAGCCCTGTGGGATCTACAGAGCATGGGGCTTACCTTACAGTCTATAACGTGTAGGGCAAATCACCTCCCTTCACAACCTTTGTCCTAGAAACAGTACAGTCTCTATGTGTACTGAACCCAAGACCCCTCATGGGTAATAGCATAACAATTTACTGTATCTATGATCGTGGAATCGTAGCCATAGAATTATTTAAAAGGAATAAAAACATCGATAGTTATCCCGTCTTTTGTATGGGACGTAAAATGTAGATGACGAGCCTGTGTGGTATTTCGCTAAAGATCCATATACTAATTATACTTGGATATGCAAAATTTAGGACTCCTACTGTATCATTGTCCAATTAGCCATATCAGCATTAAGTTAAATGAATTAAAATAACAAAATAATTTTTCTTATTCATTATTATTAATCTATAATATTACTAATATAATAGATTTGCACTCTTGAAGATTGCAGGGGTTCATCAGGACAGTAAAGACAAGTTACTAGCATATTTAAATGAAATAATTGGAATAGAAAAACTTATAAAAAATAAAACAAATAACATAATATATAAGAATAAAACCACTGAAGTAAACCAGATAAATAGTTTTTTCCAATAAATAGTTTATTACTATTTTATTTTTTAGGAATTATTACTCGTGTTATGTACCTACTGACGTCATTTTTTATAATTATACAATATAAATAATTTATTACTTTTATAATTTATTTATTCCTGTCCTTTTTTTGTTAGTTATTTTCTCATTTCATTATTAACTTTATTAAAAAAAAAAAATGTATACTATCAATTCAGTAAATTTCTCTTCACCGGACTGTGTTTTATCTAGTGATGTGTCGGATATCCGTATCGGTATCTGTATCCGCGGATATCCGAGGAAAAAGAAGGATCTGTATTCGTGACTTTTTTGGCGGATCTTTTACGGATAAATTGTACTGTCCTTCATAAAGGGCGTTAAATGGGAGTCCCAAACCTGCACGGTTTCAAGTACAGTGGCAAATAAATTAAATATAGATTAGTAATGGAATAAAATAGATTAGTAATTGGATATAAAACAACCGCGTTTGTTGGCGGTAATCTCAATATATCAATATCGGCATATTTTAGGTGTTAGTCACCCTATAAACAGGAACTTTTGTTCTGGCCAACGTCGAAATGATCGATCAGCTGAACTTATTTTGTATGAAAAAACGCAATTTTGTTTCGTTTTTGATATTTGTCCAGAAAAAAAAGTTGCTTTTTATAGTGTTACTAACACGTACCTAAGTGGTTTTTAGTAAATTTAAAAACACCCTGAATAAACGTTTATAATTTAACATTTGACTCAAGCAAGGTTTAAAGAAAACTTCTTTTTTTGACAATTTTATAACTCACTAACAAACACAAACGTTTCCAACGCCGCCCAGTGCAAGTCGAACACTCGAAACATGTACCGTCCTGCCTGTCACACAAAGCGTCAGGTGTCGACAACTATTAAGTTCACTCGCACGATCATCGATTGAGTAAAAAAGTTAAGATCGTATCCGTATCCGCGGATATACTTCGTTAAAGATCCGGCACATCACTATTTTATCGAGCGTGATTTCCTGACGTAGAAATTCGTAGTTTATTGCGATTACTTTCTGGCCTTTGGTTACAAAATGTATTGTGCGATCGCTGTAAGAGGTACAACATAAGAGTAGAGTCCGATAAATGGATAGATATAGCTTTCTCGAGAGGGGAGATTGTCAACAGAGATCAGTGGGCCACTCTGACCTCTTCTCCCGGCAACAAATTGTTTCGCCCCGTCCCGATCGGCTAGGCCCTATCAATCCCTTCGGCCCTTTACTACAAACTTTTTTCTTATCTCTCAGAACTTCTTCCCTTCTAGGTCTTATTTATTTGTTAGCCGGTTTTTTATTTTTCCTTTTACTGGTGTTAACTTTTTTTCTCTTATGTCTAGAGATATACGAGAATTTCAGCTGTAATCATGAAATATTCGATATTTATCTACAAAACACATTGAAAAATGTCAGTTCCGCAGGTTATCGCTTCGAGATTAAGTCACGCCGAGTTTTATCTTTTCATTCGTTTCTTTTTTAGTAGGTATTCTCGTAAATTCTGGGAAATGTGTATATTAAGTATAAAAGATGACATAATCCTAACAGTAAGTGCAAGTCGGTTATCTATACACATTCAGTTTTAGTTACAATATACGGTCAGTAATATATATATTTCGAGAATATTACAAAGGAAACGACTGAAAAGTTATGACTTGACTCGAAGCGACAACCTGCGGAACTGATACCAAGTATTTTTTAGAGTAATGCGTTGTATAGAAGTTATTCTACCATGCAATGAACCTTTTTTTTGTCTTATTGCTTTGGATTCAATTATCTTAATCTCTTCTAAAATCTTTTGAAAGATTCTTGTAGTACACCTTAGAGCCTGTACTTCTTCTAAGACAACGGTTTTTGAGGGAGATAAATTATCCAAAACCACGCTCAACGACAAGTGTTATCTCCAGTTGAGGCTAGCCACTTTATGGTGTTCCCCAGGCCTTGTATTTGGGATTTTTCCTATTTCATTACATTTCTGTTTTTTTTTCTTTTTTTTACGTTTTTGCTCAGTTATGTTGATTAGATATATTTAATTACATTTTTTAATTAAATACATTTTTAAAAACATGTGACAATACAGTTCATGAAATGGTTTTTGGTTCAATACATGGTAGAGGTTGGGGACTACTCCAAAGACAACGGTTGTGCAGAGAGGTGATTTGGACGAGATCACTCTCAACCGCCAGGTTTTTAGCCCAATTAAGGGTACCCACTTTATAGAGGCTGGGTAATCCCGATTCATATTTTTTAATGAGGATTTCCACAATTTTGTGTATTCATATCTATATTTTTTATTGATATAACCATCTGTTAATCTCATTGTTTTCATATAAATGTTATTTTAGAAGTTAATACAGGACTGTACAATGTTAATATTTACAACAAAACTCACAAAATATTCCCTTTGAGGTTCTCTGTAATTAAAACAAACGGTGCAAGGAGAACATAAACGATACATTAGTCTCTATCAGGTTTGCTAAATAAATTAAGGCGCAAGCTTTAGAAATCACTAATCACAATGGGAGGACGTTTAATCAGCTGTAATATATGCAGTGTGCAGCACCGCCTCATATATATTAATTTGTTAGCTAAATCCCGACGGAGAATTTTAACTGGCGCAATATTTATCTTGAATAAATTCTCTCTTTTATTTCCAGTTGATAGAATATTCCGCCATGGATAGAAGTATTAGTTTTTTTATCTTTAAAGAAATCAATAAAAAAAAGTCCATTCTTTAAGAATAAATTAATTATGTTCATTAATACCAGTTTAAAGAACGATAAACGATAAAAATAGGAAAACTTTAATATGATTACATCTCTAGCGTTTTTAATTAATCTTGACGTACCTTAATACCGAATCCATTTGAGCATTATTTATTTTTATTTAATTTTACTGTTAATTATTAATCCATAACCAATAAATCTGCAACTTATTGCTTGAATTCTTTTGTCAACTTTCTTAAGCCCATTTTAAATAATCCCTCTTGTTTCATGATCAGTTTATCTATTGCTTTTAATTAATACTTTTTTTGATTGTTATTATCTTTTAATTTTTACGATTTAAATAAGTTATAAAATGCCATTTATAATACAATTCAGCAAAAATACTTAGCGGAAAATTTTAACTTTTTATTTATAGTCTTTCCATAATCGCTCTTTTTACACTTTCCCTCTCAATTAAAGTATCCATGGTGAAGCACGTAGTTGTTTATTCATTTAACGTCACTTAAGCTGCTATGGCTAATCATACGATTATACCTAATTTTTTTGTGCTATAATCAGGATAGGGATCTTAAACGAGTACCTGAGACCGCACATCCTCGTGAAAACGCCATTTCATGTCCCTCCGGAGAACGGCATAATCAAGGATTTTTACTACCTTAAAGTAATGCTGAGGCCACCTGCCGGGCTAAGAATCCGAGATCTTGGGCATAGAAGGTTGTTGTGCTTATCACGTGGTGAACATAGTTACATTTAACGAAATTCTGGAAAAATCTGTCCCTTATTTGCTGTTTTTATCATACATGTAGATGTCCACTTACTAAATTTTCTGGTGCTATAAATTTTGATTTTGTGTGTGCCATTCATTGATTGCACGGTTAACTTCGAATAACAATCCAAAGCTGACTGGATTGGATAGGCTGTGGATCAGTAATTATCTGCTTATCTACTTAGTAATATTGTACATACTTAGTAAAGTTGAATAGTACTTCTAGTATTATACGGCAATATGGTTACCACTGCATTAAACTGTAAGCGTTGATGTAACTATTGCATTAATGGAGGCCTACGTGGTGGAGTACTTGGTCGGACGGATGATGATGACTTGGAGGGGGTCATTAATCAAGATGGCGGATGATTAATGCTATGCCTCAACCAATTAGTTGTCTTCAACCTACCCCCCACCCTCTATCGTTTTTTAACTGTTTTTTTGCTTATTATCATGAGAAAACAAAGTTCTGTTTTATAACTTAATGTTTATAAGCTCGTAAATATTTTTACTAATTATTCATTTTTGTTGGTACTTATTCTTCTGATTTGGTTTGGGGTAGTTAAATTCTAGTCAAGTGACGTCACGCTACGTCATTTCTACGTTACGTTTTGTAATCTATGATAGAATGGTTAGGAAAAAATTGAATATCTATTCCGCAGGTTGTTGCTTCGAGTCGAGTTACAAAATTTAACTGTTAATTCGTTTCATTTTTAATATTTTCCAAAATACTAGTTATCGTGAACTTTATTTCATCAATAAATAAAATTATCAACTAACATTACGAAGTATAGATGATATAATTTTTGGTTTGTTGATACCTTCAATTCTAGATAAAATTATTACCATAGTATATACATTTCCAACAATCATATCCTTTTTTCCATGCTAAATCTCATGATAACTTGTATTTTATGGATGATGATTTTAACGATCGAATGATAATTTTTAACTTTTGATTCAACTCAAAGCGACAACCTACGGAATAATTACCATATTTATTGTATAGCAGATAAGGCATTGAAGACAATTGAAATGACGTAACGTACCTGCACTTGACGGGACTTAAACTACTCCTACCACAAAGCTGGCAAGCTGAGGAATAAGCATAATAAGTGCTTATTACTCTTAATCCTAACAAATCCCATCAAATTACCATCACCCCTCGTCGTAAAACTACGAATTCCTGCCCTGATGTATCCTTTATAATCCCTAATATTCCACTGATCCCTCTCGAACAGATACGTTACCTAGGACTCCATCTGGACCAACGTCTCAATTGGAATCCTCATACAAGAATGAAAAGACGAGAAAATGCGTGACGTTTTAACCCATTTCAACATTTACTGGACAAACTCTCTAAGCGCTCAAATAATAACTAAATACTCATTTACATGAAAATTATCAGACCTATTTAGACAAACTAGATACCTATCCTTCCATGACAAGATCCAAACACACTTGAATCCGCTAGTCTCTCAACTTGATTCCCATACTATTCTTGATAACCCTCTGAGGCGTGTAAAAAGAAGATGACCTCGAGACCTTCTACTATAGAACTTTATTGCAGTGCTACCGATGGGTAGTTTCTCCATAAGTGTTTTTTTTTCATGTCATTTGTTCATTTGAGAAGATTTACTAGTTGTAATATTATTACAGTTGTAAATATCGATAAATTAATCTTTAAAAAATTCTGTTCGTTTTAATCTTCTTATAAGTTACTACGGTCTTCAATTCTCAAATGGGCTTCTAAGTAAACTTTTAAAATAAAAACTTACCATAGTTTTTTCCTGGTTTATTATAGCGAGGGAGAAAGAGACGTACATTTAATGGTATAATTTAAGGGCCGTCAAATCCCATCTTTTGCTCTTTAACTTTTATGTAATATAATTTTATGAGACGTGCATAAAATTATATTAGTCGATGCACGCTATCGGAGTGCCCTGCAGTGGATGCCCTATTTCCTTCCTCGATAAACATCTCCCATTCATGTCAACCACCTCACTAAACCACTAGCTTTTTAAAGGTTGCCCTGTATCGTTACTAGGTTGGTAAAGCTCTGTGTTCCTAATCTTGGATTGAGTTGAGTTTAATGGTACTTTAGTAGTCTTCCGATCGTATCGCAAGTCTTTCAAGGAACAAAAGTTCCTTCAGTCGATTCGTACTAAAAAACATCTGTGTGTATTACTCGTTTGATTCCGCCGTTTGTTTGGATTTAAATTATTAATTAAAATTACCTAGTTAATGTAAATGAATTACTGTAACGTAATAATTTACAGAAGTATTAAGGTTGTTTTTTATTAACTTATTTTAATTGAGGCTTTCAAAAGTGGATATTTCTAAATTAAAAAAAAAAATCTACTTTTTCACATTTTTCGCTTGTTTAGTCAAGCAATACTTTCCACTCCCGAAACTCCAGGTTCAGAACCGGACTAAAACCATGATAAATAAGGCAGCAAAGTGTCGTGATAGTTATCCGCTTTTGATCCTCAACCGCCTAATTTGCAACTGCTTAGTGTCGCGTCCAGCTTATTAATTAACAAACGGTACACGGCTTGTAAGAAAGATTTATATTTCTAGTGATATCGGACAGATATAACATGGATATGTAAGCGACTTTCTTTTATGACTTACTAGGTGACTTAATTAATATTGTTTGACAGTATAACGTACTTTCAATAGATAGTACATCTAACTTAGAGGCTACTTACTCTCCTTACATACTACAAACTACAGCTTTCTACTCTTTTATCTCTCTCTTCCTAATCTTAGAGCTATATATATATATATATATATATATATATATATATATATATATATATATATATATATATATAAATATACATATATAATTATATATATAGGTTCCAAAAAAAGGGCTTTAGGTTGCAATAAATTGAAGAGAGCTGAATTTTTTATATGTTTTAAGGGCATGTCTGGCTAGTGGAAATCCAAGTTTGCTACCGACAATACGGATGGGAATACTTTTGGTGGCCGAAAAACCTCGAAATTTTTTGCCTATATCTCCTAATCGGTACGTTTTTGATCAAAAAAGATTGGTAACCATTTAAAGTCGATTAAATTTGATATCATTTGAGCTCAACCGCAGCTCTGTAGCTCCCATAGATTCAGATTTACGTCCCTTTGAAAATTGGTAATTTTTTCCAAAAAATCCAAATTTAAGTTTTGGCCGACTTTCGTGAGGAACACTGGCCGAAGGAGTGATCCTACGATGAAAGCCATGGGGAATGAAGCTGTAGTAAAGTTAATTAGCTTTAATTTAAGCACAGACCGAGGCCTATAGGTCTAATAGTTACGTCCCTTGGTAATTTTTTCCAAATAGTCCAAACATAGGCCAGCGGCAAGGTGCATTTTCAAAAATGCACAGATTATGAGATATAGGCCAAAATCTGAAATAACTCCGAAAATTTCGAGGATTTTTGGCCACCAAAAGTTTTCCCATCCGTTTTTTCGGTTGCAAAATTGGATTTACACTACTCAGACATCCCCTTACAACACATCAAAAATGCAACTCTTCGATTTTCTGCGACCCTCAAACACTTGGCCGCTGGCCTATGTTTAGACTATTTGAAAAAAATCACCAAATGGCGTAACTCAGAATCTCTAGACGTTTGAAGTGTAACACCATTTTTCATGATCCATTTCAGGGCCGCAAATTCTCATGTCGGCGTTGCCTTGTTATAAGTTTAATCACCATCATAAATCACCACTTCATTCATGCCTGAAATAGGCAATCTTTAATCTTGTTGTTGTTATATTCTATGAATGAGCATTTTTAGTTGAACTTCAAATCTCTGCTACGTTTGTCCTTATATATGTTTATATGGTAGTTAGAAAATTATGCAATCACAGTACCAGCTCCGTTGAATAAGTGGTAAAGTCGAATTTTTTACAGAATGAGTTTCCGAAGAAGCGGAATCATGCCATTATCCTAGTTTTTGACTTGAAATGGTGTTGTAATATAAGCAATAAATCAATTTCAAGCTTTTATTTTTATTTTTTTATTTTTTATTGTTATATCATTTTTATTGTAAAAGTAAATAAGAATAATGAAGTTAAATTATTAAGATTATCTACTTCTTTTTTTTCAATTTCAATCTAACGATTTGACTACTTATTCACTACGAAAATATCACGATTCCGCTTCTCAGAGTACAGGAAACTAATTTTATTGAAAATTTGACTTACCATTTCTTCTCCAGGGCTGTTGATATTTTGACATGTTTACCGATGTCGACTCAAGCATATCTCCTCTGAATAGGGCTTGGTAAAATATTAAGAGTACTACGCCTTTGTACCCTCCGCGCCAATTGGATCGATGCTGTTTATGGAATGAGATAGTATCATGGAGCGAAGCTAGCTGAAAGGCCTACTTCGTTCAATAGCTTATCATCCTCCTGGCTCCCTCACAAAAGCCACTCAAACCATCGCTTGCCCTTCCTCCTAAACATGTATTGAATAAACCATTGAATTTAAAGGATTAGTTAGCCGTGTTCGGGCGTACCTTCAATTTTAGGGCTTTTGTAACTCAAGGGCTTTTAGCTTCTATTGAATGAAATCTAATAAATAATAGGGTATATAAAAAAAAATTACCGTTTTATCAAATTCCTGAGTTCAGAAGTCTGTAAATATTTCAATGCTATTTATTATTTACCAACACTTAATAATACCTTTAGAGCATTCTCTAAGCTTGCTTAAGAACACTTGATTCTTCAAAAAAAAAGACTCAGTTTAGTTATTTATTTCAAAGAAAAAACATGACAGTGTCCTACGAAATCCTCGCAATTTTAAGACATTACTGGAAAAAAAATTCACAGCCGCTAAAGCAACTCGAGAAGCGTTGGTTTGAAAAATTTAGCAATGGAGATACTACGTTGAAAAGGAAGAAGAGCTCTGGGCGACCATTACCAATGGATATTGATGAGGTTCTGAAAGAGGTCGTTGGGTCAAATCCGTCCACAAGTACTCGCGAACTTATCAGGGGGTGTGATGTATCGAAAGATATTGTTCGTCATCATCTTCTCTCCATGGAGAAGGTGAAAATGGCCAGTTGGCGGTAATTTTTTTTTATACACCCTATTATATTTTTTTCATGTTCTTGCTTTACTTTAGACAATTACCAACAATCTCGACACACTGTTTGTCAAATTATTCCCCAGTTTGTCACTTCTAGTGACGATAATAATTAAATAAATAAAGCGATAATAACTACTAATTACTCACTCGACATGGTGCAAGTGATATATCTCTCGAAGTGCATGTTCGGTTTTTTCAGCGATTTGTATACTCCGATATTTCGAGCTATGAATATGACGGGAAGAAGAGAAGATAATTCGATTACTTTCGTTAATCTAGTGAAAAATCATGAGTGCATCTGGAACTATGCCATTGTCGCGCGAGAACCACTGCAATACCCACCACACTTGAGTTCATTTTCGTAACTGAAGCGGTGAAAATTTTTATCGCCCAGCTCGTGCCGATATATTGAACCTTCTTAGCAATAAATCTTCGCAAAATAGTTCCTTTCTTTATATCATCTTTCGCTTATTTTATATCATCTTGATTAGAACGTGGCCTAAGGTCTAAAATCAAAGATGCAAAGTATTGTAAGAGAACAAAAATATGTGTAAATAAATTTAAAAGCAAATTAATACACTTTTAAAATAAATTTATTATAAATAGATTTAAAAATTTTGCTTGGTTTTCGAAGATTGTGTACAAAGTTTTTCTCCTGTGTGTTAAGTTTTAATAACATGATTAATAAAACTTATATTAAGTTCTGCAAAATTTACAATAGGTTTTATTAAAATAAAAATAATAATATGTATAAATAATGTGTATACATTTCTTTGGATTTCTAATCAAATTACTTGTAACATTCCTTGAAATTGGATTCTTTTAAATAAATATTTTTTTTCAGGTATGGCGATTTGAATAGCCTATTTTACAGTTATTTGTGAGTATGGTACTGTTTATTTTTATTTGTAAATTTTTCTTTGAAAACATCTCTTTTTTTTCTAAAGATTTTTTTTATTCTCAGATTTATCAGTCAATGAGGGTTGACCATTTAGATTCTTTTTATTGAAATATGGCAGTTCTTTCTATTTTGTTCTGAAAGTTCATTCAATGTTTTTCTGGACATAGAAAAACTTCAAAATGTTTGCAACTATATAGATTAACACATTAATATTTTATGTTATGAATCTTGACTTACTTATGTAATGTCATAAGTAAGATTATTTCATTACAAAGGAGAGCGGGGTGGCTTAGTTGTAGCCGAAGATTCCGGGTTAAAATCCGGCTGTGGCAGATTATTTTTTTTTTTTTATGTTTTTAAAGACGCGGATAGAACATACAGAATCTCGAGACCCTCCTGTTTCATTCAGCCCTCATAGAGGAAAACAGGCGGTTGAGCTTGATCTAGGACAAATACCTGCATGCAGAACCTTTGTCCTAGAAACAGCACTGTCTGTACAACTTGCAGAACCCAAGGCTATTCATAGGTTGTAGTGATAGTTTTTTTCTTTCCTTAAATTTCATCCTAAATCTACTGCAACTCTCTGAAGTTTACATCCGTTTATGTATTGTTTGTAATTAACTTTTTTATTGTTTTCGTGTATTTTTTTTTTAACTATAACTTCATAGGTAGTTATAGAGGCTTTTGGTCATAATTAAGAACTGAAAGACCTTGTGAGGTATGATCAAGCCTAAAGGAGCCTTGGAACTCCTCGTAATAAATTACTGCTTAAAACCTCAAAATGCTTCTTAACAAGGAGCTACAAGACAGGAAAAGAAATGGAAATAAGAATAGTTAATGAGGAATGGAATAAAACCAGTCGAGTAATTTCACGGACAAAAAGGTTCGCCACGGAGTGAGTGAAACTGGACTTAATGATCCGCTACCTTGTAAGACCCCCCGCCCCCCACCACCCAAGCCCCCCCTCTCTTCTTATTTATAAACTTCTTTCCTCTTCCCTTTATTTCTTCCACAATTCTTTCCCTTTTATAATTTCCTTCCGTCCTCCTCGCGAGTGGGATTGACTTCATTACACCCGGAGCTTTGGCTTAGCCCTAGTTATAATTGTGCAAAGGCCAAATTGCTTTCTTATTTGAGGTCAGGAATCAGCTCTCAGGTCCGCGTCAAAAAAAGTTGTTGACTTTGAGGCCCCGAAGAGGCTTATCGACGAAATTAAAATTAAAATCTCATTGCGGCGTAGGGAATTTTTATTAACAAGAGTTCTTCAAGGAGTCTAGGAAACAAATAAATCGGCATTATTACGAGACAGAATAGACATTATTGTTAGCTGATTAATATTAGCTGTTGGATACCTCGTTCTCAATGTGAAGACCGAAGAGTGGCTGAGCGGAAAGTCCATGGATCGAATCCGGATGTTGTGATAAATAATTTATTCTTTTAACAGCCGAGGATGGACCATGTGGAATCTATGGATCCTCTTGGGGCTCACCCAACCTCTATAGGGAATCCTTAATCAGAGGAAAAACCAGGCGATTGACTTAAAATAATACAATTTGAAACATGTACTGAACCGAAGGCACTTCATGGATTTCAGTGCTACAGATTTTTATTATATGTTTCTTTCCACTCCGATTTGCTGAATAAGCCAACTACTAACTTGGGCACAAACGGATGGGTAACTGTCGACTAGAAGTTTTTTTTAATTTTTTATAAAAGGTGGAAATCTCAATAGACACCTGAGAACAAAAACTCCTCAAATAGTGTGGGACTCCAACCCACTAAAACCACCTTGTTGTGCAACAACTGAGCTAGCCCAACAAGTCGCTCCTCTTTCACGTGCAAAATCTCGGCTGTGGGATATAGCCCATTGACTAATTACCCAATTTAGTGAAATAGACTAGAAGTGACATGAATAAATACCCAAGGGTTCGTTATACATGGTCCGGATTAGTGACTCAAAAGCCGTTGTTGTTGGCGTTATATTTACACAGGCTTTGCTAATTGGTATGCTTGAATTATTATTACTATTATAATAATACTCGTAACTAATAATGCTGTAGTTTATATATTATTATATACAACTTTAATATTAAACCTACCACTCACTATCCTCCCTTCTACGTTAGTTCTACGACCTTCACCTTTCTTCGGGCCAATTATTCTTCGGAATTCTAAGGATAATAATTCTGTACCCCCGGAGGTATAGAATACCATGTCACATTTTGTAATTTTTTTTTATTTATTCAAGAGAGCCGTTCCACAACTTAGCTTATTATTATCATTAGTGGCTAAGCTCCCAAAGTGGAAGACGCTAAGTGCAGATGGTTCACCTTAGGGGCTTCTTGTTCTTCTTATTTTCCCCACCAAGTTTTCATCCTTACCGAGAATTTAGCTTTTCTTGCTTCGCTCCATTTTGTTCCAGTTCTTTTGTCTCTGGCTTCACCTCCCATTTTTCAACTTTAATATTAACTTAAACTGTTTTTCAACCTTTTTTAATTTTGCACTATTAAAATATGATTTATCGTTACTTATAGAAATAACTTATATAAAATTGTTTTTGGCATTGATAAGTAACTGGAGTATTGATAACAGTATCAGAATTAAACAAACGTTATTGAATAATTCTTCGCCATAGTCAATGATCTAGATGTCATGTGGCAAAACGGATTGCAAAAGATATTTCTTTCTGACGCCGGTGGTACGGCATGGTACCATTGCTCGTAGATTTTGAGTGTACCACGACTGAATTTATTTCGTGTTGCAGGTCCCCTTTACACACCATTAGACCTTTATTTGTAAATCCTCGTTTGGCTTGTATCGCCTGATCCAGTCAGGAACGAGAGATTATCTGTGATTTAGTGTACTTAGACTGCCCATTCTCCTCTCTGTTGCCGTATACAGGGCTTTTGGAAGATATATTTGACAGTAATGGCGGTGTTAGATAAATGTATTTTAAAAATATTTTATGTTTGGTAAAATATTTTGTTGTTGTTTGTTCATCGAACGTTACTTTATACTGCTATGGCTAATCGGACGATGATATTGGTAGCTCTAAATCTTGCATATCTAGGTTTATTTAGGATAGATATTTTTTACAAGCGGTTCAACCAGTAGAACATGCGGTTGTACATGATCGAAGACAAATCACCTCCCTACACAACCGTTGTCCAAGAAACAGTACAGTTACTACCATGTACTCCGGACCCTTCACGAGTCGTAGTTTTTTATCTCTTATTTATTTATTATTATCTTTTTAATGATAAAATATAAAATGTAGAAACCACAGAGGATTCTATCGCACTACCAATAATCCTCAAAATACAACATTGAAAAGTATGATTAAAGGAAATATAAGTGAAGAAGCATACTGGTTTAGAAGAAAAGTAAATACTCAATATTTAATATGAGGCAGTCAACTGAAAATATGTCGGAAAAAGTTAAGGAATTAACAGAATGTTGATGAAGAAAGGAGGATTTGGCAGAATGAGGAAACAAGTTGGTGGAAAACAAGATTGAACATTGCCTAATATCTCCGATCCGGAGCCATTATAATCGTCAGGGACAAATTGGGATAACAGGAAATAATCAAAAAAATCCAATAAAAAAGATTTTTTATTTATACCGGTATTTATGGTTGGCCAGTTGTAAATCCAGGATGTTATAATCCAACACAGGGCTACAGTCAGGATGGTCAAGCTAACAGGTAACAATAACAAACCCGGCTCTAGCAATGAAAGTATTTAATCTCTTAACACCCTCGGGTGGATCATGTGGGATCTGTACAACCTCCTGAGGTGGACCCTGCTTCTACAAAGTGGCTACCCTTAGTTGGGAAACCAAAACCCGACGGTTAGGCGTTAAATCATCCAAATCACATTCCTTGCGCAACTATTTACGTGGAAACAGTACTCTCTCTAACTCGCACTGAACCCAATAGATAATGGTGCAATTTTACATTATTATAGTCTCATGTTTCAGAAAACAACCTGCGCAGAAGTCCCCACCAGACCGGCCGCGCATATAGAAGCAACGAAATTTTCCCCACTACCCAACTTGCTTTACTCGCCCTTCATCTTTTCGCCTAGTTAGGTCTTACTGTATTACCTTACCGTTCTCTCTTCTGTTGTTGTTTGTTCATTTAACGTCACTTTATGCTGCTATGGCTAATCGGACGATGCTACATTGGGAGCTCTAAATTTTGCCTATCCAGGTTTAATTAGGATAGGGATTTTTAACGAGTACCTAACATCGTACAGGCTCGGGACCCCCGTTTAACGTCCCTTCCGAAGGACGGCGTAACTAAGGATTTTTTACTCCCTTAAAAAAATCCTAGGGCCACCTGCCGGGCTACGAACCCGCGATCTTGGGTTTAGTAGTTTGTTACGCTAACCACTAGACCACAGGTGACCGTAAGTTCTCTCTTCTTATTCGACCTATTATTGTTCATATATTTTTTTTTTAGCCTTCTTTTGGACCCTTTTTCGGATTTCTAGTGTTATTTGACCCTGCAATGGCTAATTCTTATTCATCCTGCCTCCGATGCCGCAGAAGGCCGCTGCCTAGATTTTGAGGCTCATACATTAATGTTCTACGTATTGATCTTGAATTTTAAAGAATCCCTTTAAATTTAAACAATGGGATATAACAGAGGAAGAAAATGGACCGGGTTCATTCAAGAAATTCTCTTTTATGTATGGGGAGAACTGTTTATTGGTAAGCAGACGTTTTATACTCACATTGCAGTCTTCTTCAGGACTAACTAAGATAAGATCGGTGGTTGACACTAGACTCTACCTCAGTCTAGAGAGAAAAAAATATAGCCTGCAAAAATTTTGTAAAAATAAAACTGTAATTTTTATTCGTCCTTATATAAGATTGCTGAAATTACAGTTTTATATTGGTTTCTTTTTCTTATAAATATAAGTTATAATTTTATAATATTGTATTATTGGACTCTGGCTAATATTAATTAAATATTTGGCTAGCCTCGGGTTGCGATACTTACTCAGAGGAATAAATTAATTAATCTGTTGCAAGAGGGCGGTGGGAAGGGTTGGGTTGGCGGTCAGGTGGTCGCTATTTCGGTGAAGGGATATCAGTCCCTTTACCTCAACCTCCAATATTGCCCTTGGGGTTGTCCATTTTCTTATCTTACAGTCTGAATTTATAAAAATATTTCGACTAATTGGATTGAATACTTTATATTTGTATTTTAATGCTAACACTTTATTTTGAATATTTTAATAAAAAGCTTTTAGTGATATAATATAATAGAACAGAAAACTTTAATCTGGAACTAAATACCTTAAGAGCAACATACATGAAAAGAAAAAGAAACATAATACATATCTGGCTTGAAGGCTATATAATACAAATACCTAAGTATCTATAAAGTACCAAAGAAGTAAATAAAAGTACAACTATTGGCAAAAAACTAAGCAACTAATGAGAATCAATAAATGAATAACAACTAATAAATATATAAGCCAGGTTGTATTTTTTTTACATAATGTATATATTTTTTTTTACAAAAAATACTAGTATACTGACTTGACACGAACAGGTAAATTTTCGATTTAATCTCACTATTTCCTTTGGGGCTCTACTAAACCATCCAATTCATCTCGTATCCAATCCTTACAATCCAAAATCTTTTGTAAAATCCTCTATGTTCTCTATTATGTCACAAAAAAACTCATCCATCATGATCTTAAAATCCCATATGTTGGTGATTTGGCCCAAACTAGATACCTATCCTTCCATGACAAGCTCCATACACACTTGAATCCGCTTGTCTCTTAACTTGCTTCCCATACTATTCCTGATAATCCTCCGAGGCGTCTGAAAAGAAGATGGTCTCGAGACCTTCTGCTATTGAACTTTATTGGAGTGCTACCGATGGGTAGTTTCTCCACAAGTGTTTTTTTTTCATGTCATATTAGCAGATTTACTTGTTGTAATATTATTATAGTTTTAAATATCAATAATTAAATTTTTTAAAAAATTAAGAAGTTTTTAGTTACGTATTATTTTATCGGCGTTGCTCAGCAACGGACCGAGATATTACTTTTTGTTTAGTCTTTTCTATTGAAAATCATAAAGGCACTATAGGGCGAGACCTGTGGTCTAGTGGTTAGCATAACAACCTACTAAGCCCAAGATCGCGGGTTCGTAGCGCGGCAGGTGGCCCAAGAATTTTTTCAAAGGGAATAAAAAATCCTTGGTTAAACCGTCCTTCGGAAGGGACGTTAAACGGGGATTCCGATGTGTACGATGTTAGGTACTTGTTAAAAATCCCTTTCCTAATTAAACCTGGATAGGTAAAATTTAGGAATAAAATCCTTCTATAATATCTTCCGATTAGCCATATCAGCATGAAGTGACGTAAAATGAATAAACAAAGCCACTGCTCTTCACTTTTTAAAACTGTCACAAAACGGCCCCGTTTTTGAATTTAATCGTAGAAAAAGCAATGTTTCGATTTCAGAAATAAAACTGGCTACATCTTATTCCGATATACATTTTTTAAAATGTCTTAATTATTTTTGTCTGCATTTAATAAAAAAGTGGGCCACTACAACTCATGAAGGGTACATGGTTGAGACTCTACTGTTTCTAGAACAAAGGTTTTGCAGGGAGATGATTTGTCCGAAATAACGCTCACCCACCAGGTTTTTCATCCAATTAAGGCTACCTTCTTTATTTGTTATCTATAATATTTAGCAAAACAAACAACATTTCATTATTTTATTAATTTAAAAATATTAAATATCTCAAAACAATACTTAGATTTTACTTTGCTAACCAAGGAAGAACAAAAGAAGTATGAAACCTGAGTATAAAACCTGAGTATGAAACCTCTACTAACATGTTAAGTACATACTTTATAACGATCAAATTAACTGTTGTATATGTGGAAGAAATTGGTGCGGGTTAACTGTTGGCTAGTTTGTAGATGGAGGGTTGATATCTCTCTAATCTGAAAGAATTATAATAAGACTCATACCAAATATAAAGGAAGCAATAACGAAGATTATTATTTTTGGATCTATTTTATGAATGGATCATTCCAGATTAACGAAAAGAATATTCTGCCACCTATAGGAGAAAATGTCGACATGTGGATTCAGAAGTTAAAGAATGATTCTGAAAGAAATAATATAACGGAAAACAACGCAGAGTACAGAGAATCTCCAGAATGAGGATCTTGTGTATGGACGAATTCCAGAGAAGAGTGAAAAAGATGAAATATAGAAAGAAGCAGCACAATGAAAGGATGGAAGAATATTGGAAGTGATGGAAGATGAAAAAGCAGAATGAGAAGAATTGAAATTGGCAAGTGGTAAAAAAGGCCTCATCAAAAAGAAGAAAAAGATAACTCGTGACATTGTAATATGTTGTAATTTCACAAAAGATACCTTTATCTGTTTTTTAAAATAATAAATTATTTATTTGGGAGTTTACAAATTATTATTTTAAAAATATTTAATTGCAGATTACAAAAAGGCATCAATTTATTTGTTTAAAGAAAAAAATGCCATTTCCTGTACCAAAGTATTTCCTCCTTGCTCCCTAATCTACAGCAATGGAATGTAAGGGATATACGGTGATTAAATGAAAAATATGAAAAAAAAGTCTTTGTGGGCGAAAAAATGCAATTACGTATACAATCCTTGGTTTATTTCATGGACTCGTGGAAGATCCTCGTACGAATAAAACTGAGATGAAATAAAAATGAAAAGAAATATGCCCAGTGTCTTTTCGAGTTTGATTTACTAGTTTGTTTTGCTCAATGGCATAAACATATAAGTTGAATATATGTAAAAAATCTGATAAATCCTCCTCCTTGGAAGTCAACATTAGGTTGATTCAAGATATAATGAAGAGGAATAGAAAAGTAACTTGGACTTAATCCCTTTAGAATAGCAAACATGAACAAAAATTGAAACGTAATATGTACCTGGCCTGAAGGCAACATAATACAAATAAAAAGAACGAATAATTATACACTATTATGATGATACAACTTTCTCCCCATTGTGTGTATATATATATATATATATATATATATATATATATATATATATATATATATACATGTGTGTGTGTGTGTGTGTGTGTGCGTGTGTGTGTGCATGTGTGTGTGCATGTGTGTGTGTGTGTGTGTGTGTGTGTGTGTGTGTGTGTGTGTGTGTGTGTGTGTGTGTGTGTGTGTGTGTGTGTGTGTGTGTGTGTGTGTGTGTGTGTGCGTGCGTGTGTGTGTGTGTGTGTGTGTGTAATGATATTATATTTTATTTATATAAACTAGTATCTGTGGTATAATGGTTCAAATCACTCTAACTTGTATAAGGTTACGCATTTAACTGTTGTTATTAATTATCTATAATTGGTTAATATCTTTTCATGATTCGTACTTTTTATTTATTTCATTTAATTGTTAATTCTTTTTTAATTATTTATGAGTTGCGTTTGTATGGTTTGATTATTAGGTATATATGAATTGTATTATTATGTATCCTTCTGGCCTGATGGATGTTATGTTTCTTTTTCTGTTCATGTTTTTTTATTTTTAAGGGATCTAGTACCAGAATAAAGGTAATTTTCTGTTATATTATATTCCATATTTTTCTGACTAATGAAGATACAAAATAAATTAACATTTTTTCCAGTTAATTATACGACCCATCTTTATTATTCCTCCTTTCATGTAAAATGAAATATTACAGGAGGATCAATAAAAAATTGATCATAAAAAACCTTATTCTTATTAAGATACCATGCTTGTTATAAAAGTCATATATGTTTTTTATAGTGGACCTTTTTCTTCCTGTTATTTTTTCATTTCTTTGTTGTACTTGTTCTGTACTCCTATACATTAGTTTATTTAATGTATTTCATTTATCCTATTTCTTTTATTTTTAATATCCTTTGGGCTTTTTTGGATGTTTAAAAAAAAAAAAGTTTAGTATGTGTATTTTCCATTTTTTAAAATTATAATTACCTGTTTTTTTAAATGTGTGTCCTTTAACCTTCTTTATTGTTGGGTAGTTGTGTTTCAGCCTTGGTTTTGGTTGAATGTGGTCTTACATTTTTATTTTGTCATTTTTATTTATATTTAATTTTATTATTAATTTTGTTTTCGGATACTTTTAAAGGAGCTAGGTTCCAAGTAATAACCCTATTTTTTTTTACACTCTTTTATTGAAGTCAGGGTACACGTCCAGGTCAGAAATTCCCTCGAGAGTGCGTCGGCTACAGTGTTCTTTTCCCCGGGTGGTGGATCAACCGAATCCGCAAGGGCGTTGCCGTTTCTGCCTTCTGGTGAAAAGCATATTCCAGGTAATGCCGGAAGTGCTTGATCGCTCGGGCGATAGCCAGTAACTCCCTATCATAGGTAGCGTATTTCTTCAGGGCTAGAGCGAACGATTTGAAGAAATACCCAAGAGGTCGCCAAACACTGCTATCCTCTGCTGCAAAACTGCTTACAGGGCATTAGTGGATCTGTGTTCTGCGAGAGATGCAGCAGCTAGCCGGAGAAAAAGTCCCCGAAGTGATGCTCAGCACTTGATGGCTTCGCGGGCTACTGGAGGCCATGCAAGCTGCTGTAGCCGCCATGGAACATACGGATGTGACAAAGCTGGGTTGAATAGCGAACAAGAATGAGGTTGAATAGGTAACCAAGCAATGGCTCCCACGTGGCAATCTGCTTCGACTCCCACACCGAGCGATGTGGTTGAGGCAGTAACAAATCCCATTCACACTAACCGCTTTGGTCACCCAGCTGTTTGTAACCTTCTTTACGTTGTCAACACACTCCCGTTACATACTTATTAAAGTCTGTTTACTTGCTTTTATTTTGTAAACTAAAGTCTATTTGGAATTTTTCCACTCATGCCCTCGCAGATATCTTATTTCTCTTTCGAGTTTTAGTCACTTATTGATTTTATCTTGCTGCAGGAGTATTTTAACAACCTTAAAATAAAGGAAAAAAAATCATAATTCAAACGATATTCACAGCTTTTTAGTTGTAGAAGTTCAAGTTAAGATTGGAATTTTTCCACTCATGTCCTCGCAGATATCTTATTTCTCTATCGAACTTTAGCTGTTCTATATTTGCTTTAGTCATTGCAAAGAAGGTTTATAGCAAGGAGATCGATGTTTCCTAGCTTATATAAATTGATATATACAATAGATTTATGTATGTATATATACATGAATAGAAAAATGCTATTGTTATGTGGTGCAGTTTTTTTTTATGTTTAAATCTTCTTGACAGTTGATTACGTTTCAATTTATATTTTTTGCGTGTCTATGTTTTATTTGAAATGGAATATATAAATCAATTATATAACGTGCTTTGCAAAATTACGTAAAGTTGATCATTTGTTGTTGAAAATATACTTTAAGGGCTGAAGAGTGAGATGAATAAATTTTCCTCTGCTGAATATTAAGTGTTATAATATATTTAGCTTTACTCCCCTGCTCCATAAATAATTTTCTCTCTCAACCCCATTGTGTTTTTTTTTTTATATATTTTTTTTATCTTGCTGTAGGAATATTCTAACAACCTTAAAATAAAGACAAAAGTCATAATTCAAACGGTATCCACAGCTTTGTAGTTGTAAAAGTTCATGATAAGAGCGTGTTTCAAATTAAAGTAATTATAATGTAAGATTAGGAAAATAATTAATCTTAATTTAAAAAATATATAACAATTTAAAAAACAAAAGGCGCCTTTTTCGATAAGAACAGTTATTGATATTGATTCAATAGGTTTTAGTTATTGACACCATAGGTGATCCCTACGTAGTGGTAGATATTTTATATTTGTAAATATTTACAAAGTTATGTAACAATAACAATTTTATTACTACCTTCCTATCCTCTCTTTAAAAAAAAAATAACTGAATAACTACAAACACAAAACGGAATTGAGTTTAGTACATGGTAAGATAGAGAGATTGTACTGTTTCTACTCCAACAATTATGCAGGGAAGCGATTTGACGGAGATTAAACTCAGCCGCCATTGAGTTTCCTCAAAGTAAAGGCATTCATTTTATAAATGTGAAAGAAAGTTCCTGATCCGAAAGGGTCCATTTGTGACTGTTAATATTAGGTCAGTCCAAAAGTTCGTGCGCATTAGTAGCATGTATGGATTAGCGATGACACATTGACAGATCGATAAGTTTCCGAATCTGTCGAAACCTGTTATCGCTTAACTGATGTATTCGTCAGTTTGTCTCCAAAATTCGTAAGGATCAGACGCATATTAGTTCTGACAGAAAATGAATATCGATAACGCATATAAACTGCAAAAAATTAATGAACTGAATTGGGAGCTTTTGCATCCTGCATATTCCCCGGATATTGCCCCAAGTGATTTTTAGTTATTTCGTGCCTTACAACATTTTTGCAAGGCAGTTCTAAACAGGATTTACAAAATGAACTCAGAAGTTTTTTTGCTTCAAAACCAAAATCTTTTTACACCAATGGGATAAAAAAACTTCGAGAAAGATGGCGATATATTGTAGACAGCGGAGGAAGATATATCATAGATTAAAATGTTACAATGTTGTGTTTTATTTTTTTCATTTAAAAATTTTGTCAAAATGCGCACGAACTTTTGGACTGACCTGATAGATTAAATAATGCCTGCCTCTACCAGATTCTAACCCGTGATGCTTACAACAGGAAATCAGCTTTGTATACACTGCGCTACACCCACAGAAAAAATATAAGATAACCAACCATGAGATATTACCAAACTTGATATTACTGAGTTGCGCAAGTACACCAATTAGTATCGGTAAATATTTGAGGAGGCTACGTGGAATGGTCACTACCCCGGAATGTTCTTGGAAGGAAGATGTCGATCAAGAGGTCGTTTAGGGTCCGAGCCACGTCCGATGGCGATGTTTAAATAGTTTGTTTGCTCTCGGTGGTTGCTTAGCTGGTCACTTCCAAGGCGGCTGTAGCCCTCTAGTTCTATCTCTATTCCCTCCAGGCACCGAGCCCTTCCGTGCCAACGGCTACAGGTCTCATTTCGAGGGCTGGTTCTAATAAGTAACGATTGTAGTTTCAACACAGCATTCCAAAACTTAAGAAAATAAGAGGATTTATTAATTTCAAGGCCAATTAGTTTATATTTTACTAGCGACCCGCGGGGTGTTATTAGCCTACATGTATCTGTCGTAGGATCGCATCGATTCGATGCGTCGAATATGTGGATTAAATTTAAATGTAATATCTACACTATAGTAGTATTTTAGTATTTCCATATAGTATTTAGTATTTCCATAGAAATATTTTAATGTATTTTATTGTTTAGGCGTAATAAAAAATACAAACAAAATAAAATGTTTCTTTATATACGATTTTTTTTACGCGCATTAATTTTTTGCGATTGTCCCTAAGATACTTAAATTATATGGTGTAAAATATTATAATAATATGCATTAAATGCTTATGGTAACTAAAGTATTTAAATTGAGAAGGATTTATGTTTGTATCTGTTTAATTGTATCTAGGTAAGCTAAATAGCTTTCCAATTACCGTAACCAATTTTTAAAGATTGATAGAAACTACAGAGCGATTTTTATAATTTTTGATTATTTAATTAAAACAGCAATAAACCCTTGATATAAATCAAATCGTGTTAATTACGGTTCATTAAGAAATTAAAATCTCGTTAAGAATTGATGCTAACAATATAATGAAAAGAATTTGGCCTTTCAAACATGTCTGGAATATTAATAATATATTTGCATTGAAAGGGCTATTTATTTTTATTGGTATAAAACTAATCTAGCTGCGATGGAAAATGATGATAGGTCTGCTAAATTGCCTCGCTAAGTTGTCTTTGAAAAACTGGGCAATTGTTTTTGCGTGACAAACAGTAACAGATTAAATATCCATTAAACGCCATGAAACTGGCGGGTAAAATGGACTTTGCGAAGTGTGTGGGCCTCCGAGTTTTTTATTTGTATTTTTTTTTCATGGCTACATTCTGTCAAATGCCAGTCACGTTAAAATTTTTTTCGTGTTTCCCGTTAGTATATATTTAATTTTTTTTTCTGCCTTGATAATTTTCTGAACTTTTCTATTCCATATGAGCTTTCATTTCAGAATTAGTTAAAAAATAAAAGTTAAAAAAAAGTCCCTACGTCATGTATAGCCAGTGAGATTTTTTTTATTCAACTCCAAAATAAGATTTATTGATGTTTAGTAATTTTTAAATAAAATGTAAACGTAATTAATGTTATTTTCATTACGACTAGTTCTATCATCTATTATGTTATTTTTAGAGCTGAGTACAAATTATATGAGAGGTTTCAATAAAATTATATGAGGATCAAGTGCGGATAACTCCGAATTTCAAAAATTGAGTTTTTCGCTAGTTTAGTCAAGCAACTTTTTTAAGACGACACTTTTCCGCGTTGTTTCTCGAGGTTTAGTCCGGTTTTGAGCCTGAAGGTTATATAGGATAAATCATTGCTTGACTAAACTAGCGAAAATCTCGAAAATTCAATTTTTGAAGTTTGTAGTTACCCACTTTTGATCCTGAACGCATCATGTACGTGCATATCGTCGCTGTCAAAACAATGCCGCCTATTTACAATTTTTTATGAAAATTAGTAACGGTAATGCATTCTACAGGTTGAAGGAAGGCTCTTATTAAGGTCAGCAACATGGCAGAGTATGATTTTTTGATACTTCTCTTCAATAGTTCTGAAAAAAATTGTCAAATGTAGACTTGGCGTGGTTTTTTCCCCTCCTGTAAAATCGACCAAAGTGTATATAGCTATTTTGACAGCTACAATATATATGATACCAGTCTCCTCTAAGACTCCTCGCTGCCATGCCTTCCTCCACTTCCTCCAAACCACCTCTTCTTGGATCGCCCTCTTTTCCTCCTTTCTTTTGGGCGATAGTTTTTCTTTTTTTTAAGATTAATTTATTGATATTTACAACTGTAATAATATTATAACAAGTAAATTTACTAATATGAACAAATGACATGAAAAAAAAAACACTTGTGGAAAAACTACCCATCGGTAGCACTCCAATAAAGTTCTATAGTAGAAGGTCTCGAAGCCATCTTCTTTTCAGACGCCTCGGAGGGTTATCAGGAATAGTACGGGAAACAAGTTGAGAGACTAGCGGATGCAATTGTGTATGGAGCTTGCTATAGAAGGATAGGTATTTAGTTTGGGCCAAATCAGCAACATATGTGATATTAAGATCATGATGGATGAGTTGGTTTGTGACATATTAAGGAGTATTGAGGATTTTACGAAGGATTTTGGATTGTAAGGATTGGATACGAGCTGAATTGGATGGTTTAGTAGAGCCCCAAAGCTCAACTCCGTATGTCCAAATAGATCTGATAACTGTCATGTAAATGAGTCTTTTGTAATTAATTGGGACCTTAAAACGTTTGTCCAGTAAATGTTGAAGTAGGCGGAAACGTCTAGCAGTTTCTTGTCTTTTCATTCTTGTATGAGGAGTGCGATAGTAAAAGATTTTTTTAGACCATCGTTCCTCCGAAATTCTTTTATTCTCCTTATCCCATTTTAGTCTCCTTGTTTCTGTCGTGTAGAACATAGTTTTTCCCTTTTCTATCAGTTGCCAAATTATACTGTTAGGTACGAGTTGAATTCTGGAAATGGAACGTCTCCAGAAATTCCATCTCCATGAATGGTATTTCCTCTTTCTTTCCTCCTTTATCTTTGATGTTCATGTTTTGGATCCTCAGAGAGTATACATTTCCTGCGAATAATTGAAAAAGGAATTATTTTTGTTTGGTTGTTAATTGGTTTACTCAGAAAGAATTAACAGAAAAGAATTTAGACAGACATCCAATCATTTTTATCACTCTTACGATTTTATCTTAAGAATATGGTGATCCTTCTGCTTAGATATTTAAATTAATTGATTTTTAATACTTCCCAATTTTCGAAGGGTTGAACTATTTTATTATATTTATCCATGTTCTCTATTTTCAGTGTGCTCATAGTTATGACTACTTCAGATTTGTAAATAGATAAATAAATAAAACTGTTATGAAATGATAACAAAGTGACTGTTCTCAGGCATTAGTGCTAGCCGAGTTGGGAATATGTCTTACTCAGGGCAGGGCTGAATGTTTCGGCTAAGTAAGCTCCTTCTAACTCTGTCAACTCATTGAAAATACATGATCCTTTCGTTGGTCCTGGCGCTCCCTGGAAATCCCAGTAAATCTGATGTATAATACATCAGCTGTTATTGCTAAGGCAGGGGATAGTGTTTGCTTTAACCAGGTAGTCCTTAGGAGATGGCTGTCTATGTCATTGATTCCTTGCCTATTACTAAAACATCATTTAGAAATGTTGGGATAACGGCGCAGGTAGTAAACCTCTACAAATGTATCTCTAAATCGCTTGTGTTTGTTTGTTCATTTAACGTCACTTTATGCTGCTATGACTAATCGGACGATGCTACATTGGGATCTCTAAATTTTGCCTATCCAGGTTTAATTAGGATAGGGATTTTTAACGAGTGCCTGACATCGTAGAGGCTCGGGACCCCCGTTTAACGTCCCTTCCGAAGAACGGCGTAACTAAGGATTTTTTAATCCCTTAAATAATCCTAGGGCCACCTGCCGGGTTACGAACCCGCGATCTTGGGCTTAGTAGTTTGTTACGCTAACCACTAGACCACAGGTGACCGTTAAACGGGGGCCCCGAGCCTTTACGGTCAGGTACTCCTTAAAAATGCATATCCTTATTAAACCTGGATAGGCAAAATTTAGAGCTCCCACTTTAGCATCGTCCGATTAGCCATAGCAGCTTAAAGTGACGTTAAATGAACAAACAAACAATCTAAATCGCTTATGTTTTAAAAATGGATGGTATAATTCAGAAAAGTACAATGGACAGCTTAGGCCACTTTGCATACTGGGGTTAATGCTAACTTCTTTCCGAACCATCCATCAAAAATGTAAAACAGTTGTACATTGTTATAAAACCGCACTGAATTTCTGTTATTACAACGGAAAGTTAGGAATTTTTAAAACAAAATTGTTGATAAAAATTTATACAAAACTACATGTGTACAGCCCCGTTGGAGTAGTTAAGACGAATTTTCTCTAAAACAAGCTTCTTGTACTGAAAGAAGCGGGAATTTGTTATTTTCGTAGTGAATATGTGGCTAAGTCAGGCATAGGCCTGTAATGGCGTTATTGCTTATATTACAACTTCATTTCAAACTGCAAACGACGAGAATGACATGATTACGTTTCCCTCAGTACAGTTTACCTACTATGGATAAAATTCGACTCAACTACTTATTCACCGGGGCTGCTGGTATGTAGTTTGGTTTCAGCTATAAAAATATAGAATTAAATATTCTTAAAATAAAATAACAATATTTGGGTAAGGATTTAGGCAATATCTGCAAACTTACACCAAAATCATTTGTAATATTTTTAAACTAGATAGAATAATTCAGGAAAGTACAATGGGCGACTTATGATTGCTGCCTTTTGTTTGTTTCGTTTAACGTCACTTTATGCTGCAATGGCCAATCGGACGAATCTATAGTGAGAGTCCTAGATTTATCCTATCCAGGTATATTTAAGGTAGGAAGCTTAAACTAGTACCAACACCGCGCAGGTGTCTAGTGTAATGTAAATGTAAAAAAAAAAAATAATACTGACGTTATCAACTTGAAGGCTCTCAACAAACACCATGAGTAGCTTTTTATACCACGAATTACAGCCTGAGATCACCTTTAACACAATCTTCTCACCTACGCCTTGGTTTACAATTAGGATCTTAACCAATCAGCTAAACTCACGTATTACTTTTAAGAATTCGTTCGTTACCAAGCCCAACAACTTTGCAAGCCCATCTCGGACCAATCTATGGTATTTATCATATATAGGAAAATATGACTTGAAGTAGCCGTGAAGATGGCCTACAATGTAGGTCGAAACGTCAGCACTCGAATTAAATAAGTTTTTCTTATTTTGTGTTATATGTTATTTATCACTTCAATTATATTAACCGCGTGCATACACTGCATTTTATGCGGTGCATTATCGCGGTTTCTTAGTTCAGCAGTTGGCTTAAGATATTTGTTTAAAGGGAGTAAAAAATCCTTAGTGATGCCGTCCTTTGGAAGGCACGTATAACGTATCCAGCCTTTGCGGTGGCAGGTACTCGTTAAAGATTCCTATCATAATTTTATCTTGGCTGGTAAAAATTAGGACTCCCTCTGTAGCATCTTAGGTTTGGCCAATGCAGTATAATGGGATAGAGACTTTTAAGCAATTTAATTATTTTTCTTTCGAATTACAGTTATTATGAGTAAATATTAGTACAATGAAATAAATAGTTTTAAAGTATATAATTTGTAAAATGGGGGTTGTTACCCACCGTTCACATATGTATATATGCATATACAATGGATTTGTTTTTATATAACTACGATTTTTTTTTAAACAGAGACATTAATTTTTTGACAGCCTGAACTGTGCAAACCTACTTTTCAGGACTCCCGCCGCAACTGGACGGCCAAAAACATGAGTAGATCACGTTAAAACTCTCAGCCTAGACTTAATAAAAAATAAAAGGACTAATTTAATGCCCATCATAGGAGAACGATGAAAAAACTAAAATCGGAACCTTTTTCTCTCTACATACATTTCTTAAAATGTACTAAGTACAGAAAAACCCCTTTTTACGGTTCTTCGTAAAACGTTCAAACCCAATAGGTTAAGGGAAAAAAATAACAACCGATTGACAAATAAAATAATTTATTTAATTGTTGTATGGTATAATTTTTTAAATATAATTTTTCAAATGATTTCCTAGCCATATCTTTTCTTTTAAAATAAAATATTTTTAAAAAATTATATCTTATAACAATTAAATAAATTATAATAATATTAAAGCTTTAAAGTCAACAAGATCCAAAAATAAAGTAATGTTCAATTAACATTCTCTTTGTCTATACATCGCAAATTGCGAGAACGCGGAGATATAGAATCAGTGAAAAGAATTGATGAGGCTGACCGGGAACCGTGCCAGGGTGGCCGGGATGGTTGAGGCGTCACCACGGAGAGGTGAAAGACCCGGGTTTGAGTCCCGGTCCAGTCCATATCTTTTCTTTTCAAATAAAGTATTTAAAATAATGTTAGATGATTGTTTGAGTTTCGCACTAAACTACTGCGGTGAAATTCTTGTTATAGCTGCTCCTGCACTGAAAGGTATCTGTAGCTGTCGAATTTATCTTTGATCTATCGTTCCGCTGGAGTACACATTGTTCTCTTGTCTGCCTATTCTCTACTGTTCTTTTTCTTTTGTTATTCACGAAGGAACTTTTCAATATTGAATGTGACGTTGATGAACGGATATGTTTTGGTAGTGGCTGGAATGTGACTTCATATATATTATAAAAAAATCGGTTATAATAAGTTTTTATAAGGTCTGTAATATCGAGTACATTTTTTTTTTTTAATTTTGTGTATTTTTCTTCTTGTTTTCTTACTTTTATAAGTATTTATATTTTAGACTAATGTATGATTCTAAAATATTCAGCTTTTCTATACAATCATTTTCGACCCGAACTCACTAAATTTATTCATAGTATCGATTTTGAAAAGTTGACATCCATTTAAGAATAATCATACCATGTAAAACATAGATAATCATTATATAATTATTGTAATTTTAACTTAGTTAATTTGTTAAATTTATAATTGTTAAATTTGTTATTTTAATCTTGTCAAGTTGTAACAGCATTTATATAATAATGTCTTTTGTATATATGTTGGTATTATCAAACTGTAGTTAATTATTTGTAAAAGTGAATTTAAAAGGCACATAGTATATTAGTATAGATACGGAATGTGCTAATAAATAAACGGTCCTTTCAAAGGGTTACTTTGAAAGGAAAAAAAAAATAATAATGTTCATCTATATTACTCATTACATTTATTTATAGAAATTAGTTTTAAACTTGGACAAATATGAAATAGTTCAATTTTTTTTTCTAATTTACATTTATCAATATTTCATCACTACTTTTGGAGACAAATAATCATTGCAAGTTAACAAAACTGAAGATATATTGAATGATATTAGTTGACCATATATATATATATATATATATATATATATATATATATATATATATATATATATATATATATATATATATATATATATATATATGAGGAAGAAAATGGTGCGGGTGGAATTCAAGAAAATTCTCTTATATAGGAAGAACTGTTTATTGGTAAGTCAACGTTTCGATCCGCATTGCAGGTCTTCTTTAGGGCTAAGGGTGGTTAACTATATTGGGACACTAAACAGGTTTATAACAGAATTTTGTTGATTCCACCCGAATCATTTTCTTCTTCATAACTGAAGGTAGTTTAGAAGTATCGGAAATGAATCTCTAAAGTATTTTATGACTATTTAAAATGGGATTTGGCATCTCTGTGGGTTGAGTTTGGTTTCGATATGCTTAAGGTCCTGGGTTTCAAATCCGCCTACGACAGATATCTTATTTAATCTATTAAGTCACTGATCCTTGTGGGAACTTCAGAACCTCGAGGGGCTCATCTGCCCTCTTTATTGCTGTTATCCTCAACCGTAACGGTTGAATGTGATCGTAATACAGTTTTTGTTTCCCCCCACATTTTAATATTATCGACACATCTACAGCTCCGGTTAAATCGATTTTTTCCCAGATAGAGTTACCTGTATTTATATAGATGGGACGGTGTCATTCTCTAAGTTTTGGGCTTGCAATGGAGTTATAATATAAACAATAACTCCTTTTCAAGCCAAAGCCTGAATTAGAGCTTTATTCACTAAGAAAATAACACGATTTGGCTTCCCTAAGTATTAGAAACTCATTTTGGAGAACATTTGACTTAACCAATTCACCAACCAATTAACCAATTCATCGGGTCTGTAGTTAGAACAGAGATGAGTTTATAGTATATAAAAGAGTAGTCTCTAAGTTAGATGTAGTCCATAGTCAAGTAATAATGATATTAAATAGCAATAAGTCATCTAGTTAGGTCATATAATGTCTTTTGTATTAATTATAATGTGCAATAACTCAATAAACCTATATATATGTTATTAGTCGCCCACCGTTAACTGCCGCATGTTTAATACCTTTACAGCAGATGACGTTATATTACCTTGTTTTGAAATACCATGAATTTATTCGATAGACCGATATATATGACCTCAGGCTGTTTAAAGAGGCACGTGGGATAGGGCTGGTGACCGCCATCGATGCGGTAGACTCGTGTTAATAAGTCAGCGTTCATTGGTGGACGTATAACGCATCGGATTTTTCCGTTAATCCTATTGGTCCTTATTGCAGCCAGTGGGAACCGGTTATTGCCGATAAAAGCTTTTTCCATTCACTCGCATACCAATTTCATTGATTCTCTCCTTTTTATCAATCTCTTTCTCCTAATGGCTTCACCTCCCTCTAAAAGGATTAACTCAAGATCTGAGTCACGTAACGTTTATCTGTCTGGATCAGTGACTCGAGGAATCGTTCAGGTCTTTCGGCAGATATCTAATTTTTTAAACATTCAATTGAATTAAATCAAGTAAAGGAATAAAAGGAAGTCATGGCGAATCTTATTTTTCTCGTATTAAAATTACATAATATCTAATTGCATGCAATTACACCCCATGTTATAATAATGTTATATAGATGTAATAAAACGTACATTTACAATTATGTAAATATAATGTTCTATTTGATCGGTGTTGCTCAGTGGTAGAGCCCTAAGTTGCAATGCTGAAGGCTGTGGGTTCATATCTCACTACTGGCAAGACTATGAGAATCTGTTAGTAGCGGGAGATGGATCCTATGGGATTCAGGACCATCCTGGGGCCTCACCCATCCTCCTCACATCCTCATCATCATCCAATCATCCTCACCCAGACCCTATAAGGTGGGTACCCAAAATAAGTGGAGAAATCTGGCGGTTGAGTGTGAACTAGAACAATCATCTCTCTGCACAACCGTTGTCCAAGAAGCAGTACTTTCTACCATATTTAGGACATTTTGGTTATTAATTCAATTAAGCTCTTTTCTACACCACAGCTCTATCTATGGGTGGGACGTTTTTACCTTGTAAAATGAATAAAAACAAAGTTTTTATCATCGTATAAACAATGGATATGAAAGGACTAAGTAATAATTTAAAAAGTTTATTAGATTTCGTTTTCAGAAAAGGAAAAAAAAAGTTATTAGTATGACAAAAGCAGAAGCCGATGGCACAAGACCAAACTGTGACGTAGATACACAGGCATAGAGAATTAAAGAGATCCATTAGGACTTTTTAATTTTTTATGAAACTCGCTGTTGTGAGTTATATAACGCCCTCTGATTCTTCTTCACCCTTAAAGTTTCACCAGCTTTTCTTAATCAGAGGGTTATTTAGTTATTTAACAAGAGCTAAGTTCATGATGCAACTTATGAAGGGGTGGGGTTTGGATCCAGAGAATGGATTTGCCTGGCCGTGGTACGAGCCAAGCTAGCTCATTAGGGATAACTCCACGACGAATACGTGGTAGACCTGGGTTCGAATCTCGGCCCTGGACAAATCTTTACTCTTCAAAATAAAATATTTTTAAAAATTCTTTCATATGGTTCCTTCTTTTTTCTCGATTTCGGCCATCTAGGAACGCGTGAAGTTATTTCATATTTTCCACTAAGCTCAGTGAATAGAAGTTTCCGGATTCAAATCGGTCTGTTCAGTTAAATTATTCAATCTGCCGACAACCCTAGTTTGAACCTGAGAAATATGACGACCCTTCTAGCGCTCACCCAGCCTCTCTTCATTGTGAGAAAAACCTGTCGGTTCAGAGTGATCTCGAACGAATCACCTCCTTGAACAGCCTTCGTCCTTGAAACAGTACAGTCACTACTATGTACTGAACCCATGACTTTATGGGTTGTATTTGCACTTTTTTTTATCCCTTTGGCTAGTTTTAATTTCTCTTATATTGACGAAATATTTATTAAACGACGAAGAGATTAATGAGCTGAGAGCAGTTGTGATTGGGCGGGGCGAATTTGGGAGATGGAGGCGAGTTGCCATTCCCAGTGGAGAGCCATTAGCATTTGAGATGAGGTGTCCGTGGCTTACCTTCCCAATACCTCATTCCCGCCCAATAAGGGCTGTGTCTCTCCCTTCAGGGCCCTTCGCTTATTTATTGCCTCGCCTTTATTTCGATTTTCAAAAATTGTATGCTGTCAGAAAAATAAGGATTAGGCATCATTGGAGATCGAAAAAGTAGAAACAATCGGCGAGATAGACAGTTAGCCCTAATTTGTTGTTATTTTTCGTCTATTTTTTTTTCGATTAATGTAAATCAACAATAATGTAGCTTTGTTGCTAAATGAGCTGTAGATGAAACATTAATACGTACGATTTCTAACCACGAGAGCATGGAAGGATTGCGGTACTTTTTCTTAGTAATAGTTAGTAGATATTTAGCACTGTTGAACTGAATCTAGTAATTTTTCAAGAAGTGTTAGCATTTTTCTCTCTACTCTCTTCGAAATCCATTCTTCTCTATTCATTTTATATATATATATATATATACGACTTGTACCACTATAACCCGTGAACGGTTATACATGGTAAAGACTACAGTTGTGTAGGGAGGTGATTTGCCCTAGATCACGCTCAACCGGTTTTATTTTGGTCAAGAGTTTTATTTTGGGTACCCATTTTGTAGAGTCTGGGTGAGCGACAGGTGGACCTTCGGCATGGTGGCTCAGCGCTCTACCACTGAGCCTCTTTTACTCCCTTTGAAAAACACACTAGGACCACTTGCCGGGCAGAGAACTGGCCCTATTATTGTACAATATTCTTTATGTGATTTTATTTTTATACTTATATTTGTACTTACCATTTTTCCATCAAAGTGAAAAATAGGTTTTTAGAAATTATATTAATTAACATACGAACCTAAATAAAAATGTACTCTTGTGCGATGTTAATCCATAAATTATACTTAAAAATTTATTACGAAATATGTACTACCATATCACTCAACCAAAACATTAGCCCAGTATTACCGTATATTTTGTAAATAATATTATTCAAGACTAGTGTTTGCTGAAATGTTTAATGTTTGATGTGTATTCCCTCTTTTTTTATAATTTCTTAATATACAAGTCGTTATTGCTTCATGCTGTTGGTCCTTTAAGTTACTTTGTTTTTCATTGCCTGAATGAGATTGTTTGTGCCAGAAAATGGTGCCTGGCACCATCAAGTCTAGACCGAGTCAGACCCCAGTACTTTATAGTCCCACAAGTATTTTACACCAACCACTTCTCTCTATATCTCGGTATTTTACAGTAATGTTTGTTCTAAATTTCAGTTGTTTTCTCTAATATAACCATTGATCATAGCAACTTTAATTAATTAACATTTTAGCGATTGTTTAAACATATAATTTTTACTATTTCTTAATCATAATTAATGTTTTTACATTATAATATTAACGAAATTGAAAATCCAGTATTTCTCAGGACATTGTATTGCTTAAAAGTTCCTATTTATTTAAAACGAAATAATTTAATTATTGATAGATCTAAAGAATCCATTTAATTTTAAGAATTTAGAACGGTATTTCAACGTTTTGAAAGGGTCTACATTCTTATTCCTAGAAAATAATTTTGAATGATATTTTCTTTAATATTTTATTTTTTAGAATTATTATAATAATATGCATTCTTATTCCTTTATAAAAAATAATTACACTTTTAACAGCATGAAGTATGAAAGTTTTTTGTGACTTACTATCTTTAATATACAAGACATTTTTTAAAGCATAGTGATTGTTTGGCATTTCCGTTTATCATTTGTAAACTATATCATCGTAGCTTCCTCCTCAATTCCCGATAATCCTCCGAGACGCTGAAAAGAAGATGGCCACGTGACCTTCTTAGCTGAACTTGTGATTTGAGTACTACCAGTGGGTAGTTTCTCTACTTGTCAATATCTCTTGTCATTATGTATTCCTTAGCCTATTCACTTGTATTATTGCAATAAAGTTGTAAATATCAATAAATAAATAAAAATAATCAAAAAGCTTTTATTTCTTGATGGAATGATTACCGAAATGTACTCATTACCCACAATTACATTATATTTTCCTCACTAAAACTCACGATAACTTGTATTTTTGGAAAATATTAAACATTAACGAATGCACAGTTAAAACTTGTTACTCGACTCGAAGTGACAACCTGCGGAACAGATACCGAAAAACCATACCGATGTTATTATTTAAACTATAAAATGCATCTGTTTCAAATAGTTATATTTTATTAATTTTCAGAGCTTCTTGATCTAATTTGAATAATAGTTGATCACATGTTGATAGATCTTTAAGGGATCATACGATTTTACATACTATTCATGTTGGCTCTATTTCATTTAATTATTATTTTTTCATTTTTAAATTAATAAATATAAATTAAAAAATGTAAAGGTTTTTTTATGCTTATATTAAAATATTTTAATACATAAAAAATTTAAATACAGTAAAATAAATAGTTCATAATTACATACAACTAATAGTACTTTAAAGATCAAAGTTTATATAAGTTTAATATTAATAATTTGACCCTGCAGGAGAGATAATCCCCAAGAAAATATTTAATAAATATGAATTTATGAGGTATCAATACTTGATTTTACTAATTATTGGGACAATTTTATTGAAATTATGTATTTTTCTTAATATAACTGTTATTTTTGGAGATTTTTAGGCATATAACTTCTTTAAAGTTATATATAATTGTTGTATCGATGCAGAACACTTATTTTAAAAGATTGATAATGACATATAGTTGTCGTAACGTTTTAAGGAACTATATGGATTAAGAAGTTTAAGATGACTGGAAAATGGTTTTTTCTCAATATATAAAAATAAAAATATTATTTTTTCTAATTACGAGAATGAATGATCGATATATGAATGATACAAGATTAATATTAAAGTTGGTTAAACTGATGGAAAACCTTGTTTTTCTCAGATTAATTAAATTTTTTATTTAATTACAATAACTGTCATTTCTGAACATATCCTATCATTTTGCAGGGCGGCGATGTCCTTCAAGAAACAATTACTGCCAACACAAGCGAGGATACTGTGACCTTAGAATTCCAAGGATCTGATGGGACGCTTATTACTCAGTTGATAGACTTTACGACTGTGAGTATTACAATTTAATTAGTATTGTTTGATTTAATTACTCAGTTTCTGTAGATTTAGGAAATTTCATTCAGTCTAGGATACATTCGATATACGGATGACGTACTTTGTTCTTTTTTTGACTCAATATATCATTTTCCGGAAACATAGGCCTTTCAAATATATTTAAAATTCGGTTTTTAGAGTCATATGGTTGCTCTTCTGAATGAGAGACTAGATATGGATGAATTGAAATTTCCTAATTCAAGATAGTACACACTTCGACACTTAAATCTTCTGCAAACACATAACAGCCTGGTGCTTCTGCTGCTGCAACGACGTATATAAAGCATGGGTCGGATAAGAGCCCAGGTACACCCATAAGTGTCCTCTTGTAAGCACATATATGAGTCGCTATCTATCGGCAAACATTATAAGGTCTGGGGAAGGTGGAGATAAAGAGGGATCTTGGAGGGCCGGCAAACAGGAAGTAGCCGGCCCTTCACACTTCTAACCCGAGTGGGGAGAAGGGCCGATATAACAATAAACTCCGCTCCGGTTTCCGTACGGTAAATATTTACACTCCGTCCGAGTGGGTAAAGGTCTATTAATCTGCATGCGTTAATAATTTTAGTGTCTGTGTTGAACATCTTTTTTTTTTTGTCGCAGTAATTAGTATAAAAAAAAAAACACTGTAGAACTTTTACTTCTGAAGAGACCTAGGTCCATGTTAGAGATTATCCTGTTTCTAAAAAATCTGTAAACCGATGGATCAAAGTGCGTTTTAAATGTTAGATATTCAGTTTTATATATTTTAAAACTGTTTCAATAACACAGCCCAACGATAAAAAAACTTTTGTACTGAAAATACCAATAGTTGTATGCGTCTATCTTATAAGATCTAAGAAAATGGTCGAAAAAGGAGAAATACACCTTTAAATTTGCTGTTCCTATGATATGGAGGGAGCAAAGAAATCATTCCGATGATTGCTACTTTTGCAGTGTCTATATTCCTGGCCATAACTCATAAAACAAGAAGTTAATAAGCTACCCTAACCTTCGTCCCCCACCCGACCAATAGGGCACGGTGTAGATTTACCGGTCCCTGAACCACCAGATGATTTAAATTCTATTCCAACGGAAGTATTTTCTGATATACATTCGGAGTTAGATGAACAAGATGATGAAGAATTACAATTTACAGAAAATGTAGAGCCTAAACTGTTTAATCAAATCGAGCTTAGCGACTTGGTTACGGATCTAGGCTTAACGAAAGAAATAGCTGAGTTGCTTGGCTCTAGACTAAAAGAAAAGAACTTGTTGGCGGTTGGAACCAGCATTTATGTGTACAGGAAGAGAGAGCAACAATTTGCATATTGCTGGAAAACTATGGGTGGTACAAAAAAACTAAGGCCAGATTAAGATTCAGCACATAGATATCTATAAATATCAACTACTAAAGTGAAACAAGTTTTCAAAAATATTTTGAAAACATTTTTGAATTATTTGAAAAATATATGTTGGCCTGTGTAATTGTTTATAGATACTTTTTTCTTCAAAAATTGTTATAAAAATCTAAGACAAACGTTTTGTGAGGAGGTGATTTGTTCCCGATCACACTCAATTTTCTTCGATTTAAGGGCACCCACTTTCTAGAGGCTGAGTAAGCTACACTAGGGTACACAGGACCGACCTTGTCGGGCTGTTAACAGATCAAACAGTTCATCTGCCACAGCCGGATTTGAACTCTCAATTATTGCAGCTGTTTATGAACCTCTTTAATCTGAAAAAATGATGACAAGACTATTTGAAATACCTACAAAGCAATGGGAAACTGATAGGGGTTTGATTTGAGGAGAGTGTCATGGATCAGTATAGTTTCCTTTATTTTTGTGTGTTTATCTAGACCTACATAAAAACACAAATATTTCACTTTGAGGCAGGTCGTGGAGAAGTCCATGGTGAAAGGTGAAGAACATTTTGTCTGCTTCGTGGATTTAGAAAAGGCATTTGACAGAGTCAAAACTGAGGATATAGAGCGAGCTCTGTAGAAAAAGAGAGTGGATATTGGCACGATTCTTGCAGTCACCTAAAAATCTACCTAAATACCAGAAACATTATAAGGACTGGCAAGCACACCTCAAAGGAGTTTGAGATGATGCAGGGTATACGCCAGGGATGCAGCCTAAGTTCACATCAGTGCTGGCTGGGATGCTGAAGAGAGCCAAACCCAGATTGCGGCGTTTTCAACTAGGGCACAGGAACCTACAGCCTACTTTAAATACAGTTCTCGCTTTTGCTGATGACCTCGTCATGTTCGCTGCGGATGACCGGTACCTACAATACATCGTAAATGCAGGAAGAGTTGTCGAGTATTAACAAGGATATTAATCCAGATAAGACAAAAGGCATGAGAATAGGAAGACGTCCTCACCATGTTATGAGAATATTAAGACTGAACGGATCCGTCCTAGATCAGGTGCAGGATTTCAAATACCTAGGTGCCTGGATCAACGAAAGCGGTTATATCGATGGACAGGTGACGCAAAGGCTGGGAGCAGCTGGTAAATTGTTCAACGGAAAGGTGACGAAGGAGACGAAGATATCCGTCTACAAGTCTACGTTCCTGCCAATCCTATCTTCTGAATCACTTCAAATCACACAAGACAGATACAGAAAATGGAGATGAGATACCTAAGAAAGATTGAAGGAAAGACCAGGAGAGATAGGATCCGCAACACTACAATAAGATCGAACCTCAAGGTACTGCCGGTAGATACCACTCTTAAAGAAAATAGACTAAGATGGTTTGTGCACCTCCTGAGGATGAGCATGGAGAGAACGGCCAGGATATCATTTGAGACGAGAGTAGTCGGAAGAAGGCAAAGATGAAGACCACGAGTCACCTGGAAAGAAGGCGTGCGGGAGGCGTTCAGGAAGCGAGCAGGAGAAGAGAATTGGTTCGGGAAAAAGACACCTGGGTCAAGCCCTATAGACCTATTTTTAAAAATTACATTTTGAAATAATAATAATTAAAAAACAATATCACAATCCCCGATTACCTGATAAATTATTATTTTTAAATATATTATTACTTGGTATAACATTCCCACAAGGGATGCTATTAAAATTGTTCATACTTTAATATTGAGTGAAAGTATTTAAATATTTATTTTGATTTTTACACATTTCTTAAACAAGATTATTATTTTTTAGTATTTAATTATTAGTTTTTCAACTCCATAAGAATGTTTATTTATCTAAATTAATACTTTTTTTTTCATATTTACGTTAAATAATTTTGTAATAAAACTCACTTCTATGTTGTCAAATGCCCCTACCACTAGTTAGTCAAGTCAGAGGTACAAAAGCGAACTCATTAAAGTAGTGATAAATCTAATGTAAGATTATTAACCCTTTTTTATTTTAAGTTATAGAATTTCTCGACAGGACAAAATGTTCTATGAGTGTCGTGCCCTGTAGCAGTTTGATTCGGAATGATCCGTTTTGAGTTAATTAAACTGAGATTAGTATCGTGGTAAAGATATAAGATAAAATTGAATCAATTAATGATCAAATACCATCCTGTTGACGTAGTAAGTGATTTAAACTGGGCAGCAAAAGCCCGATTTGATTGCTGATACATCAGTTGATTCCGTTGAATGCATCGATAATGAACATTTGAAACGTGTCGGTTATCTATTATACTCCATCAACGTTAGGAGCTCCAACAACAGTCTCTGTTCAGTTGCACACTCACCATGATATAAGTGATTGCTTTATTGATGGAGAGTTTCCCATGTATGCATTTGATTTGTTTTGTTCAATAAGTTACTGAATTTTCAATTAAACTATCAATCAAAGTAATCTTATCGGATCGGATTAAAAAAATAATGGGATGCCAGTATTACCTTATCATGTTATTTATTTTGATCGTGTCATCCTAGATATATAAGATGATAAACGCTTAATGACACATTTTAATTTAATTTTCTGTGAATAAGGTTTTTAATCACTTTTGTTGTAATTAAGGACGACTGTTACATTTTCAATAAAAACTATTTGTTCCTCATGATACTCATGAGCAACCGCAGGTGCCTGCATTAAAATTTAATTAAATTGTTCTTTACTGATGGGATGTATGAAACTTGCATCTTTTCAAATAATTGTAATTTTTGGAAGCATTTAAATAGTTCTTTAACTATTTGGTGTTTAAAATACCGTAATGTGAGGTGAATATTTAATAATTATGTTAAATCTATTATTACTAGATGCATTATTTCATACTCTAATCTTGCTATTTTGGGTTTTATTATTTAATTATTTATTTATTTATTTTAAAGAGAATGTATGATAAATCTCCTAAATCCATTACTTCCAATATATCTATTAATCCAGATTATCTAATGCGACTATGTTCTAAAATTATTAATAATTTTATATTAAGGGTATTTAGGGAAATATAAATGATTGAATTTCAATACATTTCTTAAATCAGATTATTATTTATTTATAATTTTTGTAACCGCTTAAGGAGTGTAGATCACTAGATATGGCCTCCCCACAAGGGATGCCATTAGAATGTTTCATAATGTTATCTCGAGAGTTGTTTTGAATTGTTAGTTTAATTATTTATTTAAATGAATATATTTTAAGGGGTGTTTGAGATAAATCATTTGAATGCTTCAATTTCAATATATTTCTTCATCCAGATTATCCAATATCACTAGTCTCCTTTAAAAAAATCGATAAACTTTCATGAAAGCTCTCATCAGAAGAACGTTAAAAAAATATAATCTATTATAAGCAGACGTCACTACCCCACAAGGGATGCCATTGAAATGTTTCATATCATTTCTATTCATCGGACAACGTATTTGAGTAATTGTTCATTTATTTCTAATGTTTTAAGCGAATTAATTTACTTGAAGGGGTATGTAAGAGGAAAATCTCAGAAATGAATTAATTTCTTAAAGCTATTTATTAGATTTTTACTGTTTAAGGGTTGCACGTTTCGCTTATATTTAAGGAAATTTGTTTATCATTATCATAAATTGTTTCGCTTAATAATTGTCAACATCCAAAAAAAAATCTAATCCATCTTATCATGATAACATCCCCACAAAGGATGCCATTAGAATGTATCGTACTCTTTATTTCGAGAGATTGTGTTTAATCGTTTGTTTGATAATTTATTTAAATGGGTGTTTATTGTAAGGGTGTTCCAGAGAAATCTTAATGTTTTAATTTCAATATATTTCTTAATCCAGATTATCCAATTCTTATCGATCAATTCTCATGGAAGCTCTCATCAGAAGATCGTTAAAAGCTAATGAACAGGGAAACTAGCCATTTGTGAGGCCATTGAATTGTGAATAAACCTTTGTCAAAGGAAGATAATAGTTTCCGGGCTGTTGGTCCCCTCCCTCCTCCCGTCCATCCTCTCCTATAGAGGCAGTACTCCTCCCGCGCCATCAGTCTCCAAATGATCCACTAAAAATTGAAAACCTTCAATCCTTCCAAATTGCGGAAGCCATTTTTCTCCTTCGGAATTAAATTGCCCGGGTTTGGCTAAAGAGGTGGATGGGATAAAGAGTCCCAAATCAGATTTGGTTCGAGGATTGTGAAGAGGGATCAAGTAAGTGGAACGTCCCAATAAAGGTATTTCGTGCGCCTGCCTGTTTCTATTACTCCCTCTCTACTTCATCCTATTCAATCATTATTTTTTCTCTTTTCCTCGTTACACGCTTTCGATCGATTAATCCTTCAATTATTCTTGCTCCACTTGAATCGTATTTTCCTCATGCCTCGTATTGATTACCAGTTCGAGATTATTTCCTAACTGAAGGACCTATTGTTCCATACTCGTCTCCTAAAGTGGGATTGCCTTTAGTGCTTGATCTGGAAATAAAACTAGATTTCAATTTATTTATAATAGAAGAACCGTGATAAATACTCAGGAGTCCATTATATCGATGCTATTGTAGGATCAAGGGCGAAAAATTGAAAAGATGGCACAAAACTAAGAAGAAAAAAAAATCAAACCTAACTTTACGCGTAGTGGTATTGAGACTAGAATTATAAAGCCATGTTAAACAATTGCCGCTTTGGTCTGCTGAAGCAAACGCAGAACTTAAAATAATGTGCTATGATTCATAGTCTTCAATATATTTTAAATATTCTAATTTATTTTGGCATGCCAGAGTAATCATTTAAGATGATTACTCAAATTATTATTTCTAACTTTAACTTCTTAACTTGCACGCTCGAGTTAATTCGAGCGCGCTAAACAGACCAAACTGTGCACACTCGAGATAATTCGAGCGGCGTTGTATTTGATGCTGCTATAATTTTTCACACTCGAATATATTCGAGAATTGAAAATAACAATGTGAAAGCTAAAAAAAAAAATCGTGTTATTGATATTTATCATTTACATAGGATTGTAAGCTATAATACCTTCATAATACCTTGCATTCTTGCATTTCTGTACTCGTGACGACTGATGCGATCCGTCGTAGTATTTTTGTGAATTTATATAAAGGCCATTGTATCTTTTATTTTACTATTTAGACGTGAAATATCAAACACTTGTTTCTGTTGTTTTATAGTTTAGTTCAATAGTTACGTAAGTGTTGTAAACTTGCAAAGATAAGTGTATCTTTATAGACAGTCAGTTATTCTGTGATTACAGAAAATAAAATTGGGTATATTGGATATTTATACAATTGGTATGTTTTTTTCATTTTCAAATTATTATTATTATTATTATTATTATTTTGTTGTAAAAGTATAAATAAATATTTTAACTGATAAAAATGTTTTTCACGAAATAGTAATTCGAAACGAAAAATAAAAAAGTCGATGGACGTGTAACATAGCAATATTCGGCTCTTTTCTGCAATGTGGATCAAAATCCAAAATTAAAATTTTGATTAATTTTGATTTTTTTTTTTTGCCAAAACAATGTTCTAAAGTTTGTTTTTTTACATTAAAAAAAATTGATTTTTTTTGGCCGGTTTTTTTCAAAAAAACTGTGCGTTAAGGGGTTAATGTTAATTGGATTCTTTTCAAGAGTGGTTTACCTATTTACTAATCAATTATACCATCAATATATTATTCATAATTATATAACGCATATGGGTTAAGTAAGCATCAATGGAATTAAAATAGATATAGGTACTTTATTGATACGATTGTATAGTGCATATAGACAAGAACTGACAAGACGGTACAAACAACTATCACATCTTCTGGACTAGAGATCTTCACTTGACTTGAGGAACAAACGACTTATCTATATTAGTATACTAAAATCTATTTGGACACATGGAGCAGAATTTTGGGGTTCAGCAAAAAAAGTCCACATACGCAAGATACAAACAACGCAGTCCAAAATTCTCAAAAAAAATTATTGATGCGCTATGGTATATTTCGAATCACACTATACACCACGACATGAACATTCCCACTATAAAATCATATATTCATAACAAATACATAACATTCCACTCATCGGCACAATATCACCCTAACCCACTCGTTCTTCCGCTCTTTCCTACTCCCTGTTACCTGGACTTTATAAGAAAAGTTTAAAAAGACATTGGCCAAAAGACCTACTCAACTATTGATATTTTTATTCCAAAACTCGATGATCATGATGATCCACAGGGAGTCCTTCTAAAAGTGGAGTCTTCGACCCCCCCCCCTCTTTTTGTTATTTCTTCACCCTAATTGACCATGTGGGCAAACCCTTCATACCTGAGCGACCTATTTCTTTTCAAACCGAACATTTTTGTAAAAACATATTTATTTTTATAATTCGGCCCGGCACGATACATAGCAAATAATTATATAAATATAAATAATTAACGAGGGCTATTGGGCATTATTGAAAAGATAGTATAAGACATAGTCTCAGGATTCCTTGAATTTGTATGTAACGTTTAACTATTGTTGCATTTATCTGGTAAATAAAGTGCAGAGCTTGGAATGATAATTATTGCAATTTATAATCGTGGGCTGGTCAACCATATTCGTGCATATGCACTGTAAGATGTTCCTTAAAAAATGAAGTAGAATAAATATTAATAATTAAGTCCAAGATTTGGCTTAGCGTAATGGGACATCCTCAGGAATATAAAAGTGATAATTTATTATGTATTTATCACTAATTGATATATTTATTTATTTGTCGCGAAACAGCCCTGAAGGACTATGCGACTATGATGCAGCGTTTTGTTTTTGTTTTTTCATTTTTTTCTCATTCCATCTTTGCCTCATGATTTCACTGAAAATAAATCTTGTGTGATCCCGTGTTTTTGTGTTTCTTGTTTTATTTGTGCTGTTTGCATTTGTTTTTATGATCTATGTTTGAATTTGCACCCTATAATTTTGGTGAAATTTTTTTGTTTAGTCTCTTCTATTGGTAAACCTATATTTAAAAACCCTTTTATTATTTTCTTAGGGAATGGATTAATTGAGTGTGTAGAGAGCTGAATTGTAGTACTGAAAGTCTCGGATTCGAATCCGGCAGTTACCTATAAACTGCATAAACGGCAGTTACCAATAAATTATTGTGGATGTTAACTCTCTCCTCCTGGGATTCACCAAATTTCTAGAAAATATCTGGTGATTGTGCTTTACCTCGGATGTTATCTACCGGCACAATCATTTTCTTTGGAACGATATAGTCTCTACTGTATATTGAAGAATATACAGTAGTACAATAACCCTTCACGGGTTATTGTGGTATATATACTAAGAACTCTTAGTGATCCCTCAAGCCCCAGTAACTTGATGACTGGGATGAGACATTCAAAACTTTTTTAATACATTGTCCTGAGGAAAGACTGCGTTCATATAAATTAGACCAGGGATGAACAGAGAACTAAGATACTCTCTTTATTATGAAGAATATGAAACTTTATGAATTAATAAAGGGCTCAGGCTTCCATATTTCGAAATCTGAATATGTAAAGTATACACAATGGAGCAACTTGTTAAGATTATGATTAAGTAACAAGTTTCATTTCTGTCTTCAACTTCTTCATTAATTTGCCTATAGAAAAAAAAAAATCTGTACCACTACAACCTGTGAACGGATCTGTGGTTCAGTACATGGTAGAGGCTGTACTGTTTCATGGACAGCGGTTCTGCAGGGTGGTGACTTGTCCTAGGTCACGCTCAACCGCCAGATTCCCTTATTTTGGGTATCCTATATTTATAATACTTTATAGAGGCTGTTTGAGCCCCAGGAGGGTCCTAGATCCTATATGATCCATCTCCGGCTGCAAACAGACTAAATAAAAGTCTTCCCACAGCCGGGATTTGAACAAGGATTTCTGGCATGGCAACTCAGTGCTCTACCACTGAACCACTCCGCTCCTAATTTCCCTACAGCAAGAATTAAAATTTTTAAAACGACCCCATACAAATCGCAAGAGAGGAACAGAAGGAAAATTTTATGGCGAGTATGTTGACCTAATGAGAGGGGGAGCATGGAGAAGACGTACCAATCCCGAACTGGCAAGTCTATTACGGACCCCGGACGTGGTCAAAGGAACAATGTTTGGTAGGTTTCGCTGGGCGGGCCATGTGGGAATAATGACAAATGTCGAAGGGCCCAGAAGAATAATTAAAGAAAATTTACAGAGCACAAGAAGAGTAGGCCGACCTAAGCTGCATTGGCTGGATGGGATCAGTGAGAACTCTTGGAGACTATTCAATCTTCGGAACTTGAAAGGTTCGTCGAGAGTGAGTTACTTTTAGTTAGGAAAGAGGAGTCATGTTATTCTCGTAGTTTTGGGGTTGAAGGGATTTGTAACGTAAGAAATGACACGGTTTCGTAATACTCAGTAAATGAAACTTCTTTTGGAGAAATTCTACTTAACCAGTTCTTAACAGGGGCTGTAGATATATTTATCCACCCTGATCAAGTACATCAAATCGATTATCAGCCGATTTCCTGTCAGTAAAAGTATACCGAAATGACCTGACTGCATGAAGAAGAATAGTATCATGCCTTAAAATTCTCCGAAAAAGGAGCATTTTGCGTTGTCGACTTTTATGTTGGAACGTAAATCTTAACCGTCCTCGATGATAGAGAAGGGGGTAAGTGGTTAGAAAATTTTATTTTAGTGTCCCGAGGGTGGGCAGCGTTGCATTTAATAAAGTAGGCTGGGGTTAGGGGATTGCCTACAATTAACTGGATAATTGCAATCCGGCCGTTGCCGTGGCAACTAACTATCGACCGGAGCCTCTTCAAGTTATCTTCAACCTGGTGCCTGCCTGTTGGTGACATTCAGCCGTATCTTTCAAACAGATCTTTATCCGTATCCTGGCATTTGGGAACTCGTCCACGCAGCTTGCCAAAGTTTTCTGCGATTCCTTGTCACCTGTCCGGAACACTGAGAAGCACTCATTATGTAGAAGGGCAATGAATGTGAATAAAATAAAATTAAATGAATAAATAAAACAGCAAATGATAAAACGTATAAATTAAACAGCTAATGTACAAAAGAAGGTTTCTAGAAAAAGAAAAACAATCCAACCCAGATAGGAAATCTACAGAAGGAAGAAAAACAGATCAGAATGATAATATTCTGTGAAGAAATCCAAACTATGCAAACGCGATCTTCAATGGTCTGGGAATTTTTTTTTTTTCTAAGTCTCAAATTTATTCACATGTAATATTATATTGCATTATATCCATAACTGGGAAAACTATAAACCTTGTATGTTTGTCACTTGATTCTATCTGTAATGAAAACTTTTTACTTTCAAATCCGCCTCGTAAACTGCTTCTTTAAAAGTAAACTCACATATTCTGAAATAATTAAATAGTTCTAAATTATTCATTTTGAATAAGCTTTATTTAAATTACTAACTTAATTATTAATAAGCTTCAGCTATCACTCGAAGAACCTACATTTAATACATTTATGCGGGTAATAGTAGCCGCCCAAGAAGTAATATTTGATATTTATAAGAGTAATTATATGAAGATAGAGATACACTTAGTAAGAGCAAGCTGGTCCACCAAGCTCAAGGTGGTGTCTCTTAGGACCGGTCGGAGTCGGTGGCCCAGTCCAAGGGGATCACTGTACTGGATTAAAGACCTGACTCCGGAACAACATCCATTTTACAAATTATATAACTGTCCGATACTATTCTAGCCTATTAAAATATGAGTACTGTTTTGAGATTAAATATTAAACATAATATTAAAATATATACTCCCCGTCAAAAGTATCGCAACACTTTGAAATACTTGAATTTTACAAAAAGTCTGTCTTTTCATAAGAAAGAAATGTTCTGAAGTCTGTAATAAGCATTTTTAAACTGGAAATAAACAAGTCATATTAAAATAAATTATAATATCTCTTCCACTAAATAAAAATAAAAAAAAAAAAAAAAATCTGGAGAACTATGGGTGTTGCAGTACTTTTGACGGGGAGTTTATATATCAATATTATTAAATAGCTTGCATTTAATAAATTAATAATGTTTTAAAATTTACTTATTTTAGGATCGTTTTATAGATATAAGATTTTTAATAATTTATAAGAAAAGTTTCTTATTCGAATAAGATGTAGCTTGTTTTATTTTTTAATCGTTGCGTTCTATTTTTCCCATTTAAACAAAAAAAAAGAAGAGGAAAAACTTGAAGGCTTAAAAAAGTCAGGAATAGTGGCTTTGTGACTTACCCATTTTAAAAAAATATTTATAATTTAACTGATCGAGCACGACAAAAGACTAAAGATTACAAACCAGATAACGCCGATAAAGTGTAACATAACTAATAATAATAATAATAAATTCTTTATTGGCTTTAATGTATAACATTGTAGCCAATGAGTCTGGCCCACTTAGTGTTATTTTTTAGCAATTAGTAATTAGCATATCGTCACTTCATTACAGTTATTTTTATTTACAGTTATATAATATCTACAATATGTAAATATTTTACAATAATTAAATAATCAACACAGATTTAATAAATAAATAAATAAAATTTTAATATTGTCAGAACAGAATAGTATCTATTATAATAACAGAATAACAATCTTCCAAACAAATAACGTAACTAAGACATATACCTAAGGAAATAGATAAATACAATACAATGGAATTAAATTATTTAGGTACTAACCCGCAGATACTTTATTGTAACAGTTGTCTTATTCTTTCAATACGTTACAATTAAGATATTGTAGAAGTACCCGAAACCATAAACCACAATTAAAGCCTGGATTCCGAATTTTTACATATAAAGTGAAGATAGAAAAAAATGTTGTTTAATTTTTCCACGCTGTCCATAGTGAGTACATTTTGAAGTGATAATTAATCCTCATGCTGGACAATGTATTTTTGCAGAAATTGTTTCCGTTTGTTATTAAATGCTTCAAACTATTGAATGTGGTCCCATGGCACCACTGACATTTTTCATCAGTTCTGAGAACACAGGCGTTGGTCCTATAAAATATTTTCAAGCATTCAGGGTTTGAAATTGTTATTTGATTCACGGTTCTTAATTTTTCTATGTTTATCGTGAATTTTAAATAGCTTTCAGGTTCAGGGTTGGTATAAGTGCAAATAGTTCTGTATAATGGATTGTAATTTGAGTTAAGAACTCTATCAATAGCCTTCGACAGTAAATGATTTGTTACTTTTTCAAGAATAACATGTTTATTAGCTAATAAAACATTGGGGCTATGAAAATCTGCAAAATATTCTTCAATGTGATGGGTTGCAGCTACCATTTTAAGTTGTGAAATCCAGTTAAAAGTCAAGTCCTGTTTTTTCTTATCTAGCTCCACAAGTCTATCGAAACATTTACGGGGTAATCTATATTCAGGGATAGACAGTATTTTTAGGCAGAAGTTAACAATTTTCTTTAGGATTGTTACGATAACTGGGTTACGACCTGTTTCTAGACGTACAATGTAATTTGGAGTGCATTTCGGCCAATAATATAGGTATTTTAAGAATTTTAATTGAGCTACTTCGATGTTTATATAATAGTTTAAACTCCAAATTTCTGCAGCATAAAGGAGTGTTGAGGATACCATAGAATTAAAATCTTGTTATGTAATAGAGAGATTTTTATTTTAAAACGTACATTTTATTAAGAATTATGTATATAATACTTAACGTGAATACATTTTTGCAAGTTCTGGATAAGTTCAACGATTATTTTATCCCCTTTTGAGTTGTTTTAACTAAGCACAGTGTGAAGTAGGGTCTAATACGGACAAAGTTTATTTACTCTACCCCTAAGCCGCTGTATATTCAGATGTCGTGTCGACTTTGAACCTGTTTGAATGGGTAATGAAATTATTATTTTAATCGCTGTTATCATAAATATACATTTGTAATTATAGTATTAGAATTCGCCCGCCTCAGTTTGGAACAGTTTCCCATGCGTGGTCTGAAACTAGGGGGTTTGTTTTATGGAATTTAACTCCGCTAATGCCTAATGGTTGTAATTATAGAGCCAGTTAAACTTCGACACCTTAAACTTTGTTTAAACCATGTTTGTAGGAAGAGGGGATTCACACGCACCGTTATTAAACGAAACTCTTGAGTTCGTTTATGAACTTTATAATCAACATAATCAAGTCTTCGCATTCTGCTCCTTTTAGTGAATACGCATTTTCTTAAATATTTACGAAGTTATGAATTATTAATTTCAAATAAGCTCTATTTTTAACCGTATAATGTAATAAATAAAAAAAGGAAATATCGTTTTAGCTTTAACTTATCCAGGACTGCTCTACCAACTCCGTAAATTCCTATCCCCTACATATGTTCTAATCCTTCAATCCTATCTCACAAATAGAACTTTCCAAGTAAACCATAATTAAAGTCTATTCATCCCTCTTTTCCCAATCTGCTGGTGTTCCTCAGTAGAAGGTAGTATTATTGGCCCAATCCTTTATACAGTTTATACAGCTGACATCCCGACTCATCCTAATGCTATCCTTACCACGTATGCTGATGAAACATGTGTATTATCAGTCTGCACCAGTTATTGCATCCCAAAGCCTCCAATCCATATCACTGATCTTGAAGAATGGTGTCAAAACTGGAGAATTAAAATAAATTCCTTCCTGCCCTTCAGTATCCTTTAATAATATCCCTCTAGTGACTGTAGAACAGATCCGATACTTAGGGTTGCATCTCGACAAACGATTACCCTGGCATCCTCATACAAGACTGAAAAGACAAGAAACCGCTCGTTGTTTGAGGCTAACTCACCAATTACTAGACGCTCTAAGCTCCCAGTTAACTAAAAAAGACTCATCTACATGACCTATTTGGACTACGGAGTAGAGCTTTGGGGTTCCACTAAGCCATCGAACTCCTCTCGTATCCAATCCCTACAATCCAAAATCCTTTGTAAAATCCTCAACGCTTTTTTGTTAAGAATAAAGTCATCGATAATGACCTTAATGTCCCTTTTGTTGCTGATTTGGCCCGAACCCGGTATCTATCCTTTCATAACAAACTTTATTCCCACTCCAACCCTCTAGTTTCAAACCTAGTTTCCTCTTCCATTCCCGATAATCCTCCGAGGCGTCTGAAAAGAAGATGGTCACGTAACGTTTTTAGTTGAACTTGTGATTTGTGTACTACCAGTAGGTTGTTTCTCTACTTGTCATTACCTCATGTCATTATGTATCACATAGCCTATTTACTTGTTGTATTATTGTAATACAGTTGTAAATATCAATAAATAAATAAAAACAAAAAAACTTTAACTCAAATAATTAAAAAATCTTAAATATTATGCAATTAATTATGAAAAACCAAAGTTTTGAACCAGATTGTAAGTCTTCATCAGTTTATAACAGTCAGAACTATACTTATGTTTTATACATTAATTATTTTATACTACTTCATATAAGGAGCGGGGTAGCTCATTGGTAGAGCGCTGCGTTGCTATTCCGAATGTTTCGGGATTAATTATTTTATTTAATAACAGGAATGGTCTCTATGGGATCCAGAGACTCTCCTGGGGCTAACCCAGCCTTAACGAATTGGGTACATTTGATTGGAGAAAAAAAAATTATGTAGGTTGAGCGTGTTCTTGGAAAAATTACCTCTCTGCAATATCATAGCCCTTCAAACAGGTCAAACTCTACCATGTACTGATCCCGAAACCCTTTGTGGGTTGCTGTGGTGGTTTTTTTTTGTTATATATGAAATATTGGTTATAGAGTATGCCCTAGGATTCCTTAGCTAATAGTTACTACCACCAGTTTTCATTGTTGAACCATAGCATAAATAAATAAGAATATTGTAGAAGTGTCATTTTTTAGGAAATTACAGCTCCTCTGAAAAGCAACGTGTAAAGGGTAATTCATCTCAAAGAGCAAGTGAAAAGAAATGTGGAAAAAATGGGACAAAACAAATAGAGATGGAGCCCCAACATTGATGTACCTTAGACCAAATCACTTCCCTGCACAACCGTTGTCCTTAAAACTGTACAGTCTCTACGATGTACTGAACCCAAGACCCTTCATGGGTTGTTGTAGTACAGATTTATTTTTACTACTTTATATATCCATAGAAAATGTTATCAATCTTGCCAATAGGATAGATAAAAGAGTAAGCTAAAACTGGGAGTGGTTTAGTTTCTATGAAGCATTTCTAAGTATTATATATTTCCCAATCGAAACGTTCATTTTTAGTTTTCAAAACTTTTTTTTTTCCTCCCGTAAAAATTAATCACTTTATTGAGTTGTCAACACGTCAACGTTGACGCATGCGCAGACATATTTTCTTTATAATTTTTATATTTTCCTATGTAGACTGCTAGTATCTCATTATCATCCTAGTCCATCCTCTATACCGCGCAATGTGAAGTTCTACTGTTACGTATGTATTTAATTTTGCTGTTATGTACGTTTATTAGAGATTGTTAATAATATTTGTAAAACTCTATATATATATATATATATATATATATATATATATATATATACACACTTTAGAATAAAATAACTACTTTTATTTGAGATGAATAACGGTAGACGATCCTTTGCTTACATTTCCTATTTTATTTATCCAGTATAACATTTTGCATAAAAAGCACCGTGGGGTTATTTATCATCGTTTCACCAACAATATATAGCTTGCCCCTAACAATATCAATTTTTTCCCTCTCTTCTCGTGTAGTAAGAAAATTCCTTCAGGTTTGGGGGCCCTACCCCCTTAAATAACTACCCATTTTATATACAATACGTTTGTAGAGAGGTCTTCCTCTAGTTCATCAAGGGAGATAGGCCCTATCTCATATTTCGGTGAAAAAATAAATTGACTTTAGCCTTATATAGGTTTCACTTATTTTTTTTTTCTTTATTCCTATTACAACATAGTTATTGACGTATATACGTATCAATATATGCATTGACGTCTCAAATATACCTGTACATAACAAATATAAAAAATACTAATATTCATTTGATTTTGTTACGATGTTCGTTTCCACTTAAATAATGAACCTGAATCTGTATTCCTAAAACCTATGAAGGGTCTTGGGCTCAGTAGAGGGTAGATACTGTACTGTTTCCAAGACTACGGTTGTGCAGAAAGGTGATTTATCCGAGATCATGGCCAATCGCCAGATATTCCCTCATTGAAGGGCATACAGTTTGAAGAGGCTGGGTGAACCCAAGATGGGCAGATCCCACAGGGTCCATCCGTTGCTGTTGCCAGAGTAAAGAAATTACCTACCACGGTAATAGATCCCGGAACGTTCATCGCTATGATCGAGTGACACTTTATTAGCAATTACGTTCATTAATATAAACACATAAACGTGTTTATTCATTATATTACATTATCATATATTATTATATGATTTGATTTAATAAATAAATGAGTTAATGTTATTGTTATTGTCTCTTCAAAACTTAACTGTCCTAGTTTTTAAGATGGTAGAGAAAAAGGCAAGTAGAATTATGGTGTTTGTTTATTCATTTAACGACACTTTATGTTGCAATCACTAATTGGACTGTGCTGCTAGTGGGAGTTCTAAATTTTGCCTATCCAAGTATAATTAGGATAGGGATATTAACAAGTAACTTGCGCTGTACAGGCTAGTTTCGCCATTTTACGTCCACTCCGAAGGACGGCATAACCGAGTATGTTTTACTCTCTTTAAAAAATCCTAAGCCCACTTGCCGGGTTGCTGACCTGCGCCTTTGGCATAACATTTGTTCACGCTATCCACTAGACCACAGGTGGCCGTATGATATGAACTATAAGGGAAGACTTGCTGAGATTAAGTCAAATAATTATTAAAGCTATGACTTAATGAGTAATGGTTGAGCACCGTCTGTAAATTTATGCATTATCTATTCATTGCAATGTTTATATAACTATGCTTATTGCCCATTATATTCTTTTCAAGTGCAATACGTAAATAATAGTGTAATGTGTAGGTTTCTTCTTAAATGAAAATCAACCAAGGTCTGGGACTGAAAATGACTGAAAATGAAAGCAGAGTTTAACTGGACGGGGAATCAGAATCTGTGTCTCAGGTCGAGTGACAATTTTAACAATTTGATTCATTCATACTCACCATTGTTCAATTTACCATTATCTTTGAACCTTGAAGAATGCCACACCAGAAACTGAGTGTGATGATAACATCCAGATGACGTCAAGCAAATGTCGCCTGAAATGTACCGTGGTATTGTGGGAACAAACATTGTAAGATCATAGATAGTCTACACAAACTAAAAAAATCTGTGATAAGGGATGTACACTGAAGGAGGAACTTTTGTTGAGAGAATGTCCTTAAAAATAACGATAAAATAACAAACTTTTCTAATTACAATAATAATATCGTCTGTGCTGTTTAAACCAGGGGAAAGTGGTATAGCTCAGTGGGTAAGAGTGCTTGTTGTGTTGCCTTGATGATGATTCGTAGTTTAAATCTGGCTGTGACTGGCTCTACAGACCCTGTGGAATCCTGTCCTCTCTGGTGCTCACCTAGCCTCTGGGTCAATCCATATGAAGTGGTCCAATGATAGTTGCTTGAATGTTTTAAAAAAGATTGATATTTGAAATATGTTTTTACCAAACATAACAGAAGTTCAAAACAGTAAAAAAATTTTTTTTATCTCACATCGTTTATGTGTGGCGGCCATTTTTGTACTGGAGCGCGCGACGTTTTTTGGCTTTGAAAGCATTAGCGATAAATTGATTATCTCAGGCTGGGTTAGTGCTACAACATTGCAAATTGTACCATTTTTTTCAGGATTTTCTACTCTACAACATTGGTTCCTACACATTAAACCATATATTCATTATTTACACCTCAAAATATTCTTTAAAGTATAGTGATTAGAATTCAGAAATTCCAATTTTTAAGACTACAAAAAACCATGAAGGAATGATTTATCAGAGTTACAATTTTGTTTGTAGCTAGATAACATAAAGTACTTACTGAGAATTGAGTTTGAGCTTCAGCAATGTTGTCCTTATTTCTTTATGAATTTTTAAAATTTCATTTTTTTGAAATTTTTGGAATTTTGAGGTTCAATATCTTTGGTGGGACTGGATGAAAAGTCCCCATTTTTGCACATTATGTAGACCTATGTGATGCCAAAGTGGGGTAAAAATTTTAACTTTGATATCTTACTATTAAGCAAGTTATGAATTTTTATATTTAAGGAAAAATGGCGCGAATTATACTGAAATGTTTGGTACAATAGGTGATCTAGAATGTGTTTTTACCCATTAAAATGTTTTGTTTTTTTTATTTTAAAGGGCATATTGGCAATTTTACAAATCACCCACACTATTGACATGTCCTATATAAAAATAATTTTTTTTTGAAAATTAAAAAACGTTCACTTTTGCTACAAATTGATTTTATTTCTGCGTTAAACTTAATCAAATCATTGTTAAAGTTTAATAGGCTTTGAGTTATTAAGGCATTTGAAACATTTTTAAACATACTATATTGTAAACTTTTCAGGTTTTTTATTTAATATTTGTTTTGTAAAATCTACAGTTGTCACATATACAAGTGTATTTACAGGACATTTTGCTTCACGTTTTTTATTTTTTAATCCAAGTGATTAGTAAGAAGCTCACTTATTTCTTCAGAAAGATTTTGGGGAATGGAATAAGATCTTCCTGTTGCAGTAGTAAGCTCTAGAACAGAGAGTTTTCTGAGCACATTCTTCAAAGATATCCAAACTCGGTCATTGTTCGATTTCTTGAATGATGTTCTCGGTCCAGCAGGGTGATAAAAGTGCACAAATACATCTGCATTTTCTAAACTTATACTTTCAACTTCTGCAAGCCACCATTGCTTATAGTACACACAAGCTACTATGTCCCTCACATTCAATGTCAAAGATGTAATTTTATTAACACAGTGATCTTCAAAAATGTTGGTTTCTGATGTTGTGTAGCACCGAATTAAGTTTTCTGTGATCCCATGGAACTTGTGAAACTGCCTTGTTCCTTTTACTGGTACAGAGTTTTCAAATCTACTTTTGAGTGTTTCAATATGTTCAATAATTTCTTCTTTCTTAATGAGAAAATAGGTAATACCTTTAATGTTGTCTTTGCAAAACGTGTACATATCCTCTATTGTAAGAATTTGGTTTGTAATTGTTCTTTGTAGACTAGTTTTGCTTACCTCACGCTTTGTAGTGCCACCTACTCCATCACATGCATGTTTGCCATGACAAGAGGCAAAAAAATGCCATTCAGCTTCTAAATCAAAATCTGTTTTGTGGTTACAAAGGTTTGAGAATTTTTTTCTATTCTTGTATTGACTTCCACTTCCATCTGAAAAGTACATGATCTTCTCAACTTTTGGCATTGTTTCTTTAATATATCCTGTTACAAGTTTTTGGAATGCATGAACAACTGCAGTGTTGTGCTCTAAGTAGTCACTGAGGATGCAAAGTGAGCGGCTGCAAAGTTTATCGTCTTCATTTTTGAAATACAACACAAATGGATGCACAGTTGCTTGATCATTCACCCAATGGTAGCCTTGTATTACATCTTGGACCATAAATGTAAAATTTTCTGCAAAATCAGCCAGAACTATGCATTTAGTATCAGTCTTTTTGTTCCTTTAGAAACTTGCTTTGAATTTTAGAGACATAGTGATGACTTTTGAGATTATACATTTTAAAACTAAAGAAACCAACATTTTAATGGGTAAAAACACATTCTAGATCACCTATTGTACCAAACATTTCAGTATAATTCGCGTCATTTTTCCTTAAATATAAAAATTCATAACTTGCTTAATAGTAAGATATCAAAGTTAAAATTTTTACCCCACTTTGGCATCACATAAGTATAATTTAGTATAAGTTTAGAAAATGCAGATGTATTTGTGCACTTTTATCACCCTGCTGGACCGAGAACATCATTCAAGAAATCGAACAATGACCGAGTTTGGATATCTTTGAAGAATGTGCTCAGAAAACTCTCTGTTCTAGAGCTTACTACTGCAACAGGAAGATCTTATTCCATTCCCCAAAATCTTTCTGAAGAAATAAGTGTGCTTCTTACTAATCACTTGGATTAAAAAATAAAAAACGTAAAGCAAAATGTCCTGTAAATACACTTGTATATGTGACAATTGTAGATTTTACAAAACAAATATTAAATAAAAAACCTGCAAAGTTTACAATATAGTATGTTTAAAAATGTTTCAAATGTCTTAATAACTCAAAGCCTATTAAACTTTAACAATGACACATTTGATTAAGTTTAACGCAGAAATAAAATCAATTTGTAGCAAAAGTGAACGTTTTTTAATTTTCAAAAAAAAATTATTTTTATATAGGACATGTCAATAGTGTGGGTGATTTGTAAAATTGCCAATATGCCCTTTAAAATAAAAAAAACAAAACATTTTAATGGGTAAAAACACATTCTAGATCACCTATTGTACCAAACATTTCAGTATAATTCGCGCCTTTTTTCCTTAAATATAAAAATTCATAACTTGCTTAATAGTAAGATATCAAAGTTAAAATTTTTACCCCACTTTGGCATCACATAGGTCTACATAATGTGCAAAAATGGGGACTTTTCATCCAGTCCCACCAAAGATATTGAACCTCAAAATTCCAAAAATTTCAAAAAAATGAAATTTTAAAAATTCATAAAGAAATAAGGACAACATTGCTGAAGCTCAAACTCAATTCTCAGTAAGTACTTTATGTTATCTAGCTACAAACAAAATTGTAACTCTGATAAATCATTCCTTCATGGTTTTTTGTAGTCTTAAAAATTGGAATTTCTGAATTCTAATCACTATACTTTAAAGAATATTTTGAGGTGTAAATAATGAATATATGGTTTAATGTGTAGGAACCAATGTTGTAGAGCAGAAAATTCTGAAAAAAATGGTGCAATTTGCAATGTTGTAGCACTAACCCAGCCTGAGATAATCAATTTATCGCTAATGCTTTCAAAGCCAAAAAACGTCGCGCGCTCCAGAACAAAAATGGCCGCCACACATAAGCGATGTGAGATAAAAAAATTTTTTTTACTGTTTTGAACTTCTGTCCTGTTTGGTAAAAACATATAAAAATGTTAATCTTTTTTAAAACATTCAAGCAACCAACTTATTTTTTTTTGGATCACTTCATATGGATTGACCCCTCTATAAAGTGAGTACCCTTAATAGGAGGGGGAGGGAAGACGTAGAGGCATGATATGATCCAAATGACCTCCCTGTTCATCTACACCTGCTGGCTTAGAGAGAGTGAAGTGATTTTCGTTTCAAAATCGAAAAAGTTTTTTTGTTTTTTTTCATCAATCAAAGAAATAAGAATCGAACGATTTTTTCATATATTTTTTAAAGGAAGTTGTTAAGAAACAAATCAAGGTTCTATTCTTGGGACCAAAATAATAAATTCTAACCACATATCCTAAAATTTCTTTTCGACTTGAAATTCTTCTGCCATCCGCTGGAGATGGATTCTTCGAGGCTCGAGAGAATTTATGTTTCGTTTTGATTAAATTTTCATGCCATTGTTATCTTGTTAATAAGGAAATACTTAAGAGGGGAGAGATATTCCTTGGAGTTGAGGGTTGGAGAAAGCAGCCGCCATTTGTCAGCAATAACGAATTCATTGTTGCAGCCCTCAGCGTTCTATCTTCCCGTTTCTTTAAAGCCCGATCTCAGCAAGATCCGCTAATGGGGAAGCGAACCGTGTCTTCTATCAAGCTCCAACCGCCTTGTTTTTCTTTTATCTTACATCATCAGTGTTTTCCGCTTCCTAATTACAATTTTTAAAAAAATGTCTATGCTTGAATTTTGAAGTTAAATGTTTACACCTCCAGTGCAAACTTTCTATTAAATGTTTAAAAAAAAATGAAAATATACATCTAAAAACTTGATTTATTTATCTCTGGCTATACTTGGAAAAAAGGCTGACATGGAACATCCATATAAAATTAAAAAGACTAGTCCTGACAAAACGCTTCAAACGACTAATCTATAACACTATACTAAGATCTCTTTTGGCATATGGAGCAGAACATTTGAGTTCAGCAAAACCAGTCTATATACACAGGATAAAAACAACACAATCCAAAATTATCAGAAAAATCAAATTAATGTTCCTTGGTTTATTTCGAATCGCATTTGCTATATTGGCTTCACTGCCCAAGCAATGATCTCAATGAAAAGTCAGATCCTTTGATCTGAATAATATTGGAATAATAAAGTAGGATACCACCCTGAAGAACCACCCGTAACCACCCTGAGATCGTTATACTTAATATATAGTAATTCAAATCATTAATGAATAAGATACATATCCCTCTCTTCTCTAAAGGTTGACGTGGTTGACTGGCCAGGAGTTGTTTATATTGTTGAATAACATTATATTTTTTTGTGTGCTCATCATATTTACAAAATAACTTATAAAACTACTTACAAAGAAGGAGGACGCTGTATGTGACTGTGTGTTTTTTCGACTATTGCTTCATCCAGTTCCCAGCGTCTTGAGTTGCCCGCTCTTGCCAACAACTGCCTGTTCTGTCCCTTAGTAAGAGTAAGAGTAAAGATATCACTGACCCTAAGGGGCCCTTAAAATTTCCTGAAGGTACCTCAATGCCTCTTACCCTATTTATCCCTAAGGACGGATGATCCCCAGTGGGTCTGCAGATTGAATGGATTCAATCCACAGCTGTTAACAGATTAAATAATTTATCCACCACCAGCTGGATTCGGATGAACCCTAAGCGCATCTATTCAACGATCTACTAACTACCCCGCTTCCTTATATGTTACACAATGATGCTTTAATGTGAGTGATAATAGGCTTATGTTTTTTTTAAAATATCTTCATTATAAATCAGCTTTGTTGGAATAATATAAAGCTCTAAAAATAACTATAAACTTTAATAACATACTGTATAACACTATAGTGACACTGTAGTGGCCCTGTGTTGCCATGGAGATGGTCACTCATGGAGAATAATGGCAAGATCCTATCAGTCCGGCCAACTGTGTCTAATTTTCTTGCTCTGATCTGAAACAGATTAAATGTTATTCTTCGATAAATATTTTGTCACGATATCAATTAATAATGCTATATCATAATTCTAAGCCAAAGATTTAATGAAAAATATATATTGATTAAGTAGTATTTAATCTTAATATGTCATACCTATACCACTACAGTCCAGAGAGTAGAGACTGTGCAGTTCCAGGATCCAATGGGATTTGGAAAAAAAATCCTTGGGGCTCACCCAACCTCTATAATGTAGCGTCGAGCATGATCTCAGAAGAAAAACCTCCCGGCACAGCCTTTACCTTAGGTACAGTACATTTTAAACCCATGTCGTATTGATTTTTTTTTCTATGCACCAGAAGATAATTATAATAATAATAATTTGATCACTAACTGTAATATTTTGAGTTGTGTTATGTTTGAAGTTTTATAGGAATAATGACATAAGTTAAAATCAAAAAGTTTTCAAACTTTTTTAAAATTTCTAATGTTTAATAAAATAATTTCAATAAAATCATTACAATAGGAATGCTTTGCTTTACCATCACCCAAATTTTTTTTAACTCACTTGGAACTTTAAAATACCTCTTTAAAAAATTAGGTTTCTTACGTTATGACCCTCGCGCGGATCTCATCAAAGCGACGATCACCTGTGGTCTAGTGGTTAGCGTAACAAACTACTAAACCCAAGATCGCGGATTCTTATCCCGGCAGGTGGCCCTTGGATTTTTTTAAGGGAGTAAAAAATCCTTAGTTACGCCGTCCTTCGGAAGGGACGTTAAACGGGGGTTCCGAGCCTGTACGATGTCAGGCACTCTTTAAAAATCCCTATCCTAATTAAACCTGGATAGGCAAAATTTAGAGCTCCCACTGTAGCATCATCCGATTAGCCAGAGCAACATAAAGGGACGGGACGTTAAACAAAGAAAGATTTCATCACAGCGTTGAGGAGTGTACCACGGGTGGCGGATGTGAAGATAGTCGGTGGAAATTCCTCCCGGCTAAGTCCGCTTACCAACAATGAGATCAGCCCCAGACTTGCTGATGGGATGTCGTGGATTAGAACGTCCAACTCACACTATTTTTTGGTTTCAAAAATACCACTAATAGTTTAAAAGTATATCTGCCGGATTTGGGTTTGTTTAGTGGTCCTTGGGCGTAAGTATGTAAACAGAAATTGGTGGTATCGGCATCGAGCGTTCGAATTCGCTAAGCCTTATTATTTTTATTAAATTACTAGCATTGCGCGACTTCGTGCGCGTGGAATAGTGACTTTGGACAGTATTTTTAGGCTAATTAATTTGCAAATTAAATACATAAATATATTAAAATAAGTTTTTTACTGCAAATAGCTTATTTAAGTACATTTTTATAAACAACATTGTTTATTTTCCCGTATTTTGCCGAAACATAGAGAATTTGTATGTAGTAAAATCTAGATGAATTAAAGAATGGTTAATTTAACCGACATCGGAGTTATTAAAGTATGTTATAACTACCTCATTTCTTTAGAGAACGGAGATAGTTGGGGGGTGCATTAAAAAAAAACACCAAATAAGTACTAGATTTATATTTAGTAAGTGCCGACGTTTCGACCTACAGTGTAGTCATCTTCAGGGCGATTAGGAGTGGAGCCGCTGGGTGCAACGGCTAACCAATAATGAAACATGTAAACAGAAATTGGTGGTAGTGGTGGTGGAAAATGGTAGTTCTTTCATTGTTGGTTAGCCGGTGCACCCAGCGGCTCCTCCCCCATTCGCCCTGAAGATGGCCTACATTGTAGGTCGAAACGTCGGGACTAACTAAATATAAGTCTAGTACTTTTTTGGTGTTTTTTGACTGCACTCCCCAACTATCTCCGTTCTCCATTTTATCATCCAGCCAACTATTTTCCTCTCATACCTCTTTCTAATTTGCAATTGCGAAAATCATAAAATAAAAGGCTATAACCTTATATTATAGTGGAATAATTTATTTGATTAGTCTATGCTTTAACTTTTAGGGTTATATTAACGTTGTAAGAAAGTATTTTAAATAGTAAAATCTAAGTAAATTAATGAATGGTTAATTTAACAGGCATAAAATTTATAAAATTATTTGGAAGCAAATTCATAGTTAAATTTAAAATAGCAGCGATGCGCGCAGTTACGGAGCCGGGACCTCACTGAGAAGCTAGGGTATGAAGTGCAGGCTCAATGTTCACGCTGTAGAGGGGAATAGGAGAATAATTAAATTTATATATATTTTTTAGGGTTATATTAACATTGTAAGAAAGTATTTTAAATAGTAATATCTAGTAAATTAAAGAATGCTTATGAAAACTACGTATTACGAAAATGCACAAGCAAACAAACTAAACAATTAATGAAAACAATGGTATTTTACGAAAGATTCTAATTAAAACAAAAATCTAGTTATTTTATTTAAATGAGCTTAAGAAAACGAAAAATTGTACTTAAAAGTTATTACAAAGGAGTTACCTACCTAATATCCTAATGGGCAACAAATAATAACGAAGTAATAACATCCAACTGAATTCAAAAGTAATCTTCTTTTGACGAATGATATAAACAAAAAAACGACTCAACTAAAAAAAAATGTTTAATTACCTAACCCAAAAATAAATTGGCAGCTCAAAAAATTTTAATATTCGCATGCGCTTTCGAACACATTATTCTGCCTTCACATGTCTGCCCGTTCGGGTGGCCAAACATAGGCATTTTTTCCCCACCTATGCACCTAAACCTTACATATTTCCATACAAGATTTCATCCCTTATTTTTATTTTACCCCCTAAAGGGTACAATTTTTACAAATTTTGAATGCCATATTTATTTATATCTAACCAAAATCCTAAAAAATAAGTTTCAAGCTTCTAGCTTCAAAATGACGAAACTTGCATAGAAACTTTCATCCCCTATTTCAACCCCATACAACCATTTTCTCAATAAAAAGTAGCCTATGTCCTTTCTCCGGCTGTAGACTATCTCTGTACCAAATCTCATTTAAATCGTTTCAGTAGTTTGGGCGTGAATGCGTAACAGACAGACAGAGTTTCGCATTTATAATATTAATATAGACAACATGATACGAATTCCCGTATTTTCCTTTTTTACGTATCGATTTTCAGAAAATAAATAAAACACGTATTTCTTCATTTTTAATGTAGAAGCTAAATCTAAAATTTCAAGGTGCTTCCTTTAAAAATGAGTTTTTTTAAATTTTATTACGAACGTTGGTCCCCCTTTTCACCCTCATAGGGGACGAATTTTCAAAAATCCTTTTATCGTCCCGCACTATAAAGCTATAAAGCCTTATAAACTGTACCTACTTTCCAAATTTCAAGTCTGTAGCTTATGCCGTTTTGGCTCTGCGATGGTCTTTTCAGCCAGGACGAACTCTTATATATATATATATATATATATATATATATATATATATATATATATATATATATATATATATATATAGATGGAGTTGTTTTTTGTTCGAGAGATAAGTTTGTTGAGAACTTCATCTCAAGATGAAATGGTTGTCGAAATTTACAAATTTCCCATAATTACATATTTTTTTCATTTTAAAACTCGAAAAGACCACCTTCCGAACTGGTACCGGGAGTAGCTATTTTCATAGTCGATCGTCCAGTTCAAAAAATGGTCAGCAAGGTATTAAGATTGAAAAAAGTTATGGGTATTATTATGAAAAAAGTCCTTAGAGTCATCTCTCTAAAGCTATGGCCATGTTGTGCTTAATCAAGAGATATTTTGATTGCATCCATCCGAACCCGCAAATGGGATGTCCCCGTTGTACGGAGGCTTGCGGGAGTCCCAAAGCTACTTAAACGGACAAGGACCGGTCGGGGATTAGTGGTGGAATCAGAAGGCTGATCCATTAGTGGTTTGTTTATTGTGCCGCTAACACAATTGTGTTGTGGTCCAAACGCAATAATAGAACCGTCTCTCATTAATTACTATCCACTTACCAATTAACTGGGAATGGTCGTTATTGGCCCGCTCCCTTATCTTAATAATGTCTCAGCCCACTCTGGTGGCAATAAGTCAAATTTTTCTATTTAGTATAGCCTCTTCGCAGTGTTATCTGTTACGAACAGTTGGGAAATCCTATGCTAACTGAGAATACTTTGACAATAATCGCTATCATTGCGTATTAGCATATGCAATGAGCCAATACTGCATAAGCGATACCTATAACAAGCTGTCTCTAAACAAACTTAAGTACATGGAGTTCTAGAGAGTTTGACATAAGTGACGAAATTGCAAAAATTTAACTATATTACAACTATCTTGAGAACTGCAGACATTAAAACTCAATACCTGAATAACTGTATTTTTTTTGTAATTCATAAATCAATCATAGTCTGAACTATTTCAATTTCTAATTCTTAACATTATTCTGGTTTTCACATATATTGACATTCCGAACAATAATTACATACGTTTTCTTGTAGTTCATTCATTAATAAAAACGTATGATGAACTGCAAAAGCTCAATGAAAAATAATAATAATTTAATTGAAATTATAATTAGTAATTGAAGTGAAATAGTGAAATAATAACTTGTATTTGTATTTTTTATATATTTTATTTTCGGTTGAGGTATTATTATCACTGTTAAGTTCGAAACACTTAGATCATTTGTACTTTCAATCATTTCATAATACAAGACTATTTCAAATAAAAACTTCTAGGAGAAACAAAAAATTTAAATTGTAATTGATCTTTTAAGTTATTATTTGTATGAATAGTACAACTATTATACCATCTTTATATTGAATATAAATGTTCTTGTATCAATGAGATTCTAACCTAAAGTTGATTAATAAGCTGTATAATTCATACGTAGACCGCTAGGTGTCGCCAGTCTCGAGCATGTTGCTGACCTGGACCTACAAGTTTTCCCCCTACCAAAAGTCGCTATACGCGGCTAAAAATATTTCTCTTTAAAACTTAACTATTATGCTCATCACACCTTATCAATGCTATTAACAATTACAATAGACTATTATTGCTAATGAAAGTAAAATATAAATAAGGCAGTAGCCACGGTTTATTCGCAAAGGGGACGAAAGCACGGAACGGCTGAGTTCGGGTGGGCTTCTCATTACGAGCGTTTCCTTTGTAGCTTTGCGTCCTCATCAGGCCCTGATAACCGTCTCACCACAAAGCCAATGGTCTCTCTACCAGCTCCTTTTCCCCCTAGCTTCTCCATAAACTACTGCGTCTTATTGTCCTATCCTGCCGCCCTCCTCGACGGAACTCACCCTCCAGTACTGTTTACAGACCTTATTAGGACCCCTACTAAGTCCTCCGAACCACTCGAAAGCTAGTAAGTGCCAGGTCTTGAATAAACTTGAGGCGAAGTTCGTGTTTCTTTGATTACTTTCCGCCCCTATCGCATTGTCGTGAGGGAAATATTTGTCGTAAAGTTTTAGAAGTTCTACGAGAAGTCCATAACGTAGAAATCTCTATTCTAAATCAAATTTATTTTTAGATGAAAGGGTCTCTTTTTTTATGCATGAATTCATTTTTCGTTGCAGAATGTAATTTTCTTATATCGTTAGTTATTTAATCCATAACCTTCCGACTTAATCATAGTATGATAATCTCTTATATTTGAATTACAAGAGCGAGCGCTTTTTGTTATGGAAGTTTTTTGCGAGTTGGTCTCCGTGATATTTAAACCTTAGCGATATTTATTTTTTCCAGCTTCGAAAGGATTTCGGTATTTTTAGTGAAATTTTTTTTAGAATATCATAGATGAGACCTGTACTACAACAGCCCATGAAGGGTCTTGGGTTCAGCATATGGTAGAGACTACACTGTTTCTAGCTGTGTAGGCCCACCATCTTTTTTTTCTGTGAGGGCAGCCGCTTTCTTAGAAATTATAAATTTTAATCAGCAAAGAAAAAAAAACTTTTTTTACAACTGGTATTCCATAACCCATAAATAGTCTTGGGCTCTGTGCATGGTATAGATTGTACTGGTTATAAGACTACAGATGTGCAAGGAAGTTATCTGTGCAGAGTCACCCCACATATCTATCCACCCTACATTAGTACATGCTTCAGTCTATTGTCAGATGTACATTAGTAAATATATTGCCAGATGTCGATGGGTCAGTTGGACTTGTAAACGGTCAACGTGGTCTCAGCAATCATCATGTCAACGTCTCTGTTAGGACGATAACATGGCGGTAGCTAAGTGATATGTCATGGATATCACATAACAACACGCCCCGGTCTGACCCTATTATCCATTTACGGGTCTGTGGTGTAAATTGTCGAGGAAGAGAGGTTATTTGGTTAATCGGTTTAGGTGAAAAAGTTGCAGGTTAAAGCCTAAGTTAATTATGTAGTTTCAGCTCCTTTTGGTTTATTGTTTGATTCATAACAACAACAACCACATGGACCATTTTGGGAGAATTGATTGATCAGCCTTATAGTACCTTGAAACGTGGATTTTCGTTGAAAAAAGGTGGAAAGGGGCTCACCCCGCCTCTATAATGTACGGATACCAACTGTATTAGGGGATAAAGCGAGACCTGAATCAAACGTCAAAAATCAAATCACCATACTGCCCAACCATTATCCTAAAAGCATTACTGTCTTTGGCATAGCCCATTACGATTCATGGGCTATATTGCTTTTCTTTTTTTTTAAAGTAAAAATTGTAATTTTTTTCGGATATAGGTTCGAAACTCTCCAGATTAAATATTTGTTTAATACAATCAATACATATTTTGGTTTTTCAGACATTTTTTTTTTTTAATTTTGTTGATTCGCTTTATGTTACATCGTGCTGCTATGGCTAATTGGACGATGTTACAGCGGGAGTCCTAATTTTGCCTATCCAGGTATATTTGGGGTAGGGATCTTCAACGAGTAACTTGATACCACACAGGCTGAAGACCCCCATTTTATGTCTTTTCTTACGAACGGCCTAACAAAGCATTTTCATTCCCTTTAAAAAAACAAAAAAACACCTGCCGGGCTTCGAACCCGCAATCTTGTCCATATTAGGTTGTTATGCCAACCACTACACCACAAACGATCCCATTTTGTTTGTTAATGTGTTTAATAAAAACCTTTGTGCGATGCCGATGCAATTAATTTCTGTAAGCGAAGAGAGATGATAAACGTGCCTTCATTATTGCCTGTAAGAGATTAAAGCGTTGGTTGATTTTGAATCAGATTACCGGTGTTGTTAAAGTCATTTTGTAAATTCTTGTACTTCAAAAAGCTTTGCGATTAACTTCAAAGCGTCCAAAAAAAAAAAGACTTTTTAACGGAATATCAATTATTCATGAAAAATAATTTAAATTACAAATTTTAAAAACGATGGGTTGCGCAATGTATCGATATACCATAATAATAATGTTTTTATCAAATATCAATATCATCTGATTATAACCGCGACCATTAATCGAAGTATGCTATTAGTGGTTATATTAGCTGTTCTATAGTGTAGTAGTTAGCATAACGATCTATTATGCCCATGACCGTTGGTTTCCAGCACGACAGATTGACATAATTGTTTGAACGGAGTTGTAAACCCGTGGTTGTGCCGTCCTTCGCAGGGAACGTAAATTGATGGTCCCGATTCTGTGCGGTTTTAGGTTAAAGATTCCTAAATGAGCAAAATTTAGGTCCATAGCTTCGTCCGATTAGTCATTGTACCATAAAGTGACGTTAAATAAATAAACAAGCAAACCATTTAATAAATTTTTTATAATTATTGGTCAATTTTTTTATTTTTAAATATTTTTATTTTTCAAGAGAAAAAATAGGCCCTCGGCCGGGATTCGAACCCGGATCCTCTGTCTTTCCGTGACAGCGCCCTACCATTTGAGCCACCAAGGCCGCCTGCCGGCCAAATCTTTTCTCTTATCCGATCGCATGTCCTCGTGTTCTCGCAATTTTTGCGATGAATACACCAGAACGAATGTTCTTTGAACATTAGTGAAGTTATACAGAGGATCCGGGTTCGAATCCCGGCCGAGGGCCTATCTTTTCTCTTGAAAAATAAAAACATTTAATAAATTCTTTATTTATAGAATGATACTATAGCTAATGGTTTCGAGTGAAGTTGTACTACAAGTTAATTAATTGTATCAATAAATATCAATAAACTATTAACTTCTAATAAAAAATATTATTTAAAAAAAACATGAGAAAGAAGGAAAACATAAAAATAATTACATTTAAGCATATTTTATGAGAGTGTGGGGCATCTCTGTGTAGAGTGCTGAGTTGATATGCCAAAGGTTCCGGGTTCTAATTCAGCTTTGGCAGATAAATTATTTAATCTGCTAAGACCCACTGACGGATCCTGTGGGATTTACAGACCCTTCTGGGAGTCTACTAGCCTATATAAAGTGGGTACCCATAACTATGGTAATGCAGGCACAACTGTAGTCATCATTCCCATTATACCTTTTATTTTGGGGATCCCTTTACCCTTACCCATTTTTTACAACTTTAAGTATTTCCTTGCATCCATCTGTGCCAAGTTATCCAATCCTATTTTCGATCACACATCACCGATTTCTTCAATCCAAACCCTCGGTCCACTCCCGTATCACCCGGCTCTGAGGTCTTTATACAACGCCTCACCGAGCAGCAGCTTTTGACTGAGTTTTCAAATCTTATCCATGTCTCAGTGGTATTCTATACCTTCTTCCTCCATTCTTCGCTTCAGTAACTTTCCTATCATCAAATCCGGCATGTCCATTCACTCCATATCCATGCCTTCCTAAACAAGTCGGCTATTACTGTTCATTTATACAATCAAAACTTTTAGAAAGATTACATAACATCTTGAGATGATTCTGAGAATTTATTCGGTATTATTTACATATGTGTTGTTTTTTTTATTTACCAGTCCTAATACGACCCATGAAGGGTCTGGGGTTCAGTAAATGGTAGATACTTTATTGTTTCTTGTACGTCAGTTTTGCAGGGAGGCTATTTGTGATAGATCTCGCTCAACCATCAGATTTTTCCTCCCGCTATGTTTTGTATTCTTAAATATATTTTAAATATTCTAATTGATTTTAAGATGATTACTCAAATTATTATTTCTTCAGGCGTCCTATCTTTATTCTTAATTGGATTCTTTTCCAGAGGTTGGTTGTGTGTTTACCAATTTACTGATTAATTAAGCCAACATTGTATTATTCACAAATATACAGTGCATCTGGATTAAATAAGCGCCAAAAGAATTATAATGAATATACTTTATTAATACCATGTGAAGTAGGATTAATGATTGAGATATAATATAAGGATTGCCATAAAATACATACAGAACTTAAATTACAACTTATGTTGTAAAACAGGGGTACATCTAGAGTTCTTCTTGGTGAGGTGTCTTCCTCCACCCTGGCTGCCTCTACGTTTTACACCAGTTTCCCCATCATCGGCTGCCATCGCCGATCTTACTTCTTAAAAGTCATCTTCCTCTTCCGGATTCCTTTTCAGAGAATGTCTTTACAAAGGTGAAGTCTTTGGTGTCTTTTCACTCCTCTTGATTATAATAGGTCTCCTGAGTGACCTATTTCTTACAAACGGTCATTTCCTCTTTTTGCAAATATTTATTGTTACGGGCTACTGGGTATTAAAATGGATTAAACTATTCCTTAATTAAAAATACTAATA